>JACVBY030000605.1:997500-1597500 GCA_017589505.3 Metroxylon sagu | reverse complement strand
CCTAAATAAATATACCGGTAAATAAACAAAAAATTAATTGATGGTCCGAAGATTGGTAAAACCTATTCATCTTATTTGAGGAAACGGATAACAATTATATATATATGGACATCATACAATAATAGAAGAGAAATTAGTTGCTCTGTGGCATCAGACATTATAATATACAATACATAGGTGGGAGAATTAATGTATGACTTCTTACAAATATGTGGATTTTGGAATCCAAGTTGAAATGGAATGCTTAGATATTGAATTTGCAATGTGATGTCTTCCAACCATTGTGGCATTAACCATGCAATGTTCAATGCAAGTGGTGCTAAAAAGAGGATTGCAAATTTTACTCATATTGTCTCCCAGAGTTTGATGCATATCACAATGTAAATATGATTTCATGATCCACTGCTGTTTGAGTTATGCTTTCTGTTACTTGCATCCACATTGCATTTGTTCTTATTACTCTAGTACCGATGAATTTACTAATATGATTCTTTTGATCGCAATTCTTATATATGCTTTTGTTTAGGATTTCGAGGATGGATGATTCCTTTGTTGATGAACAGTCTGCGAGCAAATGGGACCAGACTGCTGCTTTTGTAGACTAGGTTACATAGCCAGTTACTGATGAATGAAGAAAATATCAATAGCTCGTTATCTTCCTTTTATTGTATGAATCACATCACATTCCTTATTTGAAATTCCTTCTGTCTTGTTCTAATTGGGTTGTATGCTGGATATACTTTTTTTGAGTGTTACAACAGTATTCAGAGTTGCAATTCATGCCTTGTTTCTACCAGAATTGTCAGTGCACATAGTGAAAAACTTTCATGAAATAGGCTGGAGATGATGAATTCACGGAAGCACAGAAAAACATGGTTTGAGGTGTTCCATTAAGCAAGAAGTTGTTAATAATGTGCCGGTGATCTGTGTCAGCAGATGCATGAAAGTAGTGATGCATCATTTTGATCAAAGTTGTCTTCTTGTTATTGTAGGAACCTTATCTTCGTTATGATTTGTTTCTGATCTAACTTCTACATTTTGTAACATCTGAAAGTTAGGTCTCTGGATAGGTTATGAAACACTAAATTGCTTCTCCACCATGGTCATGTCATGATCATTCCCTCCATATATCGTTGCCTTATTCCTTGCTCTTTAATTCTTCTAACCGTTCACAAGCTATAAACTTGGTAATTGACCGAGAGAAAAGTTACAAGTTCATAGATCCCTATATAAACACAATTTTGAAGTTAACCCTCATATGGACTGGAGACTGTCCCTATTCCCATTGCTGGGGAAAGCTTATTAAAATTCCTTACACATTTATTTATAATTATTTATCAGCTCCTAAATGATGACATCGTAAAGATATTGCAAACATAGTGCAATCTCTGCATAAGAATGTGGAAACATGAGAAGCATCAGGTGTCTGGCTTCTTCAAACAGCTTTTGCTCTGCTATGCATTATTGATTTGTTAATAACAATAATATAAACAATCAATATACTGTAGAGTCTGAGCATCTTCATAGAAAAGATATCATGTGTCCAATTTAACAACAGATGCACTGGAGTAACTTGGACTAGTTCAATCATCAATCAATGTTCCAACCTATTGATAATGTTCTTCATAGATCAAACGCTTTCCTGTTCCTTGAATATTATATACTATTGGTGTCTGTTACCTGAAATTGCTTCAACTATACAGTATATTTAAATAGAAGGATGGCATCTGAAAATAGGAGTCAATGAAATCATATAGTCAACTGTTTGATCTCATCAAAAGTTATCCACTGTGTCATGAAGAAAGCATTAGAGAAGATAAATATTTGAGACAGGAGGTTGATTCTGGTATCTAGCCCAGGAATGTCCATTTCAAAGAAACAATAAATTGCAAACCTGGAATCCTCAACACCAAATTCTCACTTTTTCTTAAAAAAAAAAATTAAAGCAATTTT
The DNA here is from genome assembly GCA_017589505.3 of Metroxylon sagu. Taxonomy (NCBI): domain Eukaryota; kingdom Viridiplantae; phylum Streptophyta; class Magnoliopsida; order Arecales; family Arecaceae; genus Metroxylon; species Metroxylon sagu. Next base: position 1,595,547 of record JACVBY030000605.1, on the reverse strand, counting down.
CTGACGACTCTGTGATGATAGGATGATGGCACGTATTCATATGATTTGATGCAAACTTTCTCGAGTCCACTGTCGAGATTTTGTTCCACATGACAGGCCATAGACATGGAACTGATGAAGTCTAACAATCTGATCTGCAAGTTGGTTCCCTTCAAATATATGATAGAATATTTTAAGGTGAAGAATCTCTGTGTAATATATATATTATGATCGCCAAATTCTGAAGGTTAGTAGTACCCCATAACATAAGTTAAAAGAAACTTGAGAAAGGGGGAAAAACGAAATGAAGAACATGCAAGAAGCCCAAGCATCTAATGCCATCTCTCCTTTTGTTTGATGTTGACTAGCATATGTTTTCTAGCTGAAGTACACACAAACACCTGCTGCAAAATTACTCACCAAAGGGGAACTCAAATTGAAATGTGACCTTGGAATCCTGCAAGAGACCAGCAAAAGGAGAACAAAAGCATAATTTATTTCTTTAAAAAATTTCTGTGGTTGAAAGGAGACCATGTGCAACTGAGATAAATAGAAGACGGTGGGAAACCTTCCAAGATCCACCAAAAGGAGCACGTTAGTGATCAATGAGGGAAAGGAGAGGAATTCTTCAATGAGAGAACAATGTGACCCAAAGGGGTGACCTGAGAACACAGATGCAGTGGCAAGCAGGTCTTGGCACTCAGCTGCTGTGTTCTCAGGTTGCACTCCTTTGGGATCTACACTCTCTGTTACTTGTGCTTGTGGTGGTGATCAGTAAACTGGGAGGTGGATTTCTGAACATGAGATGGATGTCTCCTACTTCCCATCTCTCTCTTTCTCCATTGTTCCCATGCATGAGAAGCAGCAAAGGAAAAGGGGAGATGGCTATTCCTCCCGAGTATATCCCCTTTTTATACTGTCAGTGGTTCTCCCGTTAAGCTCATTTGGATGTCACCATGTTGACATATTGACAACATTCACGCGTGGTGTCATTTTCCCTGGTACCAACTTAATGAGGGATTAATTTGAAAATTCCAAGTCTGCAATTGTTTTAGTCTCTCATGAGTTTGCCATTAAAGCACATACTATACATCGCTTAAGTTAAAAATATAAAACATAACACAATCAAAATTTTAAAATGCTATCCCTATGAATCAAGCTCAGTTTCGGATTAAGGCATTGTTACTACTTTTTATGAGTCAAGCCTTTTTAAATCCCCAGCTCTTTAGCTACCATTGATGTCATTTATGAGATGGTCCCAAAATAGAACTCTTGGTGACATTTAATCCCTTATAACAGAATTATAACTTGTGTAGCACCAGAGGAGAACATGGCAAGACCAATCACTCCACCACTTATTTCCCACGAAAACTCAACTCTTCTCCCAAAATGGATCCACCTCCTCCTCCACCAAACCACAACTTCATCACCTTCTCCCCCAACCCAAACCCCACTCCAAATCACCATTCCAGAAGAACCCTCTTCCATCAAATCCCTCAAGGGGCTCCACCACTTAAAACAAGTCCTCACCCACATGATCACCACCAACACCCCCTTCACCCCTCTCTTATTCCAAAAACTCATAGACCTCTCCCTCTCTTCCTCTCACTCTCACTCTCTCCCCCTTCTCTTCACCCAATTCCAGCACCAAATCAACACTGACCTCTGTAACTCCTTGATCAAATCCTACACCAACTCAAACCACCATCTACATGCAGTCCTAGTCTACATCCACATGACCAAATTATCCATCTCCCCTGACCTCTTCACCTTCCCTCCTCTCCTCAAGTCCCTTGCGCAATCAAACCTCCCATGCCTCGGAATTCCCAGCCATGCATGCATTGTTAAGTTGGGCTTCAGCTCCGACGTCTACTCGAACACTGCTCTTGTTAATATGTACTGCACTTTTAGTCGTATTGATGAAGCAAGGCAACTGTTCGAAGAAATGCCCAACAGAAACACCGTTTCTTGGAATGCAATGATAACCGGCTATGTTCATAATAGGAGATTCAGAGAAGCCCATGAGTTGTTCTCTGAAATGCTTGCTTCGGATGTCGAACTAGGTGAAGTCACTGTGGTCTGTGCTCTCTCGGCTTGCGCTCATCTAGGAGCTTTGAATCAAGGGTTGTGGATTCATAATTATATAAGAAACCATCTCTTGAGATTTAATGTGTTTGTTGGCAGTGCTCTAATTGACATGTACATGAAATGTGGGGTGGTGGATGAGGCTTTGAAGGTTTTCAGGGTGATGAGAATGAAGAATGTCTTCACATGGAATTCATTGATATCCGGGTTTGCAATGAATGGGAGAGGTGAAGCTGCCATGGAGGCTTTTGATGCCATGGTTAAAGAGAACATCAAGCCTGATGGGGTGACATTTTTAGCTCTTTTATGTGCTTGTTGTCACCAGGGAAGTGTTGATCAAGGGAGAAATCTTTTTGCTGATATGGAAAGGGAGTTTGGGGTGCAGCCAAAGATTGAACATTATGGTTGTATCGTTGATCTTCTCAGCCGAGCAGGCTTCTTGGAAGAGGCTTATGAGCTGGTTAAGACCATGCCAATTGAGGCTGATGCTGTTGTTTGGAGATCATTGCTAGCTGGTTGCAGGATCCATGGGAACACCAAGTTGGGTGAGCTTGCAATAGAAAAACTTATTGAATTGGAGCCTGGCAATGGGGAGAATTATGTTCTGCTATCTAATGTATTAGCCCGAGATCATAGGTGGAGTGAGGTTGGGAAAGTGAGGGAGGTGATGAGCCAAAGGAGAATTCGAAAGGTCCCCGGCTGCAGTTCAATCGAAATCGATAATATGGTCTATGAGTTTGTTGTCACAAGTCAGTTTGAGAAGGATGGATTGAATGAGATTTATACAATGCTGGAAAATATGAAGAGGGAATTGAGGTCAGCTGGATATGCTGCAGATACTGAGATGGTTTCTTATGATTTGGAGGAAGAGGAGAAAGAGAACTCTCTGATGCATCACAGTGAGAAGCTGGCACTTGCCTTTGGGCTCCTCAAGACACAGCATGGATCAAGTATTAGGATAGTGAAGAACTTGAGAGTATGCAAGGATTGTCATTCATTTTTCAAGTTTGTTTCAAAAGTCTATCAGAGGGAAATTGTTTTAAGGGATCGGAACCGATTTCATCATTTTAGTAGAGGTGTATGTTCTTGTAGAGATTATTGGTGAAACCATCAAAGTTCTTTTTATTTATTTATCTATTTTTTGTTAAGAAATGCCATTTAGTTTCAATAAAAACACAATGTTACTGGACTTCTTATGATTTCACTGTGATATGCAAAAATGAGAATAAAGTCAATCTAGAAAATATGGAGAGAGAAAGAAAGAGATTTGGCTACATTCACATGCAACCAAACTCAAATCCAGTCCACCATTAGATTAAAAAGCCGTCTGTTAGTTGTTTCAGAAAAAAATTATAGTGGAATAAACAGAAATGGATAAAAATAAATACTAACACGATGAAAATAAATACTAATTCTTTTGGAAGTGATAGTAAACATTTATTCTACAAAATAATACTAATATATTCATAATAAAAAGATAGTTTGAACCGATAAACACCTAATCTATAATAGTAAACAGAAATACTTTAGACAAAATAAAAAATATTAGATATGTGGTGTGTCTTAAGGAACAAGGTGCATTCATGGAGATGAGATAAACAGGACAGGTAGCCAATATACACCATGTGTTCAGCCTCCATGTGCCTCATTCTTCAAGAAGCACAATATGTCACATTCTTGATCCAATAGCTTTTGTTTATCCCTGCAATGTTTCTATTTATTACTATGAACTAAGTATTTATTGATTTAGGCTAACTATTTATTCTGGCATTTATTTTGTGGTATGAGTATTTATCTTCACCCTATAAGAATAAGTGTTTGCTTCTGTCATATTTATATATATATTTTGCTCATTTCTATTTATTTTGTTAGATTTTTTTTAAAAATAGTTAACGATGGCTAATAGGTAACTTTTTAGCTTTAAAATCCGTATGGATTTTATAGTAGAGCATCAATCAGATTTGGACTTAATTATATGTGAATATATTTTTTATGGAAATGAAACAATGAGCAAGCACTTAATGAATAACTATACAATAGTAATTGGTTAAAAACTAAAAAGATATATTTAGAGTCATATACAAATATCCAAGCATATATGCTATTATATTTTATTTTTTCTTGTCTCCGAAGATGCAGAACAAAAGTTCTATATACTAAGAGTTTAGAAATTGTATGATCTACAAATATGAGCATATTGTATATATGCACATATATATGTGTGTATGTGTGTAGATGAATGAATCCATGTAATACATTAGGTAATTTATGTCAGCTTGGGTCAATTTTAAAAACCTCAAATCCAATCTAACTCTAAAACTTTTAGTAGATTTGATTTGGAATCCAGTCCACACTCATTCATGTTTGGAATAGGTTTAGATGAAGTTTGTGGGTTCAAATGACAGCCTTGTTATTATCAATAATAAGAAGTTATATCTTAATAAAGGCCAAGCATCTTCAAATTGATCTTTGAGATGTTGAGATCTCCTAAGTGACCTATCTGTTTCTCTCTCTCCTTTTCAATGCAATCGTATCAATTTCTTTGCTTCTTTTGAATTATCCTCTTTTGGGCTTCCCTTCTCATCCCTCCTATTTCTCTCTCTCTCCTATTTCTCTCTCTCTCTCTCTTACATCACAGCACATAAAACATGTAAATCTTAGAGTATGAATTATAAAGAAAGAAATTTTATTTTAATGGAGGCATGACTACTCTTGGTCTTTTAGAGATTAGATCTTGAAACAATTCATCTTTTTCCTCTTTCTCTCCCTTTTTTTTATATATATATTTTTTTATTATTTTAGATGGATGGGATCATATCAAACATCTTGCAGTCTGTGGAGGGCTCTCTTCTTTGCTTGCTCTCCCTACCCTTCTTTACCTTTTCCTTTTCTTTTTCTTTATGTACACTTTTGCTCACCACTGCATCAGTTTCATTCTTAAAAAAAAGAGAAGTAAAATCTTGATATGCATCCAAACATATTTTTTCAAATGATCCATCCAATTCTAGTTGAACAAGAGGTCTTATAAATATATACCCTTTGGTGTGAAAACAAAAGCTAACATCATTATTGACTAATCAACGTAGAAACACAGCTACCACTAAAGATATTAGATATAACATAAATCTCAAAAAGATTTTGTCATGAATTACATATTAATGCACTTTTTTCATAAAATTATTTTAAATTTATTTGATGTGTTTTGTTCTTAATATATATACATATATATATAAGTTTAAATCTAATAAATCATAACAGAAAAAAAAAATACAGTAAAATTATCATGGAAATTTGAAAAAAATAGAAAATATAGTTATTTTCATTAATTATATAGATCGGATCAAAAGCTTTGTTGGATTTCCTTTGTTTCACGAGAACATGATGACCTGGGGCTAACGCGCCGGCGACGCTGACAAGGAACCTTCTTGACCGAGTTGGCCGACGACTTCCACGCGAAGGCGTGGAAAATAGTTATATATTTATATCCTTAATATAATTATAAAGGAGACGTCGCCAACCCAACTACCGCAAGGTTATCTCTCCCCCTTCTCCTTCCCTGTTTAGATCTCAATACAACCTTCCAACCCTATTGAATCTCTCGCTTTAATACTTCCTTTTTGATATCAAATCCTAAGGCTTACTTCTTATTCTCAGATCTTCTTGAGACTCTCACAAAAGAACCTCACCCTCTTCCATTCTTGGTGCCAATGGATTCCCACTCTGGCCACAGCAACAAACCCAGCTCGCACTCCCACAGGCCCCAGCCCTCACCTCAAGATCTCCTCTCCAGTGCCAAGGTTGTGGCGGAGGCTGCTAAGTCCACCCTCCGCCATGACACCGAGAAGATCGACAAGGCCAGGGTGGCCGATGCTGCCGCCGACTTGCTCGGCGCCGCCTCTCACTATGGAAAGTTTGAGGAGAAGAAGTTTGGAAACTATGTTGAGAAGGCTGAGAATTATCTCCACCAATACCACTCCTCCCACTCATCTACCACCACCACTGCAGCCCACGATTCCTCCTCGACTCATTCAAGCAGCGAAGCTCACTCAGAGAGCGGTTTTGGGGACTACCTGAAGTTGGCCGAGGGGTTCTTGAAGAAGCACTGAATTCTTCTTTTTTGCATGCTTGTATGAGTTGATGTTGGTGTTCACGTCCTTCTGGACTCTGTTGTTATTTGGAGTAGCTCAGATGAGAGAATTTCAAGTTATTGATATCTTATTAGCAGTTGTGTATGCTTAAACTTTGATTGAATGGAAGAATGATTTGGACAGTAGAACCCAAAAAGGAGATTTTTTTTTTTAAACAAAGAAAAGTATTTGATGGTGCAGTTTGGTTCTTTTCCTCGTTCTGTTGCTATGTGCCTTGTGATCTTATTGTCTTTTTTTTTTTTTTTTTTATGATAGGGAAAGTGAGAGAAAAAGAGATCCCCAGAAAAACAAAATTGATAAATCTAAGTTATAATTACAAGGAAGAAGAGTTAAGAATAGCAAACAAATTATTACAAACTGGGGAATGAGATTCCGCCCATTTTTCGGGGTAAAGATTTTCCCGCAAGCTAAAGTTCACCAAAACTTGTGCTCTTGTTGTCAAAGAACAAGAGCTCATTGCTTTGTATTTTATGTTGCTGAGGAAATGCTAAATCCTATGCGTTTAGGGTGGAAGTATTTTAAGGAAAGACCTTTATCTTTTTGTACCATAAGTAGGTTTGATTAGCTCATTAAGTAGTTGATGTTTCTTTCCTTAATTTTAAAGTTTAGTTTGCATTCATTTTAGAGTTTCTTCTGTCTGTCCTGTGGGGGAGAAAGAGAACAGGCTCTGTTAGATGTTTTGTTCTGAATTCTTGGATGAATATTGGTTGGTTGTTTTATTATGACCTTGCAGCTTATTTTTCTCCACATTTGTGTCTGCATACTAAGTCTGATATCATGTCGAGTGGATGAATATTGGTTGGTTGTTTTATTATGACCTTGCAGCTTATTTTTCTCCACATTTGTGTCTGCATACTAAGTCTGATATCATGTCGAGTAACCAATTGAACCTGAAACCTTAGGCTACTGGGTACATTGTAGATCCTTTCCTTATGAGACTAAGCTTTTGAGGTTAACTGATTACTCAAAATAGTATTGGACTTAAGAGTGTATAAATATATATGCATATATTTGTTCAATTCAATGGGTATATTTGTTTGTGTAATTTTGTTCCTCTTTCACTGCCTATTTCGCATCATTCAATCTTAGCTTGTGCTTACTTTTATACCGTATAAGGTGCTTGAAGTAAATGGCCAATCATTGAATTGGATTAGTAAAGTCTGAAAATTATGACATTAGGTTGTGATAGGAATTTTTTTTTCCCATCTAAAATAGTGTTTGTTGATTTCACTGCAACAGAAAATATAATTTTCAGAACTAGGACTGGAAACAGAGACTCTGCAAAGAGAGGCATGCGTGCCTCTCTGCAAAGAGAATCACGGTTTTTTTTTTTTTTTTTTTTCGTTTTCTTTTCTGGGAAGAAGGCACTTCTTAAAGCCATTAGAGTCAAATAGCCTCACCTACCAAAATTTTCAATCCTTCATTCCCATCTGCAACTCTTTTTTGCATGGGATCTTTTTGATACTTGAGCATCAGCCATCTTAGTTATGCCTTCTAGCTTTACTGCTGAAGTCTCTTGAGTTCTTGAATCCAAGATCTGGTATCAAATCTCTCATTTGCCATCAAACAAAAGTTTTTGGGAAAGGCCACCCCCAAACTTACCATGGCAGCCATGTTACAATTCAAAACAAAACAAAAAGGAAAAAAAGAAAAAAAAAAGTCATTTATCGCCATCCAAACTCAAATCAGTGCTGCCGTTGGAAGAGATAGGGTGTTAAAATGATTGGAACACAGGTAACTAACATGCAAAGTCATTTGCAAAACCGGTGTCTTTTGACACCGGTATTATGCTTCCGGGATAGGAACGAAAAATTTTGTAAAAATCATATTCAAGCGAAAAACAATATTTTGAATGTTATTTTTTAAGCTTAAAAATGACATTCGAAATGTCATTTTTGAAAATGCTGGCGTCTCCCCTTTAAAAGCGGCATTCCAAATGTCACTTCTCTCGCATTTATACGAGCCGAGCCCTACCGTGCCTCCGCTTCTCTCAAACCTCTTCCTTCTCTCCCACAGCGCTCCCCCCTCGTTTGTTCTCTCCCAACGTTCCCCCCTCGTTTCTTCTCTCCCAGCATTCCCCCCTTCTCTTTTCTTCTCTCCCAACATTCCCCCTCCTCTTTTCTTCTTACGACAGCTGTGAACCCAAGCTAGATAAGTCTTTTTTTTTCTTCTCAACTCAATTCAACTATGAAGGAAATTTAAATATGGTCTATTACTAGTTGAAAATGATTTAAATGTGGTTTGTTACAATTTCATGACATTTTCTCAAAAAATGATCAAGCTAAATTTTTTTTTTTAAAAAAAAAGTGACGGTTTCCTAGACCACGGCACCCTACTCTTAAAACCAGTCATTTTTCCTATAGCCCCAACAACTAAAACATACGAAAGCTATTCTCAAGTAATGGAATAAATAAAGTATTCCCAATATCAATCAAAAGCTGAAGATTCGTGAACATGACATTCAAGCAATTCAACATATAGAGGAGGTCCCTGGGGGTCTTAATGATGGTAGCTGAAAATGATTCAGAAACGTCAGTTAGACTAACAATTTCATAGCATTTTTTCAAAATAATCAGGCTAAATTACCTGTGCAAATGCATGCTCAATTTTAGGCAATTATAATTTATTTTGAAATTGAATCATATTTGAGCTATTACCTAGATTGTTTACTGTTTTTGGATTAACATTCATTGATTGGTGCATCCAACTACTTTAGAAAACAATTTCCTCCCTTAGTTAGTGCTTCAAATTTATGTTATTAAAAATTTTAGTATATATCATTCTAGTTTTTATCTCATTATCGTTGTAATTATGCTTTTTTGTTCAGATAGATCAAACCAAATGAATGTTAAATAGATATATAGTGTGAGTTTCAAGTGCTTAATATTCATAAGAATCCAATAATTTGACACAGTGGTATGCACGTGTTCATGTAGTTGTTTGTGTATGAATGTTATAAGTTGCAATTTCTATAAGACTGGAAACTAAATAGCTCAACAGCTCTAGACCTTTGAAGTGACATAAGAGTTGACATGCTTTGCTAGAAGTGCTGAGCATTGACATAGAATTTATTAAAAGATAATTTCATTACAGTTCCGACCTATTCATAAGATAATGTCAACATTTCCTCTATATTGTCGTCCTTCTTGATTGGATGAAGCATATATTTCTGATGCAATATGGAAGATCTTTATATCAATCTCAAAATATATTGTTACACTGGAATTTTGAGCACACTATATACCCGCTCGATTAACTCAACATAACGTGTTCCCATGCTCAATCTAAAACTTTTACGTAGAGGTTGATTATATTGTATCTCATCTAGGCCATGTTCAACTAATCCATCACAATAAAGCAGCAATCGAAAAGTTTCGGTGCTCATATGAAAAATGGCATTCAAATTAAATCTACATACTATGCATCAATACATAATATTTTATCATTAAACATAAACTAACATAAGTAGAAATTTTTTACTCGTTAGCTACAAACAAACTAATAATGGAATATGCATGTATTTCAGAAGCATTTAGCATTTAAATAATAGATATGTATCCTAGCAAATATAAACTTTATACCCTGATAAGCCAACCCAAGCCTCCTAGGCAGATATCAGCTAAGATGAGTTGAACAAAAAAATTCAATCTGACGTTAAGAAAGCCATACCCAAATACGTATCATTTTCAATCTCATCATCATTCCTGTTATAATATTTAAAATAAAAAAACTAATGAAAGCCATGAACATATGAACAGTAAAGTAAATCTTTCGCAAAAACTTAAAAAAATTTATATCTCCTCTATACATAAAGTTAAACTTAAAAAAACATCATGTGTATCTGAAAATTTTACTTAAAGTTAACCTTTCTTACATTTACAAGTGCAAATCATCAAACAAAAAAAAAAAAACTCTAAGCAATAATAAAAGCAAATAAAAAAAATTCTATCTTAAAAAACTAGGTATACTTTGCTAGATTGCAAGAAATATAACATAATAAGTCTTATGAAAGAAAGAAAACAAAGTTATCAAGAAGGAAAATTGTACCTCTCATTTCTTTTAACACAAAACCCTTTCAAAATGAGAAGAAAAGCATTGGGGGAAAGAGGAAGAAAAATAAGAGAAGGCGTCGTCGGAAGAAAAGAAAAGCGAAGGGGGAAGAGGAAAAAAAAGAAGAGGAGGTGCGGATGGATATAAGGATTTACGACAAAAGTGACATTCCGAATGTCGCTCGCTCTTAAAGGCGACATGTCGGCAATTCTAAAATGCTGACTCAACCTTAAAAATAATATTCAAAATATTATTTTTTAATTTAATACTATTTTTATAAAATCTTTGGTTCTTACCCAAAAGCATAAAATCGATATCAAAAGGCATCGGTTTTGCAAATGACTGCCAACATGCAGGCAGCGCTGCATTGATGACTTCAACACAAAAGATATTAGACATCTCAAAAAGATTTTGGCATGAATTACATATTAATGCACTTTTTTCATAACATTATTTTAAATTTATTTGATGTGTTATATTCTTTATATATATATATATATATATATAAAAGTTTAAATCTAACAAATCTAAACGGAAAAAAAAATACAGTAAAATTATCGTGAAAATTGGAAAAAAATAGTAAATATAGTTGTTTTCATTAATTATATTGATCGGGTCAAAAGCTTTGTTGGATTTCCTTTCTTTCACATCAGCATGAAGGCCATAGGCTAACACGCCGGCAACGCCGGCAAGGAACCTTCTTAGACCGAGCCGGCCGATGACTTTCACACGGAGGCGTGGAAAACTGTAACCTTCGTAAAATTATAAACGAGGCATCGCCAACCCAACTACCACAAGGTTATCTCTCCCCATTTCTTCTTCCCTGTTTAGATCTCAATACAACCCTCCAATCCCATGGAATCTCTCGCTTTAATGCTTCCTTTTTGATATCAAATCCCAAGGCTTACTTCTTATTCTGAGATCTTCTTAAGAGTCTCACAAAAGAACCTCACCCTCTTCCATTCTTGGTGCCAATGGATTCCCACTCTGGCAACAGCAACAAGCCCAGCTCGCACTCCCACAGGCCCCAGCCCTCACCTCAAGATCTCCTCTCCAGTACCAAGGTGGTGGCGGAGGCTGCTAAGTCCACCCTCCGCCATGACACCGAGAAGATCGATAAGGCCAGGGTGGCCGATGCTAGCGCCGACTTGCTCGGCGCCGTCTCTCGCTATGGAAAGCTTCAGAAGAAGAAGTTTGGAAAGTATGTTGAGAAGGCTGAGAATTATCTCCACCAGTACCACTCCTCCCGCTCACCTACCCCCACCACTGCAGCCCACCATTCCTCCTCGACTCATTCAAGCAGCGAAGCTCACTCAGAGAGCGGTTTTGGGGACTACCTGAAGTTGGCCAAGGGGTTCTTGAAGAAGCACTGAATTCTTCTTTTTTGCATGCTTGTATGAGTTGATGTTGGTGTTCACGTCCTTTCGGACTCTGTTGTTATTTGGAGTTGCTCAGATGAGAGAATTTCAAGTTATTGATTGAATGGAAGAATGATTTGGACTGTAGAACACTAAAGGGTGTTTCTTTTTTTTTTTTTTAACAAAAAAAAAAGTATTTGATGGTGCAGTTTGGTTCTTTTCCTCGTTCTGTTGCTATGTATCTTGTGATCTTATTGTCTTTTTTTTTTTTTTGACAAGAAAAGTGAGAGAAAAAGAGATCCCCAGAAAAACAAAATTTATTAATCTAAGTTATAATTACAAGGAAGAAGAGTTAAGAATAGCAAACAAATTATTACAAGCTAGGGAATGGGATTCTGCCCATTTTTCGGGGTAAAGATTTTCCCGCAAGCTAAAGTTCACCAAAACTTGTGCTCTTGTTGTCAAAGAACAAGAGCTCATTGCTTTGTATTTTATGTTGCTGAGGAAATGCTAAATCCTATGCGTTTAGGGTGGAAGTATTTTAAGGAAAGACCTTTATCTTTTTGTACCATAAGTAGGTTTGATTAGCTCATTAAGTAGTTGATGTTTCTTTCCTTAATTTTAAAGTTTAGCTTGCATTCAGTTTAGAGTTTCTTCTGTCTGTCCTGTGGGGGAGAAAGAGAACAGGCTCTGTTAGATGTTTTGTTCTGAATTCTTGGATGAATATTGGTTGGTTGTTTTATTATGACCTTGCAGCTTATTTTTCTCCACATTTGTGTCTGCATACTAAGTCTGATATCATGTCGAGTGGATGAATATTGGTTGGTTGTTTTATTATGACCTTGCAGCTTATTTTTCTCCACATTTGTGTCTGCATACTAAGTCTGATATCATGTCGAGTAACCAATTGAACCTGAAACCTTAGGCTACTGGGTACATTGTAGATCCTTTCCTTATGAGACTAAGCTTTTGAGGTTAACTGATTACTCAAAATAGTATTGGACTTAAGAGTGTATAAATATATATGCATATATTTGTTCAATTCAATGGGTATATTGTTTGTGTAATTTTGTTCCTCTTTCACTGCCTATTTCGCATCATTCAATCTTAGCTTGTGCTTACTTTTATACCGTATAAGGTGCTTGAAGTAAATGGCCAATCATTGAATTGGATTAGTAAAGTCTGAAAATTATGACATTAGGTTGTGATAGGAATTTTTTTTTCCCATCTAAAATAGTGTTTGTTGATTTCACTGCAACAGAAAATATAATTTTCAGAACTAGGACTGGAAACAGAGACTCTGCAAAGAGAGGCATGCGTGCCTCTCTGCAAAGAGAATCACGGTTTTTTTTTTTTTTTTTTTCGTTTTCTTTTCTGTGAAGAAGGCACTTCTTAAAGCCATTAGAGTCAAATAGCCTCACCTACCAAAATTTTCAATCCTTCATTCCCATCTGCAACTCTTTTTTGCATGGGATCTTTTTGATACTTGAGCATCAGCCATCTTAGTTATGCCTTCTAGCTTTACTGCTGAAGTCTCTTGAGTTCTTGAATCCAAGATCTGGTATCAAATCTCTCCTTTGCCATCAAACAAAAGTTTTTGGGAAAGGCCACCCCCAAACTTACCATGGCAGCCATGTTACAATTCAAAACAAAACAAAAAGGAAAAAAAGAAAAAAAAAAAGTCATTTATCGCCATCCAAACTCAAATCAGTACTGCCGTTGAAAGAGATAGGGTGTTAAAATGATTGGAACACAGGTAACCAACATGCAAAGTCATTTGCAAAACCGGTGTCTTTTGACACCGGTATTATGCTTCCGGGATAGGAACGAAAGATTTTGTAAAAATCATATTCAAGTGAAAAATAATATTTTGAATGTTATTTTTTAGGCTTAAAAATGACATTCGAAATATCATTTTTGAAAATGCTGGCGTCTCCCCTTTAAAAGCGGCATTCCAAATGTCACTTCTCTCGCATTTATACGAGCCGAGCCCTATCGTGCCTCCGCTTCTCTCAAACTTCTTCCTTCTCTCCCACGGCGCTCTCCCCTCGTTTGTTCTCTCCCGACGTTCCCCCCTCGTTTCTTCTCTCCCAGCATTCCCCCCTCCTCTTTTCTTCTCTCCCAACATTCCCCCTCCTCTTTTGTTCTTACGGCAGCTGCGAACCCGAGCTAGATAAGTCTTTTTTTTTCTTCTCAACTCAATTCAACTATGAAGGAAATTTAAGTATGGTCTATTACTAGTTGAAAATGATTTAAATGTGGTTTGTTACAATTTCATGACATTTTCTCAAAAAATGATCAAGCTAAATTTTTTTTTTTAAAAAAAAGTGACGGTTTCCTAGACCACGGCACCCTACTCTTAAAACCAGTCATTTTTCCTATAGCCCCAACAACTAAAACATACGAAAGTTATTCTCAAGTAATGGAATAAATAAAGTATTCGCAATATCAATCAGAAGCTGAAGATTCGTGAACATGACATTCAAGAAATTCAACATATAGAGGAGGTCCCTGGGGGTCTTAATGATGGTAGCTGAAAAAGATTCAGAAACGTCAGTTAGACTAACAATTTCATAGCATTTTTTCAAAATAATTAGGCTAAATTACCTGTGCAAATGCATGCTCAATTTTAGGCAATTATAATTTATTTTGAAATTGAATCATATTTGAGCTATTACCTAGATTGTTTACTGTTTCTGGATTAACATTCATTGATTGGTGCATCCAACTACTTTAGAAAACAATTTCCTCCCTTAGTTAGTGCTTCAAATTTATGTTATTAAAAATTTCAGTATATATCATTCTAGTTTTCATCTCATTATCGTTGTAATTATGCTTTTTTATTCAGATAGATCAAACCAAATGAATGTTAAATAGATATATAGTGTGAGTTTCAAGTGCTTAATATTCATAAGAATCCAATAATTTGACACAGTGGTATGCACGTGTTCATGTAGTTGTTTGTGTATGAATGTTATAAGTTGCAATTTCTATAAGACTGGAAACTAAATAGCTCAACAGCTCTAGACCTTTGAAGTGACATAAGAGTTGACATGCTTTGCTAGAAGTGCTGAGCATTGACATAGAATTTATTAAAAGATAATTTCATTACAGTTCCGACCTATTCATAAGATAATGTCAACATTTCCTCTATATTGTCGTCCTTCTTGATTGGATGAAGCATATATTTCTGATGCAATATGGAAGATCTTTATATTAATCTCAAAATATATGGTTACACTGGAATTTTGAGCACACTATATACCCGCTCGATTAACTCAATATAACGTGTTCCCATGCTCAATCTAAAACTTTTACGTAGAGGTTGATTATATTGTATCTCATCTAGGTCATGTTCAACTAATCCATCACAATAAAGCAGCAATCGAAAAGTTTCGGTGCTCATATGAAAAATGGCATTCAAATTAAATCTACATACTATGCATCAATACATAATATTGTATCATTAAACATAAACTAACATAAGTAGAAATTTTCTACTCGTTAGCTACAAACAAACTAATAATGGAATATGCATGTATTTCAGAAGCATTTAGCATTTAAATAACAGATATGTATCCTAGCAAATATAAACTTTATACCCTGATAAGCCAACCCAAGCCTCCTAGGCTGATATCAGCTAAGATGAGTTGAACAAAAAAATTCAATCTGACGTTAAGAAAGCCATACCCAAATACGTATCATTTTCAATCTCATCATCATTCCTGTTATAATATTTAAAATAAAAAAACTAATGAAAGCCATGAACATATGAACAGTAAAGTAAATCTTTCACAAAAACTTAAAAAAATTTATATCTCCTCTATACATAAAGTTAAACTTAAAAAAACATCATGTGTATCTGAAAATTTTACTTAAAGTTAACCTTTCTTACATTTACAAGTGCAAATCATCAAACAAACAAAAAAAAAACTCTACGCAATAATAAAAGCAAATAAAAAAACTTCTATCTTAAAAAACTAGGTATACTTTGCTAGATTGCAAGAAATATGACATAATAAGTCTTATGAAAGAAAGAAAACAAAGTTATCAAGAAGAAAAATTGTACCTCTCATTTCTTTTAACACAAAACCCTTTCAAAAGGAGAAGAAAAGCATTGGGGGAAAGAGGAAAAAAAATAAGAGAAGGCGTCGTCGGAAGAAAAGAAAAGCGAATGGGGAAGAGGAAAAAAAAGAAGAGGAGGTGCGGATGG
This sequence comes from Metroxylon sagu, assembly GCA_017589505.3. Lineage (NCBI taxonomy): Eukaryota > Viridiplantae > Streptophyta > Magnoliopsida > Arecales > Arecaceae > Metroxylon > Metroxylon sagu. The sequence goes on along the minus strand of JACVBY030000605.1, from coordinate 1,579,714 downwards.
ATATAGGGATTTACGACAAAAGTGACATTCCGAATGTCGCTCGCTCTTAAAGGCGACATGTCGGCAATTCTAAAATGCTGACTCAACCTTAAAAATGATATTCAAAATATTATTTTTTAGTTTAATACTATTTTTATAAAATCTTTGGTTCTTACCCAAAAGCATAAAATCGATATCAAAAGGCATCGGTTTTGCAAATGACTGCCAACATGCAGGCAGCGCTGCATTGATGACTTCAACACAAAAGATATTAGGCATCTCAAAAAGATTTTGGCATGAATTACATATTAATGCACTTTTTTCATAACATTATTTTAAATTTATTTGATGTGTTATAATCTTTATATATATATATATATAAGTTTAAATCTAACAAATCTAAACGGAAAAAAAAATACAGTAAAATTATCGTGAAAATTGGAAAAAAATAGAAAATATAGTTGTTTTCATTAATTATATTGATCGGGTCAAAAGCTTTGTTGGATTTCCTTTCTTTCACATCAGCATGAAGGCCATAGGCTAACACGCCGGCAACGCCGGCAAGGAACCTTCTTAGACCGAGCCGGCCGATGACTTTCACACGGAGGCGTGGAAAACTGTAACCTTCGTAAAATTATAAACGAGGCATCGCCAACCCAACTACCACAAGGTTATCTCTCCCCATTTCTGCTTCCCTGTTTAGATCTCAATACAACTCTCCAATCCCATGGAATCTCTCGCTTTAATGCTTCCTTTTTGATATCAAATCCCAAGGCTTACTTCTTATTCTCAGATCTTCTTAAGACTCTCACAAAAGAACCTCACCCTCTTCCATTCTTGGTGCCAATGGATTCCCACTCTGGCAACAGCAACAAGCCCAGCTCGCACTCCCACAGGCCCCAGCCCTCACCTCAAGATCTCCTCTCCAGTACCAAGGTGGTGGCGGAGGCTGCTAAGTCCACCCTCCGCCATGACACCGAGAAGATCGATAAGGCCAGGGTGGCCGATGCTAGCGCCGACTTGCTCGGCGCCGTCTCTCGCTATGGAAAGCTTCAGAAGAAGAAGTTTGGAAAGTATGTTGAGAAGGCTGAGAATTATCTCCACCAGTACCACTCCTCCCGCTCACCTACCCCCACCACTGCAGCCCACCATTCCTCCTCGACTCATTCAAGCAGCGAAGCTCACTCAGAGAGCGGTTTTGGGGACTACCTGAAGTTGGCCAAGGGGTTCTTGAAGAAGCACTGAATTCTTCTTTTTTGCATGCTTGTATGAGTTGATGTTGGTGTTCACGTCCTTTCGGACTCTGTTGTTATTTGGAGTTGCTCAGATGAGAGAATTTCAAGTTATTGATTGAATGGAAGAATGATTTGGACGGTAGAACACTAAAGGGTGTTTCTTTTTTTTTTTTTAACAAAAAAAAAGCATTTGATGGTGCAGTTTGGTTCTTTTCCTCGTTCTGTTGCTATGTATCTTGTGATCTTATTGTCCTCTTTTTTTTTTTTTTTTTTGACAGGAAAAGTGAGAGAGAAAGAGATCCCCAGAAAAACAAAATTTATTAATCTAAGTTATAATTACAAGGAAGAAGAGTTAAGAATAGCAAACAAATTATTACAAGCTAGGGAATGGGATTCTGCCCATTTTTCGAGGTAAAGATTTTTCCGTAGGCTAAAGTTCTGTTGAAGTTGTTGCAGAGAAAGATGCCTTCAAAGCTGCAATTTAAATCAGTTTATTTGGATTTAAAATAATTACCTTATTATGTTTAATATTTGTAGCAGTTACAAAAAATTATATTTGTATTAAAAACTGCCGTGGTAGTTTTTAAATCCTTTATCTATATTCTTTATAAATTGTACGTATTGCAAAACTAAAATAAAGGCTTGCTATTGTTCTGCACTTAATCTTTTTCTTCTCCTTTCTTAGTTTCATATCCATCAATTAGTATCAGAGCCTTCTCTGATCCGTGAGGGATAGTAAGCACAAAAAAAAAAAACAACAAACCATGGAAGCAAGCAGCAGTTTCACTGCTAAGGCTCCCATTTTTAATGGCCAAAATTATTAAGTTTGGTCAGTCAAAATGAAGGCATACCTGAGAGCATTTGATCTCTTGGATGCTGTTGAGCATGGCACAGATCTACCTCCCTTGGCTGCAATGCAACTCTGAACCAAATTAGGCGTCATACAGAGAAAGTGACAAAGAAATACAAGGCATTGACCAGTATTCATTCTGCTGTGTCTGAAGAAATTTTCATAAGAATTATGACTTGTGAAACTGCAAAGGAAGCTTGGGATAGAATCAAGGAGGAGTTCCAAGGCGATACAAAAACAAAGCAAATTGAAGTGACTAATTTCAAAAGGAAGTTTGAAATTCTCGTGATGAAAGACTCAGAAACAATGAAGGAGTTTTCTGATAGGGTGATAAAAGTGGTAAACCAAATTAGGATACTTGGTGAAGAACTTACAGAGAAAAGGATTGTAGATAAGGTTCTTGTGAGTTTACCAGAGAAATTTGAGTATAAAATTTCTTCTTTGGAAGACTCGAAGGACATGTCCAAAATGACATTCTCCGAACTTGTGAATGCTCTCCAAGGTGTTGAACAAAGGAAAACTCTAAGGCAAGAAGTTTCTGTTGAAAGTGCTTTAGTTGCTAATAACAAGGAAAAGAGTCTGTTCAAAGAGGGTGGTGAAAAGAAACAATTTTTTGAAAGAAAAGGAAAGGAGAAGAGAGTTTTTCAAAGAGACCAATAAAGCAGCAATTATAAAGACAAAAAAGAGCCTTATCCTCCATATCCTCACTGCGGAAAAAGGACACATACAGCAAGCTATTGCTGGTTTAAACCTGGTGTTAAATGCAGGTCATGTAAGCAATTCGAGCATATTGAAAAGGTTTGTAAAGCTAAGGCAAATCAACATCAGAAGGCCCAAGTTGCTGAGAATATGGATCAGGAGGAAGAAAAGTTGTTTGTGGCTGCTATGGAAGAAAGTTGTTTGTCAGCAATTCTAGGTTCAAATTCTTGGCTCATTTATAGTGGATGTACTCATCATATGACCTCAGACTTGGCTATTTTCAAGGCTCTTGATAGATCCTACTCTTCAAAGGTTAGACTTGGAAATGGAGAGCTTGTTGAGGTAAAAGGCAAAGAGGTTGCTGCCATTGAGACACCAACAGGTATTAGGTACATTTATGATGTTTTATATGTGCCTAATTTGAGTCAAAGTTTGATTAGCGTTGGTCAACTTTTAGAGAATGGTTATTCAGTGCATTTTCATGATGAATGTGTTGATATAGTTGATAAATTTGGAGTCAAATTATTTACTGATGATATGAATCATAGAAGTTTTCCTGTTGATTGGAACCAAATAGAAATTAAAGCATGCACTACAGTTTGGATGAATCTGAGAAATGGCTTAAGAGGTTTGGTCATTATAGTTATTCTTCTTTAAAGCTGTTGCAGAATAAAAATATGGCTGTTGATTTGTCAGTGATTCATGTTTTTGATGGTGTATGTGGAGTTTGTCAAAAAGGAAAGTTAAATAAACTTTTTTTTCCTGTGAACAAGGCTTGGAGATCTACAGAAAAGCTCCAACTTGTACATTCAGATATTTGTGGTCCAATGAAGACCCCTTCATTTAGTGGCAGCAAATATTTCTTATTGTTCATTGATGATTTTAGTAGGATATGCTGGGTTTATTTTTTGAAGCAAAAATCTGAAGTTTTTGCTGTGTTTGTTAATTTTAAGGCACTTGTTGAGAATGAGAGTGGTAAAAAAATTAAAACTCTCAGAACTAACAATGGAACTGAGTATACTTCTCACCAATTTGGAGATTTTCTTCAAAAATCTGGTATATCTCATCAATTGACAGTGACTTATACCCTTCAGCAAAATGGGGTAAGTGAAAAAAAGACCAGAACCGTGATGAATATGGCTAGATGCTTGTTGATTGAGAAAGGACTTCTCAAAAGATTCTGGACAGAAGCTGTAAGTACTGCAGTGTATTTATTAAATAGACTCCCAACTAAATCTATTACTGGAAAAACTCCACATGAAGCATGGTATAATTCCAAACCAGCTACTAGTTATCTCAAAATCTTTGGCTGCATCTGTTATTTCTTAGTGCCACAAATTAAGAGAGATAAGCTAGATCAAAAGGCTGATGTTGGAATTTTTATTGGCTATAGTAGCAGAACAAAGGGCTATAGAATTTACAATTTAAAGACTAATAAGGTGGAAGTTTGCAGAGATGTAAAGTTTGATGAGGAGGATGCCTGGGATTGGAAAACGTCTCAGATTATTAGAAAAAGCCAATTGAATTATGGTGAGAATGGAGAATTCAGCCTAGCTGAAATTGAAATAGTACATCCTGAGCCTCAAACAGAAAATGATGAATTTAATGAGTTAGATGATGAAGTGCCTGTTAGAAGGATTAGAACTTTAGAAGAAATTTACGGGAGGTGCAACTTGGCTATAGTTGAACCTTCAAGCTACAAGGAAGCTATAAAATCCAAAGTTTGGATTGATGCAATGCAACAGGAGCTGAATATGATAGAAAAGAATAGCACTTGACAGCTTGTTGATCCACCGGCTAACAAGAAGCCAATAGGTGTCAAATGGGTGTTTAAGGTAAAGTTGAATGGAGATGGTTCCATTAATAAATACAAGGCCAGATTGGTAGTTAAAGGATATTCTCAACTACCTGGTATTGATTTTTCAGAGACTTTTTCTCCTGTGGCCAAATTTGATACTATTCGACTTATATTAGCCTTGGCTGCACACGAAGGCTGGTCAGTTCATCAACTTAATGTAAAGTCAGCATTTTTAAATGGTGATCTTAGTGAAGAGATTTTTGTTCAGCAACCGGATGGCTTTATAAAGAAATGGTCAGAAAACAAGGTTTATTTGCTGAAGAAAGCCTTATATGGCTTGAAGCAAGCTTCAAGAGCTTGGTGTAGCAAGGTTGATGAATATATGCTAAGTTTAGGTTTTTCTAAAAGCCTAACTGAGGCCACTCTATATGTGAAGGAGAATGAAAAAAGTCTACTGTTTGTGTCTGTGTATGTGGATGATTTATTGGTGACTGGCAGTAATGAAGCACTAATCAACAACTTCAAATCTGATATGAAGAAAAAGTTTGAGATGAGTGATCTTGGTCAGATGTCTTACTTTCTTGAAATGAAAGTGTTGCAATCTGATATGGGCATTTTTATATGTCAAAAAAAATATGCTCAAGAAATCTTGAGTAAATTTTCTATGGCTAATTGCAAACCAGTTAGCACTCCATCATTGCCTAGTGATAAGTTTACAAAGGATGATGGAGAAACAAAAATAGATGCTGAAATTTTTAGAAGTTTTGTTGGAAGCTTGTTGTTTCTGTCACACACTAGACCAGATATCATGCAAGCTGTGAGTGTTTTGTCCAGATTTATGCATTCTCCAAGTGCGAAACATTTTAGTGGAGCTAAAAGGGTTTTCAGATATGTCAAAGGTTTAGAGGATGATATGAAGAGCACTTCTGGATATTGTTTTTCACTTAGTTTAGGAATGTTTTGTTGGAATTCTAAGAAGCAACAAGATTCTGTTGCTCAATTCTATCGAATGCGAGAATATATAGCCAACTAACGTGACATTTGTTAATCAAGCTATTTGGATCAGAAAACTGTTGTGTGATTTGAAGCATCCTCAAATCAATCCAACTATGATTTTTTGTGATAATCAGTCAGCTGTGGCTATTGTGAAGAATCCTATTTTGCATGGAAGAACCAAATACTTTAAGATTAAGTATCATGTTTCTCGGCAAGCTGAAAGGGATAAAGAAGTGCAGATTTTACATTGCTACTCTGATGATCAATTAGCAGACATTTTCACCAAACCATTGCAAAAGAGAAAGTTTGAAGAACTTAGAGAAAAGCTTGGCATTTGCAGCTTTGTTGCCAAGGAGAAGATTGTTGAAGTTGTTGCAGAGAATGATGCCTCCAAAATTGCAGTTTAAATCAGTTTATTTGGATTTAAAATAATTATCTTGTTGTGTTTAATATTTGTAGCAGTTACAAAAAATTATATTTGTATTGGAAACTGCTGTGGTAGTTTTTAAAACTACCTTTATCTATATTCTTTATAAATTGTACGTATTGCAGAAATAAAATAAAGGCTTGCTGTTGTTCTGCACTTAATCTTTTTCTTCTCCTTTCTTAGTTTCATATCCATCAAGTTCACCAAAACTTGTGCTCTTGTTGTCAAAGAACAAGAGCTCATTGCTTTGTATTTTATGTTTCTGAGGAAATGCTAAATCCTATGCGTTTAGGGTGGAAGTATTTTAAGGAAACACCTTTATCTTTTTGTACCATAAGTAGGTTGGTTTAGCTCATTAAGTAGTTGATGTTTCTTTCCTTAATTTTAAGTTTAGTTTGCATTTCAGTCTAGAGTTTCCTCTGTCTGTCCTGTAGGGGAGAAAGAGAACAGGCTCTGTTAGATGTTTTTTTCTGAATTCTTGGATGAATATTGGTTGGTTGTTTTATTATGACCTTGCAGCTTATTTTTCTCCACATTTGTGTCTGCATACTAAGTCTGATGTCATGTCAAGTAACCAATTGAACCTGAAACCTTAAGCTATTGGATACATTGTAGATCCTTTCCTTATGAGACTAAGCTTTTGAGGTTAACTGATTACTCAAAATAGTATTGGACTTAACAGTGTATAAATAGAAATGCATATATTTGTTCAATTCAATGGGTATATTTGTTTGTGTAATTTTGTTCCTCTTTCACTACCTATTTTGTATCATTCAATCTTAGCTTGTGCTTACATTTATACCGTATAAGGTGCTTGAAGTAAATGGCCAATCATTGAATTGGACTAACAAACTCTGAAAATTATGACATTAGGTTGTGATAGGAATTTTTTTTTCCCATCTAAAATAGTGTTTGTTGATTTCACTGCAACAGAATATATAATTTTCAGAACTGGGACTGGAAACAGAGACTTTGCAAAGAGAGGCATGCGTGCTTCTCTGCAAAGAGAATCATGGCTTTTTTTTTTTTTTTTCGCTTTCTTTTTTTCTTTCTATCTTTTTCTATTTTGGGAAGTAGGCACTTCTTAAAGCCATGAGAGCCAAATAGCCTCACCTACCAAAATTTTCAATCCTTCATCCCCATCTACAACTCTTTCTTGCATTGGATCTTTTTGATACTTGAGCATCAGCCATCTTAGTTATGCCTTCTAGCTTTACTGCTGAAGTTTCTTGAGTTCTTGAATCCAAGATCTGGTATCAAATCTCTCCTTTGCCATCAAACAAAAGTTTTTGGGAAAGGCCACCCCCAAACTTACCATGGTCAGCCATGTTACAATTCAAAACAAAACAAAAAAAAGAAAAGAAAAGAAAAGAAAAAGTCATTTATCACCATCCAAACTCAAATCAGTACTGTCGGTGAAAGAGATAGGGTGTTAAGATGATTTGAATACAGGTAACCAACACGCAGGCAACAGTGCATTGATGACTTCCACACAAAAGTGTGGAGGATATTTATCCACCACAGAGTTATAGATGAGACATCACAACCACAACCTTTGTCTCTTCCCTCTGCTAGATGTCAACTCCTCTGTTATCCTTATCTCCTCTCTTCCATCCTTTTTGTTTTCTCTTCACTTGAATCCATAACACCCACCTAAATCTTCATCTACTTCCATTTTAGGTGCCAATGGATTTTCCCTCTGACAGCAGTAACAAGCCCAGCTCTCACTCCCACCACCCTCAGCCTTCCTCTGCTGGTCTCCTCTCCAGTGCCAAGGTGGTGGCTGAAGCTACCATGTCCACCTTCCACCATGAGACTGAAAAGATTGACAAGGCGAAGGTGGCCGATGCTGCTGCTGACTTGCTTGGTGCTGCCTCTCATTATGGAAAGCTCGAGGGCACGGGCATCGGAAAATATGTCGAGAAAGCCGAGAATTATCTCCATCAATACCATTCTTCCCCTTCACCCACTGGTGAGGTTCACTCAAGCGGTGAAGCTCAACACACCCATGAATCTACTGCCACCACAGTCCACAGTTCAGCTCACTCCACTCATTCACCTGCTGCCACTATGGAACACCATTCTTCTTCGGCTCAGTCGAGCGATGAGGCTCAGACAGAGGGTGGTTTTGGGGACTACATGAAGATGGCCGAGGGGTTCTTGAAGAAGCACTGAGTTCTTTTCTTGGGTTCTTGTATAAATTACTATGGGTATCAATGTCTTTATGTTCATGGCGCCTATGTGTTTCAGGACAGTTTTATGGTGTCAGTGTCTCAGGACTGTATCTTGTCATGGATATATTTGCAGTTGTGTTTGCTTAATCTTTAGTTTTTCTGTTCCATTATTGGAGTGTGTTCCCTGCTTTAGATTATGCATACATATACATAAGCATGCATTCATGCATACATACACACACATACATATGGACATACATATAAGTATGTCAAGAATAAGAGCACATTGATTTAAGCTGACTTTTTTTTGAGGAAATATTAAGTTTTGTGGGAAAAGTATATGGGGAATGCACTTTACCTTTAGGTCACAGTTCTGTGTGGATCCATACAGTATATGGTGACTGCAGAACACCTGCCCAATTTAGGAAAGGAAATTGAGTAATTACTAAATCTACATGAAAATGGTCAGATTTACTTTCCAAGGCCAGTGATTTGTCTAAAGTTCAAAGATCATGTATTCATTCAGTAAATCCAAGCAATATACAGTGACAGCATTTTACCTTTCTAATCCAGGAACGAAATTGTGAGGTTAATAAACTTCAGAAGATATGGGTAGATTTACTTTCCTAAGAACAATGTAATGAAAATACGATTGAGCCTATAGATGAAGGTGCAGAAGAAAAGGACTATGGGACAGTCCTTGGTGTCATATAAATGGCAAGGAGAAGAAAATCTGGAGGGCAACAACTGCTTCCTACCTCCAGCATGAGGAGATAAATATGCGACATTGGATGTTCCATTTGTTCCAACATTCAGAAGCAAGCAACTTCCTTCCTTCGTGAGGCCCGAAATTCGATCCTTCTATGGCTTGATATGTTAAGTGTAGGTATTCAAGTTTTATCTTCAATTTCATATACATTTTTTCTAGTTTTATTTATTTATTTTCTTAACTATGCATGGTGATGATTCTTTCTAAATGACTTTTCTTTTGAGGTTTACCATCAAAAAGCTTTTTATCATATTACTATTTAAATTTTTAGGAATTCATGTCTCATTTAAAAAGTAATATGCGAGCAGTTTTCCTTAGGGATACACCACAGGTCCTCACATACAATCCACTGAAGTTATATGAATAGTGTCTTTCCAAGTTTGGATTAGTGAAACACAGGAATTGAGTTTCCTAGTAGAAGGCCTCTTAGTCCAACCTCTCTCTCTCTCAAAAAAGAAGAGAAAAAATCTTCATAAATAGTTTCTGATTAAGAATACATGTTAGTTTGCGATGTATCTTGATGTGCTTTGAGGAGAAATCACCAACTTCCCCATCAAGGAGTTATTTTTCAACACTCACCTTCCACCAAACACACTTGTATTCTAGCTGACGCAGGGGCCATCCTTCATTCCTATGTGGCTTATGAGATGATAATAAGTGTGGAGATGTGTATCATGAGAACTGAAAATATTTTACCACCTGCGTGTATTCTTGTATGATTTTAAAGTATATATCTTGTTCTAGCATATATCATGGCATTTATAGAAATTACTATAAGCGACTCTTTTATTATGATTATAATAGTGTTCCAACCATGGAGTCAAGAGTTTGTGAGTACTATATATTTCCTCAAAACAAGAAAAATAATGGAGTTTATGCCTCTTGATTAACTCAAAAATTAACTTCTTGAAGCAAATGAAGTTCGCTGAACTGCTACAATCTCATGATCTCTCATGATCTCTCTTGATGGACCCTATCTGATTTTTATGTGAATTAAGAGCAAAATTAGTTAGCATACCTCTTGTAGGCTATCATTCCCAACAACATCCATCAAAAGTATGTTGATGTTGTTGTTGACTTCAGCTTGGATATCACTTTTGGAAGCAAAAGAACAAGATAAGGTGCAGGCCCTCCTTAATCACCCAGCCTAGGGCAATAATCTTCCAAGCATCCCTGAGACCCCTTCTTTTGAATCTATGTTCTTTATCACCTTGCCCCACTCTCTCTCCCTCTACCTTGCTAGTTAATTTCCATGTTTTCAGGGAAGAAATGTGCCTTATCTTTTCCATCCATGCATAATAGCATCTCCACTAAAGCAAGGCATCCTAAGCAACTCTACCTCAATCTGAAACTTGAGTGTTTTAAAGTACTGCTCCAAGTTTCAAAGAGAATTCAGTGTCTTATGCCCTTTTAAAGCACTTTAGGTTTGATTGAGTTCAGGCCCTTTGCTAGCCACAATTCTCCCCAAGTCAACCAGAGTATGGAGAAAGAACCTGATCCACCAAAATAGCTACCACAGTTAACAGTCCAAAGAATCCACTGGGGCTGTGGAAGTGATTCTTGAAAGAATTTTAGTCAAGCAAGTGTAATGGTTGAGAAGCAACAGTTTTCTTGAATAATATATATAAATTTATGCACACATACTTCTCTCTCTATCTCTCTATTTTTTATTGTCTGCATCCAAGATCTTGTCTTTGTCCATATTCAGTAACCATATTGCGATCTCGCAAAGTATAGTTTTTTTTTTTTGGTAATATAATTTAATCTTTTGACAGATCAATTGATACTACTTGTTTTGGTTACCATGATTCTTCTCTCTTTTCTTTCAAACAATGTAATTTACATTTGATTTAGCTGTTGAAATTGATTTTGCCAGGGAAGTCTATGAGGTAGTTTCTAAATCATTTTTTCTATATGTTCTATTACATATGCTGCTTGATTGTGATCAGTGGAATTGATTCTACTAATCATTCCATATATTTTTCAAATTATTTTCTTCTGTCACGTTCCTTAATTTGAGCTGAATGCAGATAGAACTTCTCTTAGCCTGTGAAATAAGCTGCTTTCCTGTTATTCTGAGTTTGTTTCGGCCTCTCTGATAGGAAGAAAAGCATTCAAGTTCTCTCTAGCTACTGATTCTTTGAGAGGAAGACAATATGTTCTGATGAAAAACACTGAACAATCTTCAGTAATGCTCCCTACAGTAGCATAATGTACCTCCAAAGATAATTTTGTGGCCAATATGTTGCTAAATAAAAGAGTAAATAACAACTGATTTCTAAGAGGAAGATGGTGGCTAAGGCCATTACCTCCACTCTTGGTATGGAGAGCTTCCAAATATGCAGTTCTTGGAGTCAAGTGAGATTTTTGTTTTGCATCAGACAATAAGCCTCAAATTTCTGTCAAGTCATTCATTGCAGCTGTATACCCTGACCCAGTGGCTGGGGCCGAGATGTGGCAGACGATCGCGTATCTCATGAGTTTGAACCCGCAGAATATGTTAGCTCTGTCAGGAAATCTCAAATATTATATTTACATGCTATCAAAAGCAAATAGCAAGCAATGGCCAACTAATATTGCAAATATTAAAAAAGATCGAATTCATACTAATAGAATATCAATCTATAATATTACTGTAGTATAATAATATAATATATTAATTTTATATATATCATGTTATATGTAAATTATTGTTATTATAATATATTTATGATAAATAAGAAATATTTTGGTCTTTAGATTTTGGTTTTTAGAATACCATAAGAGGGTGATTTTGGATTACCATCCTTAGTGTAAACAAATGAAATGATTTCATCACCATCCCACAGATCTCCGGTGATCCTAAACGGATCACCCCATACCAAACGATCCATAAAGGCGATAAATCCACGGTAGTTTTTAAACCATATTTGAATGGCCTTGATCCTAATTTGCAGGAACCTTGAATCAGGTGTCGTTATTGTATTAATTTTTAGGAAAACGCTTCATCTCCCTAGAAAATCTCCAAGAAACGAGCCGCTAATGGCAGCATCTTGGCCCCCAAAAGGGAAACGAAAGCCCTGTGCATTGCACTAAACTGGGGAAGTTCATGGAGAATGGACCTGTAGTTTATGATAAAGTATTTATCTGGGCTATCGATACCCAAATGTGAAATTTTCCGTTGTGCCAAAGGTTTTTTTAAAAAAAAAAAAAAAATTTCACAGTATTTCGTAAGGCTGTTTTCGAACTTAATAGTCTCATGCACGATGCGTCAGCAATTCATATCTTTATTAGCAGTAGTGTTTAACATTTATGCTCAAGTTAGCAACTAGTAGATGTTTATCATGGATATTTTATAACAAATGATTTAATCTTGCTCTTCGTTGCTAACCAATGATTTTGGTTAAAAAAAAGGTGGCGAACAAAGAGTTGATATAATGAATATTGTCATTTGCTTTACCAATCAGTTCAATCTCATTTATAATATTAAACTAAGGTTTATAATTAATCTGATAGAGATAGAGGGAAAGAGACTCAGCTTGTACTGAATTTTGCTATTGATAAGTAATGTGATAGTTCGGTATATTTCACAATTGCTTCGGGATTTGTATGTAGAAAAGAGAGCACTAAACTGGAGTTCGAACCAAGCTCGTATTTCTTGAGAACAACTACCACAAATTCACCATTAGAGATTTATGGAACGTAGAAAAAGTTCCGCCATTTAGATGAAATTTGAACATCAAAATATCTATAAAAAATGGAGAAAATGTTATGTTTATTTATTTAAAAGCACATGAATAGAAAATTCTAGCAGAAAAAGCCCATCATCGCCAAACAATAAATAGCATTATTATTTATAATACATGAGTTTCTTAATAATTTTCGTTGTTAATCAATTGTAAAAGTCATCAATGTTGAGATGATTGATGGATAAAAATGCAGCATTAGTGAGTTATTTAGAGAATTATTCAGTCTATAAATATTCATGATTGGTTTCAAGAGTTTTCGATGATTCTGGATTTGTGTTGAGATACCATCTTCCGTTCTCATGCGGAAGCTGGAGCAAGCTACATCCGACTTTCGTTATTTCTAGTCTTCCAGTTCCCCGTAATGCAGTCCTGCTGTTGTTGCTTTTCTAAAGCAAGAAATCTGTCAACAAGAAAAAGGATCAATATCAGTTAGTTCCTGAATGGATGACCATCGACGAAGAGGAAAAGGATTGAATAAATGGTTTCTCTAGGCTGGGGAGATCTGAAAAAGACTTAATGGAGCATTTTAAATATTTGAATGGAGTACGATTCTTAATTGGTTTCAGGTAATCACTACTCATGGCGAAGTCATTACAGTTTCCAAAGGCCATGGAATACAGATTTAACTAAACAAACAAGCAGCACTCCAAGATCGGATAATATTTCTGCGTTGAGATTATATGCACAAAACCTTCACATAAACTACTATTTCTGATTTAAGTTGTAGAAAGCTAAGCCTGCAAATGGCTATCCACATATCTTGCAAACTTCAAATGGCTATTCGCATATCTTGCAAACTTCAAAGCTCAAGCCTATGCTTGCGTAATTTGCTTCGGACTCGTGACCACAACGTTTTTCCATTGATAATTTAGCGCCTGTTTAAAATTAAGTAGCCATTAATGCATTGTACAAATGGCCAAATCAACTAGCCGACCAACCTGGTCATGCTTATGAATCGGTCTGGTAACCGAAAACCATCAAGGCTTTTCCTTGCTGATAGAGAAATAAATACCTGGATCTGCTTTCAAGAATCATGCGGCAACCTATATGGAGAGAAGGCCCTTAAAACTTATGTACGTTCAATCTATTTAGTTCTATTAGATTTGTCCAAAAGAGGTCAATTTATCCCCTAATATGTTCATTAATCTGACAACCATTTATTTGATAAAATTATCTGATAAAATTGTCAAGTGACCAGAAAATAAACTTTACTTTATTTTCTGATAGGAATTGGGCTATGATGATACGTAATATATTTTACAGACAAGATGGGTTTATGTATGGATTCCTGTTCACATAAACATAATGGACAAATTATGGAACCAACCATCGCCAAAATCATATACAATATACAAAGTTCTCAAGTACAATTCAAGAAAGAAGAATTTTTCTATCTTTGCCTGAAACTATCTCCCTCTCCCTGTAAAATTAATTTTAAGGTGCAGCGACGCAGGCTTTCAGACCATCCATCATTATAATAAGAATATCCTTAAATTGTGTAAAATCTAGATCTTCAGCAAACTTCAGTTAATCTTTCACGACAAGTTTCAACGTGCAAACCTAATTACAACTTCTCTGGGTTTACTCTTCCATATTAGTTACACCATCAGCTGGTTCGGCAGCTCCTTCAACGATTTGAGTTTCCCTGGCTGTGCTTCCTTGATGCTTGGGATCTGATGAATTCATCAATTCTCGATTTAAGCTCGGCATTGGGTATTAGCATGTCTTGAGTGAGATGAGAACGGTTAAATGGATCAGTCTGCATATGAAATATAACAAGTGTTTACCCCCAATGTTAACATGTTAGAGATAATGTTAATGGCCTAAAAAGAAAAAACAGCCCAAAACAATTACATTATCACTTAGCAGATGTCTTAGGATGACTGCTCGATCTATGGTTACCCTTGATGAGGGTAAGGTGACAGGATCCTTCATCAATGTGTACTGCATGACAAGAGATTCTATCATTAGTATTCATAGTAACAAAGAATGGAGATATGGAAAAGATTCATTCCTTTGCATTTTCCAACTTTTGAGTACTAGATGGTTTAGGAATACAACAAACTACTGAGCAACATATATAATGCAGCTTTGCCAAGAATAATCATATTGAACTGAAAGACATGCAAACACACAATAGGAGCAACTTAGACCAACTTTATTTAAATAAAATTTTCTGAAGATGAAAAAATAATTTAACGGATTCCAATGTAGACTTTGCTGAGAGAAGAACTGGAGATATGTAGATATACAATAAGAATACAAAACATTTTCCTATATGACATTGTCCCTTCAGGTTCTTTTAAGTGGTAAGAAGAAGAATTAATATCATTAGTCTCACAAGACAAGTCAAGAAACTTGTCTTACAGAAGAGGCTAGTCCTGATGGGCCATTGATGGCATTACCAATATGCCTGCATTGAGCAACTCAAAGAAGAAAAAAAAGATCATACACTGACATTTTAAAGAGAGATTTCACTGACCAAATTTTCTGCTTCTAAATTTTACTTCAAATACATAGGAAACTTTCTCACTCTATAGGTTCGATAACATAACCATGGTAAAGAAGTTCAATATATTCTTCAAACAAGAAGACATTGTAACCACACTAAGTAAACCAATAAACCAGCTAGTTGCATGACTTAATATCCAATTAAATACATAATTATCTCACATCCTTGCTGAGAGATAGCTCCACATTTTTATTCTTTGTCAACAAAAGGAAGTCTTCAAATAGTATAATAAATAAGATATTCTTGACCATGAACAAAGAATAGTAGTATTCATTTTTTACGAGATGTTTCCAACCTCCAGTGATCCTACCACTACCAATTAGTTTAGAGCATGAGGCTTTACAACTCTCTTACCGAGTCCTAGAAGTTCAAGGTTTTAGTTCCTTACCCATCCAAAAAAAGTGAAAAACCACAGTACTGCAAAAATGAAAGACATCTACACTATACACATAATACAGTAAAAGATTCATATGAATTAAATTATATTAATTTCATGAACTCATGGTTTGTATGAATTAGCTAATTGAACTGACCCAAGCATACAAATATTAGGTTCACTGCTAACCAATGAATTAAATCAATATCTGAGAGAGGACAAAACAAACTAGCAATAAGCATACAAGATTTTCAAAAATATTCTTGCCATTGCAGTATTATTGTTTGCATTAGGAGAATACCACGGTAGTTCAAGTAGACATTTGTGAAAGCTTAAAAATTTGTCTAATTTTTCCTCTCTCATTTACCCATGATGGATAGAGTTCATTTACATCAAACCTTTTCTTCCTAGTCCAGACTTTTCTTAATCAAGAAGCAGCTTGGAGGTTTTCAACTTGGTTGTGTAAGCTTCTATTGTAGAATTGATGAATTAGGTTTCTGACCTACACTTTGGGCTTAGGCTTCATTGTTGCCCCCTATCTTGCCCATGGTTATCTTAGATCCAGGAACTTATTTATAATTAACAGAAGGTGACAAAAGGTTGACTGTCATCCTTCTTCCTTTTTCCAAAATTGAAGGATCATAGGTTAATCCATAAACTGCCCTATTAGGATCAGATGACATCTGTAACTTAAGGTTAAAATTCAAAAAGTTACAAAATCTGAAACTTAGGGTTCAAATTCAAAAAAGTAACTGTCCCATATTTGGAGGCATGTAAATTATGCATTAGAATAGGAACACGATTTCCAACATGAATATATATTTTGTAAGGGCAATCAAAGCAAATTGCAAAAGACTTGTCTAAAATATGCAATTTGCTCTTTTATATTAGCTTATATGCATTTATCCTAGAAAACGAAAACATGTACCTGAATTGGGTCAAGGAATTCATCAGGTATTTCCCCAAGGGCAGCCTCAGCATCCATTGCTTCAGAAGCTGCTTCTTTGGCTTTGACACCAAGCTGGACAAACTCCTGAATTACCCTTCCATCTTCACCAATTTTCCACAAAATATCAGCTGCAGAAGCAAATAGCTGCAGTAAAGTCAAAGCTTTCAGGCCACAGCTACTATTAAAAAGGTTGATTTATGGGATATTATTGTGCAGACAAAAACAGCTCCCCTGCTGACGTACTTTTTCATTATAAGAGCGCCCATCCTTTGAGATTGCAGCCGGAAAGACGTTGTCCTTGTCACCCCTTGCAATATGGACATAGATCTCAACAATCTACCCATAAATCATTCACAGGCTTAGTTTTATTCAGAATAAGAAAACAAGCTAGTTCTCTTTGCACACTATTAGTCAATTAAGAGATTAGATAAAGAGTGAGAAGCAAAGCACCAAGTAAGGCTTTCTTGATACTAACTTGCTTTAGCAATTGCTTCGGTCTAAACTCATATTTTTCTGGATCTTTTACGCTTAGAGATTTTCGTTGAGGGCCAGCAAGTTGTAAAAGGAAGTAGTTCAACATGCTTGCCACCCTTTCAACCTGAAATGAGGAGGCAAAAGATGAAAAAATTATGTGCAACATAAAAGAGAAGATTTTAGCTGGATGTTGTTCCACAAAATACTTAATAAAAAATATATATAGGTCAATACAAACAAATATGGGAGAACATTGTTAAATTTATTAAGACTTAAAATTTAAAAATTCTTGGTCTGATACCTTTGTTGGTCCAGTTAAAATGACATTTATAAGAGGATTAGGTTGCAAGTAGTCAGTTCTCATCTTTCAGATGTGGAGAGTGGTCAGTCCCTATGCAATGGATATGGACTTACAAAATGAGATATTTCTACCTACAACTTCTGGTCAGTCTCTACAGGCTTGTTTGGTTCACGGTAATAGAGATCGCGGAATTTTGTTTCCCACGAATTAGAATGTTTGGTTCATCCTTTTAGGACCCGTCCGTGGGAATACTCTATTCCCATGTGATTTGAATTCCTGTATTTTATAGGAAATAAAATCCCATCGGAATCATGGGATTTACTTTCCCACAGCATCGTGTTTCCTCTTTCTTCCCAACATACCCTTCTTTTCCGTCGTATACCTTTTTTTTCCAAATCAGCGAGCAAGAAGAGAAAAAAATGCTTCACTTCAGATCTACGGGGTGTCAACTTGATCTAAAACTTTTTTTCTTAATTTAGAATTTTGGTATCTTGATTTCTTGACCATTTTTTATAGCCCATATAGAAGTTAAAAAAATTAGATGGCAAAAAAAAAAATTAAGAACTAAAGGATATAATTGGTATTCTGCACTACTTTCCTGGGAAAGAAACTGTTTAACCAAATGTGATAGCTTCATTCTTTCTCAGAAACATGCCTATTTTCCATGATCAACCAAACGTGATAGTTCAGGCATTCTATGCCTGGGAATCTAATTTTCAGATATCTTATTCCTATCTGTAAGTCACTTCTTGTAAACCAAACGAGCCCTACAAGGCAGCCAGTTTAGTTTCCAGTACAAAGCAAATGTCTTAAAGAAGCGGGGAAAAAATTAAATGCATATGCGAACATAGACAAATTTCTGGTAACTGGTTGACTTCAGCTTTAAGAATCATTGGACTTAAAGGATGGATGTGCTAGCATCAGTAGATCACCATTTCTGGAAGAAGAAAAGGAGCAGGAATTTGCTCAGATGTGAACGCAAGCATACCAACATCCTCATTTGCCAATTTCATGTCAAATCGAACGATCTGGAAGCATCAAGTTAAGATGTGTAAGGCAATGTCCGTCATCTATAGCATAGCTCACATAAAGCACAGAGTTAAAGATATTTTTAAACAAGAAGAGGAGCTTTATAAATTTAAAAACATTATCCAAGTAAACTAAACAAAGCTCACATTTTCTCGTGAATGAAACAGATGCATTCTCTCCTCCCTTTCTTGGGCAGGCCTTCTTTCCCATTCTGCAGAATTAGCCATTTCTGCTTCTATTTCTTTGAGTTCAGGAATTTTATTTAAACTCTCATCAAGAAGATATATACTATCATTGATAAGGAAATTCAAAAAATTCAAATAAACTCCCTTCTCCTCTTCCCTAGCAATCTGCATCATTATACACAGAAAATTTAAATGCTGCAGCATGGGTAAATGAGCAATGTTTACAACTGCCACCAAACAGATCATCTTACCTGTCTCCATGCATTGCGATGGGTAGGTACATTCCATAGATATTCTAGAAGTTCAGCAATATTGTGGCGAATTGTGAACTTGTCAAAGAACTGCACCAATATGATAATAAGCATTTAACAGTCAACGAAGAGGGCAGTTCTCTTTCATGATTGGATTGATAAAAAATCATAAAATGGAGCAAGAAATATTAAATCTCACTGCTAAAATACAGAAAAATAACAAACTCTACAATTTTCACCTGTGTATGAGAGCCCGTAAATTCAATGTCCACATAAAGTTTTAGAAGGTTTCTAACTAGATAAACAAGAGATAGCTGGTGCCCTTCAAAAAGGGAGGCTGTAGAAGATAAGCCACTGCAAGATCGAAAAAACATAATAGTTACATACACAACATTCACCCGCAAACTCAACTAAGTTAACAATCAGCATTCAATCTGTTGGAAAGAAAGTGATTCACCTTCTTT
The DNA here is from genome assembly GCA_017589505.3 of Metroxylon sagu. Lineage (NCBI taxonomy): Eukaryota > Viridiplantae > Streptophyta > Magnoliopsida > Arecales > Arecaceae > Metroxylon > Metroxylon sagu. Next base: position 1,560,518 of record JACVBY030000605.1, on the reverse strand, counting down.
GTGGCATCCAGCAATTCAACACTTCAACCATCTTGGCCCTCAGATAAGGATTTTTGACATAAGATGGACTCGCCATGAACATGATGATAAAATTCAAAAAATCATCCTAGCAAAAAAATAGTATAACATGAATTCTGAAGAACACATCATGATTCCAAAGACTTGAGAAATTAATACAAAAATCCTCTCCTATTAAGGAATGTATATATTGGAAAAGTTTAGAAGGAAACCAACCAACACAAATCCTTCCAAAGCTCTTGGGATTTGAGATGTTAAAATAAGTAAATCCATTGCATCATCAACAAAATGCTCTGGGATGCATGCGAATTCCATAGGGCAATTTGATGGCAATCGCATTTTAAATCCACCGAGTAGACCAACCAACCATACAACCATTAATCTGTAGAAAGATAGTGCACGTTGAAGTAGAGCCCCATCCTTCAACAAAAAGATGGCTAATTAGGCATAAAATGGATTCAAACCTGTGGGTTATAGTGATTCTAAAAAGTGAGTTAAGATGAATATGATGAGTTTTCAAGCACTAAACTATCAAAACAATCATGTAGAACGATACAAGAACAGAGAACTCATATTATTTTGTTGCTTATCCACTAAAAGAATGGTTTTGCTGTTCATTACAAGGTAGTTAGGAAGAAAATTCACAAGATAAATCTTATTGTTTCACTAAAGCAGAGAAGGGCTGAAACAGGAAAACAGGTATTAGCCCAAACAAATTACAGGCACAGTCAGATGATGCTAATGCTTTTGTTAGGAGGAACTCATAAACCAAATAACTCAAGGAAACCATATCCAATGAACATCATATCTATATAAGCCAGCAAGTAACCTAATATCAACTAGAACCACTCTCTTCAATACTAGAAAGTAGAAACTATATCTGTTTAAAGAGGCCCAGATTCAAAAGTTCCCATACTACTGCACCAGTTTCTTGGTGCTCTCAACCAATTACTTTCCAGAAGGAGAATCATTAAGTACCAATGATTGTTCTAGGCCTAAATCATGGGCAGGAATATCATTTCAGATAAATCATGCCTGAAATCCCTACTTGCTGATAAAATTGTTTAGCATCAGGATGGTGTAGAAAATTATTTGTATTATAATTTTGAACCCAGAGAGAAAGAGAGAGAGGAACACTTTTGCTGTGTTTGCATAGTAAGTTGAATATCTTGAAAGAAAGTTTGTTGAAATGCCCAAGTAAACAAAAGGCCAATCAAATAATCCTGAAATGGCTCCATGTTTCAATAGTTAAATGCAGTCATACTGCAGCGTGTGCATGCAATCCCCCGTCCATACTACATTGCCTACATGCAATCATAACACAAACGGACTGAAAAGATGTCTGCTCACCATTGAATGGCTGCATATACAGCCTGCTTGTTATTGTAAAGCAAACATGTGAGCCCACTTAGCATTCTAGAGCCACATCTACAGCTAGGGATAAACAAACCAAGGCTCTCATAAGCAGCTCGAGCTTGGCTTGATATTTGCTCATTCAAGCTTGGCTCAATGGACAAACAAACCAAGATCAAATGTCTTTTGGAGCTTGGCTCCATAACAAGCCAAGCAGCTTGGTTCAAAAACAGCAACAAAGCTCCACTTGGCTTAATTAAAGCTCAGCTCAAAGCCTAGCTGAGTCAAGCTTGACTAATTCGTCCAAAGCTTGACTCAAGCTCAAACCGAGCTCAAGCAGCACTTCTAATACACTGAACCAAGCCAAGCAGCCTGATATTCATCTCAGCTCAGTTCGTTTGCATGCCTATATATAGTTTGCTCTTATATGGGCCCAAGTAGGGAAAGCGAGTTCAAGCCGATGGTTAGGTTTGATGTGGATGCTAGATTAGCTTGACACACACATTAGTAATGTTAAAATATTAATTATTTTGTTAATTATTGCAATTAGGTATAGGTGCTAAGTAATAAACACTAGTTGTTAATTACTATTGTTATTGTAAATCAAAAAGCATTACTATTATTATTGTTGTTGTTATTATATTTAGTATTTGATATTTATTTTTAAATAGTTAAAATAATAACAATATATTCGATACATTTTCTAATACATTTTCCATAGCTTTGCTCAGATAAAAACTAGCAACCACCTAGCTTATTCGACACCACAACCAATGCCAGCAGCATTATAATAATTTCCACAGGTTCACCATCAAGGGAAGAATGCAGTCACACCCCATTCAGGGTAAGGTACTTCATTGCAAACTTAAAGGGACACATACAAAGAAAGTTCTCAATTGTAAGGACAAGATCCATCCAGTAAATATTCAAAATTATTAAGTCATACATGCAGGGAAGACAATTATTTTCAGTTTAGAATGGAGCGAAGGACTGCAGTCTCAACAAGTTACACATCCAGAAAAGTTCAAAGGCATATATTATCAAAAGGTATTGCATGCTTTGCATGTGTTAACAAAAAGTGTCATAGATAAGTCATATAGATCTGTTGTGATTCTATGTCACATGAAGGTGAAATAAGTGGCAATAACAAGTCAAATAAACTTACTCATATATTGATCAGATATTAAATTCACTTGAGCTATCAAGCAAGATGTTGAATGCAATGAGGCAACAATTGACAGTCCTCTAAAGTGAATAAAAATTGATGACGAAACTCATTATTAAAAAGCTCTCATAATAAAAAAAAAGTAATAGCAGTAATCAAGGTTAGGATAGGTAAGAAACAGGACGCACCGCCCTCCCATCCTATCCCGAAACTGAGATAAGAGATATCCTAAGACATGCCATTTGGGATGTTGGGATAATAGTGGAATAATCCCATCCCAACACTTGGGATGATAACCCCTCTTGCTGTGTCACAAGACGTCCAGCCAAAATTTGAAACCATGGTGGTAATATGAAATTTTTAACAGCAGACTATTATTATGAAAAAATGATAAACATCCAACTTCAACAACATACTCTTAGTATCTGAGCTTCATAGCAGAGTCTGTCCTGTGATAATATCTCGATGGCTTTCTCCAAACGTTTTATATCAGCCTCAAGTTGTGGAGAAGCTCCTTGATCTCTCATGGCTTTATAGGTAGACAAATCTTCTTTATACCTTGCCAACTTCTAAAAATTTATTAAGAAAAGAGATATTATTAACAGAACTTTGATTTATGACAGCTGACAATAAAAAATATGACTAGATCACTTTATGACTGAAGCTATCTAACCCAGACCGTGGTATAAAATACCTAATTGTTAAGCCTATTAAGAGATAGCTGACAGTAAAATCAATATAAAATTGCATAATATATTCTGAACATTAACTCTGCATCAAAGGCCACATTCAAACAACTACAAAGCAACACCAAGTTTTTGGAAAAGTGGTACCGTTAAACATTGGACATAATAGTCACCAGCATACAATGACTTCCTAAGCTAGGAAAAAAAGAACAAGGATGCGTTTTACTCAAGCATTAAATACAATACATCAAAATCAGGTATTCTGCATAACAAGAGGATAGGATGCATCCACGGTGAGCTGGATCCTTCAATAAATCAATGTGCTGCCAGCTGCATCTCACATATTTGACCTTGAATTGAATGGAATTTGTAGCCAGGCAGAGCCCATCCATGTGTGTTGCACATCTATAGCATCCCTATATCATGATGTGAAACTGATGCTAAATTAGACAATCAAAAGGTTCAGCACATGGAGCTATGCCGCTCCTCTCTGCTGGAGCTTAGACTAAAGCTGGTGCACTGTGAAAGGAAAGGAAGGCTAATTGAAAGGATGAATAAAATGCCTATTGAGGGTAAGTATAAAAAGAAAACAGGAGCCAGTTGGACTTGAGTCAGCTAATTAGCATTCCTCTACTACATAGAGAAATAACTCAGATGAAGATATCATGCATCAAGTTGAAAACTCAAGATTACGCATCAGTAGCTACTGCTGCTAAAGTTTCATGGATGCCTGACATTTGAAAAAATCGTTTTAACTTTTAAGTAATGATGTTAAAAGATTTTAACCATCGCAAAGGTTCATGATGATCTATATTAGATAATAAAATATAAAACTAAACATAAGTGGATCCTGGCTTATATTGTATGTACAACATATTATCCTAAAGATGTTATACAGCAGTCACAATGGATTTATATTTAAATTCTTGCTGTTTCCAAATCTGAAAATAAAAATTTTACATTGCTAATTTGATTTTTTTTTTAAAAAAAGTCACAATGCTGTTATGTCAATGTCATAGGCTATTGTATGCCACTAATGAAAACTAATTGACCCTCGTAGAATATTCAAAAACAAAATTTTTTTAGACTTTGAAAAAAAGTGATCAGTTCTCAATAAGTACCACAGCCCATTTATTATTTTGAGTTCACAACTGTTTTATGCAACTTTTCACATGATGTGTATATCAATTCCCCCACCAGAGGCGAAACATGTTTAGAAGCAAGTGAATAATGACATAACAAACAGTTGCAATATCAGCCCTTACCAGCCAGCGCAAGGTGTACTCTAACAATCCAGCACACAGTTCACAGGGTCTGTACACTCCTGTACCAACATATGGTACAACTGCTGTATATAAGCATGCTACTAAAATAATGGCCCTATGGGCATTTAACGTTATGACTTTTATTAACAGTATGAAGACATCTCCATCATTATGTTATTTGTCATATTTAGCTATATGTCATCATCATTATGTTATTTGTCATAAGTCACAACCAAAGTTTTAAGTCCTAGCAAGAGGAGGGGGGTGTCCCGGTCATCCTATCCCATTCCTATGAGAAAATGAGACCAAGACAAGGCAAGAGTCCAAAAGCATCCGCATGAAGAAAAAAGAAGAAAGAGGAAAAAAAAAGAAAGGAAATAAGAAGAAAAGAAAAAAGAAAAAAGAAAAGGAACGTAAGAAGAATGAATGGCTGAAGAAAAGAAACAAAAGATGGAAGGAAAGAAAGATTAAAGAAAGGTAGAAGAAAAAGAAATAAAGAAATAAAGAAAGGAAGGAAGGAAGGCAGAAGAAACAGAAAGACAAAAAGGAAGAAGGAAGAAGGAAGAAGAAAAAAAATAAAGATTGGAAAGAAAGAAGAAAAGAAAAAACAAAAAAAGAAAGACAGAAAAGTGAGACCAAGGGTACTTATTAGGATGCTCAAAATGGGATGACTACTAGGATGGGGCAAGACAGCAAGACATCCCATTTAATGGAGAAACAGGAAATCTCCTATCCCAGAGGATTTGAAACCTTAGTCATAACCATTATCTGACACAGTTGTTGCACATATGACTGATATCATATTTTATATCTTATTCAGATGCAAGATTTGTTAATGATGTTACTCTGTTATGATCCATTATTTGGGCTAATAAGAGCCATTATAATGTGGTGAAGAAACAATAAAAAAGATCTTTCGAGTTTTGATTTGCAAAACAGCGGTCCGCTAAACTATCCAAACTGCTTCTACCAGTTTTCAGCCATATCTGTTAATCTTTGAACCATGGGAATTTAATCTTTGGGTATCTTACAAATTTACCTAGAATAGCAGGTTGATAACAACTTTTGATAGCACCAGTCATGCAATAAATTCATTATAACTGAGTAGAAAATGCTAATGGTAGCCCATAATTGCACGTCTTGGGGTTTTTACTTGATGAAAGCATGTGTACTCTATTGAAAAATCTATGCCCAAAAACAATTTCTTTTCATATAATTTACATGTTTGATACCAACCGCATAAATATTATATTTTGCAAGTTCCATAGTTAACACCACCTTTCAAGACAAGGTAAAATAATAAATATAGAGGATGCAATAACAAGAAGCAGGATGACCAGGTAGAGTAGAATGACATTTTAAGCCAACAATACAGACACTTTATAGCATACCTGAGCAAGATGCTTGAAGTCTGATAGTGCTTTCATAAGACCCAAGTTAAGAACTCTTGCAGTCATAAAGAAACATTCACATATAAATGAATATTTATTCTTTCTTGAACAACCCACCAATGGCTTGGCTTTAGAAAGGGCACTGTTCCCACAATTACTAACAGAACTTGTAGCATCTTGGGATTCTGATACACGGTTATCTTCCCCAACATTATTGACTTGCCCATCAGTCTTCTCACAATTTTCATCATCTACCCATGCTGTAACCTCTTCAGACGATGCATGCATTGCTGTCAATTGCCTAATATAAACAGTGGCCACTAATTATTAGAAATCAAAAAAAAAGTCAACAACAACAATAGAGCAAGTAGATAGCAGACTCACTTGAAATCTAGGCGATTGTTATAAAATAAATATTTTGCATCAATTTTGTCCCTTTTCGTTGTGGCTGCATCTAGAAAGGGTTCACAAAGCCGAAGCATTACAGCACTAAGATTCACAAACATTCCAGAACTAGCACATAATGTTGGATCAACCTGTAGCGTGATAATGTATCATGATGATAATAATAACCTAATCAACAGAAGTGAAACATGAAAAGGGAGGAAAAAGCATATAACATATGATATTAGAGCATGCATCTATTATATGTCCATATCAGTAATAATCTTTTTGATGATTACCTGCATGCGGGACCTTGCTGAGTTTTTTTCAATCACCTCAGCAAGATATTCAAGAACTTTTTCCCGTGTATCTACATTTTTCAGCAGGGTAAGGAAAACTTCTCCAAGGCCATCATATAAAATATTCATGACTGTCCTGATTGTTGTGTAAGAAGATAATAGATCAGCCGGTCGTTGCGTTGATGCTTCAGAGAAGCATTGCTGGCTGTTAAATTGTAAAAAAAGAAAGATGAAAAAATAATGAGGGAAAAGGAAAAAGATATATCATAATCATGAGACCATGCATATCAGAGTCGCATCAAACTAAATATGTAATTCAGAAAGTAGTATTGACAAGTGGAAATCATTCTAATATGTTAAAAGCAGGTTATTTCAAAATGATGAGGTCCACAAAAACATGATTCTAAAATGTGCTTACCTAGATGATTGGCTACTTATCAACCAGAAATCAAGCCTCCACTTACTGGTGTGCTTTCTTAGATAGAAATTAAGTTACCTTATTTTTGTTAAGATTTTACATGAAGTATAACCAGTTTTATGATTCTTATGATTGTTAAAGCAAGAAGAGCACAATTTAAAACTCGAGAGAAAACAAGTCAAAGGGCATAGAATATTATGATTCTTCATCTCATTTTGTAAAGAGAATAGGTCTAGTTTTCAACGAGGAAACCAGGCCCTGGAAATAACCTAGGGCAATCACATGCTGAAGTTACAGTCCAGGATGAAACATTCATTGGAATCCAAGATAGGGTATACCAAGTGAACATTTTCCATAACCAAGCTCATAACAACTAACTACAAAGGTGGGTCCTGTCGACAAATTCCCCTTGCTTGTGATTCTTGCAGACAATGTGGGATGCATTTCAAACGGAGAAAAACTATAGCTCAATTCCACTCATGAAGATAGTTAACCCAGTTTTCGTTGATAGTATGGCAGTAGAAATTAATAACAAAAATTATTATGCTCACTGGAACTATATGTGAATTTCATTCCTGAAGTTAGTGAAACAAATTTTTCCTTGATAGTTTGACAGAATAAATTAATAACAGAAAATATTATTCTCATAAGAAATGCTTCCATTTTATTTTGCCACCACATTAAAGAAATTCCAACAGTCCAACAGAACTGTGTGTGCTGATATGCATCTGGTCTTATAGATCCAAAGATAGAACACCATGCTGGTCTTAATATCATAATCAGATTTTTGTTTTTTGCCATGATTTTTCTTACATTCAGAAAAGTTGTGCATGAACCATAGAAATGTTTTAAACATGCACTTCAGTTCCATCACTTTTTACAGCATGCCACACCTTTGTATATTTAATTTACAAATAAAGATAAACTCATCCTGGCACTTCTTGCTTTCTCCAAAATATATTTTTCCTCTCATCTTCACCATCTCAGAACAAATGGTGGTATATCATCAGAGAAATACTTCTTTCCTCAAGAAAGCTTGGAATCGTAACCTTTCAGATGGTCATTAATTCCTCTGAAATTGAAGCTTCTCAAAAAATCATTGTATAATATCCCTTATGAAACAATGCCTAGGTGAAGAGAAGACATCAGCTCCAATAATTCGATCAATAACAAATTTTGGTGAGCACAGACCAACTGTTAGCTCCCACAAGTACATCATCCAGAACTATCGCTCTAAAGCATAAATTGTGGGAAGCCTTTTTCCAATTCACAAAGATACTATAGTTCAATGAATGCATTATTAAAGAAAAACACGCAAGAAAAATATCAAAAATTGGTAGATGGAAGTAGGACAGTATAAAGCTTGCTGTGAAAATTAGCAGCAAGTACAAGATTGAGACTGGTACACACTCTGAGCTGCAAGTTCCAAGAATGTCCAGCAACAAGGAGAAGATTTTAGTTTGTCATAGTGGCATGGCCATTAAAATGCTTCTCCTAAATAAATAAAGCTCTAAAATGGTGGATGAATTTATAGTGTAGCACATAATCTAGGAAAAGATTCATAAGATACAAGGCTCAATAATAATTTTAGAATGAGAATAATTTAAAGAAACAAATAAATAGAAAAGGAATGAATTTATCAACTCTTTTTCAGAAATATGGTGGAAGCACCACAACTAGGGTTTGAATATTAGTTGCCAGAGCTGGGAGTTGGTGCAGGACTAGGAACAAGAGATGCTGCAGCAAGAGTAGGAGCAGGAGCAGGGGATGATTTGAAGAAGCAAATATGTTAGAAACACTTTTAGTAAGAAAGTACTAGAGAAGTGAGTGGGGTTCGAGGTTCCGAGGAGATTCCAACAAGAGTACATTGCCCTATGCAAAAGATTCTGGCTTTGGGCTCTAACCCTAGACTTCTCACAAGTTGTAAGGATGCCAATTAGGTGAAAATATACCAGATAACATCTGTCCAGATTCATTTCTGCTAGATATGGATATAAATTTCAGCATCCGACCAATATTTGTATATATCAATATCTCTTAAAGAAAACCAGATATGATTATAGATAAAAGATACTACCCGATCCATATCCAAATATTTGGTTCTATTGACAACCCCATTTACTCTTATAGATCTCATGAATATTAGACAAAAACAAGTGACAATATTGCAATTTCTTCAACTTAATTTACCTTCGATGTGGTAATATCTTTGATTCGGTGGTTCATAAAGTTTATTACCTGATTTATATCTGTATTTATATCCATCTTGTCAACATCCACTTCCTATCAAAATCCACTTAAAATAAATATGTACATGAATTATCAACATGAGCCATGTTAGATCATGTCGATATGCAATTTATTGATACCCAATCCATTATCAGCCCTAGGTTTCAACCAGCTGTGATAAAGCTGGCTGACAACAAGTTTACCAACATGAAGATGTGAAAGAAGGAGAATGAAACTAAAATTAGCAACCAAAGAGGTAAAAGGGGTACAGAATACCTTGAGATGGGGGAGCATTTTTAAGAAGAAAAACTAATTAATACACTAGGACCAGTGGTTTTGAAGATGGCTGTGACATGTGGATGATCAGGAGACTGCATAATACATTATGCATTATGCAAGCCATATATGTGGGTATGAAGTCCATTAATGTCTTAACTATTTAAAAATAATAAAACATATTTATACAATAATAATAGTGGCATTGAAATAAATAACAGCAATATTAATAAAAACAATGTCTAGCAATTAGCGCTTATTACTTAGTATTGACTCATGGTGAAAATTACTATAAAGTAATTAACATATTGACATTTTTAAACATGAATTCAACATGCTTAAATTCCACAGCCAACCAATCATTAGCCTAAACATGCCATATTCGCATGGGCCTGCATAGAAGAGGACACATATGTGGTTGCACAATGCTAATAGGGCCATTTGCGGTTGCACAATGATAAGTAAGCTACACATGCAACAGCATATAATGTCGATCATACAACACATGTATCAAGGTACCAAAAAAAGAAAGAAAAAGAAAACCTTTTTGCTGGTCACTACGCGGCGGAGTAGTCATGGACCGAGTTCGCATGTGTGGCCACATGGCCTATTACATGGCATTTTAAAACAATGACTAGGAGTCTATTTTAGATATTAATAACACCGATAACATGGCAGAGGTAAGATAGTCTAAAATCAACTTCAATATGTTTAAGTATTTAAATTTTGATAAAATGTTTTTGGGACTCATAAACTGTTAATGAAGCGCAAATGAAGATATTTGGCAGACAATTGAGGCTAGCGTAATATACAAATGATACTACTAAAATAATACATGGCTAAGATATATTTCAATCTCAAAACGAAAAGCATAGATTATTCATGACCCAAAATCCAGATATCAAATTAGTCCTTTAGATCATTCAAAATAGGAACTTACCCAACATCTGGCTTATTTTTAAACTCTTTGTAATCAGGCAGCGCACTGACATGAAGAAAAGCTCCTAAAATGCTCACTATCTCAATCATCCGACCCTCCCCAATCAGCAAGAAATTCCCTTTTGTGATCCACCTGGGGTGATTCACCAGAGCCTTGGCACAACTCGGAAAGCCCACTAACAACAGCAGCGCTCTCAATGGTTGCTGAAAGTTTCCTAATGCTGATACCCACTCGACACTCTGTTTCAATTTGTCAAACAAGTCCACCATAATCGGCTCCAAGCTCTCCACATCCGCATCCTTGAAGAACTCTTCCAAGAACCCCGGCGGGCAACTCAACTCTCCGGCCAGGCTGTTTCCTCCGAACCCATCCACTGGGCTTGAAACCTCCGAGAATATCAACCACAGAAGCTGCGAAGTCGCAGAAACACCAACTCCACCTGCGGACACAAACATATCAGGATTCCCAACGTGAATCCTACAATATGAGACGATCAACTTGCGAGCTTGCCTAATGGCGGATTCAATCTCCGACCGGACTGACCGGTCCTTCATCGAGGCCACCTTCCGGCCCTCTTCATAGGCCCGGCGATAGCAGCTGATCATATAAGGGAAGGCGGGCTCGGCGCCGGGGAAATCACCGGACAGGCGATCGATGAGGACTCTTTCCATGGAGTCTCGGGAGAGGACGAGGGGCTTATCCTCGCTGAGCATCTCGGCGGCGGTGAGCTCCAAGTAGACGAGTTTCGGATCATTCCCGACGGGTTCTGCGAGGGAGACGAGGAAGATCTTGCGGAAGATGACGTCTTCGATCTCCTGCGGGGTTCGCTGGGGTTTCCGTGCCGCCATTGGAGAATAGGAGAGTGCACGGATTCTATAGAGATGGGGGAGAATCCGGCATCGGAAGGGAGAAGATGAGAGGAGGAGAGGGGATAAGAGCTGGAGAAATTGGAGGAAAAGGGTTTTGGGGGAGAGAGCGAGCGAGCGAGCGAGAGAGAGAGAGAGAGAGAGAGGCGTTACGAGGGACGAAGAGGGGGAGGAGGGGTGTTCTCCCTTCCATGCGCTGTTGGAAAACCCGATTGAGCTTTTTACGATGGGTCCTGGAACGAGACGCCGTTGGAAAACCCTATTGAGCGAGCATTCATGATGGGACTTGGGACGAGAAGGAGACGCGTGACGTCCCTGCTTAAGCGATATCAAGAAAGATCCTAGCCGTTGATCATTGAGCTCCGAACGAATGGTTGAAGATGAGCTTGATGGTGCAATTATCGGGACTATAATTTTATAAATATTTTTTAAAAACTATTTATATTATTGATGCGGATAAATAAGTATTTTATAAATGCTTAAGAGATCAACTTAGAATATCATTTCAAAGTTTTAAAATTATAATATTATTTTAAAATTATTTATTAAATAAATAATTTATCACTGCATATTGCTAGCTTTCAAATAAATAAATTAAACGATTTAAAAAAAAAAAAAAACTGCAGTGACCTAAGTACTATCATTGCGTCATTGTACTATCGTCGATCTCTCAACCGCCATTTTATCGTGATCAACTTTCCACCTAAATTTCACCCCGATAAAAAAAGAATGAAAGATACATAATTCTTCTTTGTTGGTTTTATTTTTTTATTTTTTTCTTTCTTTTTTCATCGCTCATTTAATTATTTATTTGATTAGCCGGTGTTGTTTTTGTTTTTATTGAAATAGTTTAGGAATTGAAAGCAACCATAGGAGAAGAGCAGTTAAGGTTAAGGTTTAGGATTAGGGTTTTACGTTCAGCTGGTGAGAGAAGACAAAGAGTTGCCAATTAACCAACATAGACACATAGCAAACAATGCTTGAATAGAGGGAAATGTGCATCAAAGATCGAAGAATCTGGCACTAACATTCAAAATGAATGAATGCATGGACCATAGAAGCCAGAAGTAAAATACCAATTGGTTTGGAGATCGATAAGAAAGAATAGTCCGAAGTCTCTTGTAGCAGGTTCAAGGAACCTGAAATCAGCACAACCTATGATCTTAATACCGTAGAATCACCTCTGCGTCTTGTTGCCTGGAGTGAACTGCTAATAATAAATAATGTTGTGTCAAAATTTCTCTTGCATCCTCGATGTCTGGAATTTTGTTCCAAAGACTTCCAGGCTAAACTACAAACACGTCCTCATCACTTAGACCAAATAATGCACCTCTTTTATCCCTTTCTGGGAAGATATCATTACTTTTAACAACTGAAATGCACTATGGAGTTGGCTTTCTCCAACCACACCTCAACCACCACAATTCTTCAGCCGACTGCATCAAATTTGTCAGCTCAGCACTCTAATCCCAGGTCGGTATCAACATTTGAGTTTCTATCATTGTATAATAAAAAAGTCTTGGGATGGGTGCTCAAGCCATTGTCATTGTCCCAAATGATTATACCAAGTAAATTTTAGTCCTCCACAACATAGATGAAAATTTGTTAGCCCATGGTACATACGCAATCACATAACTCCCTTATCTTTTTTTTTTTCTTTTTTTTTTCGCCTTTGTGGTGAACATTGTAAGAAACAAGTTTGCGTTTCATACATAAAGTAAAATATCTAGCAATAAAAGACAGAGGCTAATCATGGGGAACTTTAAGGAATTGCAATATGGATAATATTTTTCATTACAAAAAGCAAAGGATTAAGTGTTAATTGCTTAATATATAAATAAGCACTATGTTCTTAAAGCATCATAAAAATTAATATGCTAAATGCCAATTAAGCACTCTCTATCTAAAAAATCAGTTTTGTTAAATGGTAAGTGAATATATAAATCAAATAGCATGCATGTAATAACTCTAAGAATAGATTAGTTGGATAAATAGATGAACATAAAATCAAGTTGTGGCGAGGAGATGAGGTTGCTAGTTTCCGACAAAAGATACATGCTTAAAATGCCGATACCTAAGAAATAGGAACAAGCCTTTATGCTTTCATGTGGCTATAAAAACATTTTTTTTTATTTAGAAATTATTGTCAATATGAGTAAACCACTCATCTACTTTATGTATTTGAATGGAACAACAATGGATGGCTTGAATGGCATCTCCTTTAATGGCCTCAATCTGAGAGGTCTTCAAATGAGGCATGGAATATCTTATGGTGATTTGTTGGCCAGACTTCATCAAATGCTGAAGTTAGGCCCCAATTAGAAGTTGACCAAGATAGTCTACAAATTTTCTATAGTTGTTCAAACAGGCCAAATGGTGTATGTACTATTCAAAATTAGGAATGATAATCATATATAGATGATGATGGACACTTACGTGTTCCAACCAGTACTATCTATGATGGAGGTGAATGTGGTAGTAGAAAGAATTATATTGGTACCATCACCATAAGAATATCCACCGAAAGACACCATATTCGACCCGTATAAGTCAGCAGTTTTGATACAGTTTGATACACACCAAAGCAATTTTGGCTTGTATACCAAACTATTGATGCATAGTAGGCTATTGGTGCCTCCTCCTTTGGGCAGCCAACAATCATAGCCAACAATCATTATTGTTCATGTCAATTGACACTGCTGCAATGCAAGCTAGTTACATCTCTCATTTTGAGCTCGCACCCATGGAATATGAAACAAATCTAGTAAGCCATTTTTACTCCTCACATCAACTTGGACTTGAATGTACTGGGGGAGCTATTCCATCAGTTGGATGGTCTAGAGGTATCAAAATATGAGGGTAATAATTCATATTTGACTGGCTTGGGGACAAAGGATAAGGAACCGGTACATGTCTCCAATAATGATGATGATGATGATGATGATGATGATAATGCAGTTCAATTAGACTTAGTTGATGGCGGGCCCTCTCATACAGCAACCGAGCTTCCTTATAATGAGCAGATATACATGTCATTCTCTTCATATGCTGGCCAATTGAATTGGGTGTTATTGATGCACCATAGTCATTGAGGGTTGTATAGCTTGCAAATTGGGAGCCATCTCAAGAGTTTGAATAAGGCATGCTATTTTCGCAGTAAGGATGATGTGCAAATGACAATAAGGGTTTACTCTTTAAAAAGGCATCAAAAGTGCATGGTGGAAGAGTCCTAACTATCGTATTGGACCGTAAAATGCAAGCAGGTTAGGAGCAGTTGTAGTTGGAGGCTCCGAGCATCCAAGAGGAAGAATGATGGGCTGTGGGAGATCAAACAATACAATGGCCCACATTCGTGTATCTATCCTAGGATGTCGCATGATCATCGACAACTATCCTCGAATGTCATTGCAAACTGCATCAAGAGGCATCATGAGTGTAGATCCCTTAATTTCAGTTGTTGTCATAGCGGAGGAGATAAGAAATAGGTTTAGATACTAGGTCTCATATAGGAAGGCATAGTATGGCAAGCAAAAAGCAATTATTAGTGTATTTGGCAACTGGAACGAATCTTATAGACAGTTTCCTGAATACATGCTTGCATTACAGAGGTCTAACCTAAGAACAAAAGTTGTATGGGATGTTGTAGAGTTGAGTGTCGATGGCCAATGGTACCACCGCATCACTTGACACTAGATTAGTCCAATCGAAGCGGTTCTCAAGGTTGTGGTGAGTATAACACCTACATGATACCGTTATTATACAAATGATATTCCATAAATATCTAACTATGCTTACATCAAATGCAGGTTGAAAGCTTCGAGAATATAAATTAGCTAAGGCTAATATTCATGTGAGGCATGAGATGCTGCTATGGACCCTCACAGATCTTCGATAGTACATTATCGTATCATCAAGAGTAGCAGCAACATTAAGGGAGCAGGAGGCAACGGAAGCGAGAGTTGAGGACCATCCTATCCGAGCTTCAACACGAAGGTTGGGATATCGAGTAGAGGTTCTTGCTCGAGGTCATAGGTTCATCGCAGTCCAATCTATGATGGATAGCACACTTTCAAGAGTAGGCTACCACATGACGGGTCAAGGATCAACCCACATGCTCGCAGGCGCAAAATGATCCATTGACTCTACCACCGATAAATCCTTTGGATGATCCATTGACTCCACCATCGACTCTCAGATCATGATTAGTCTCATCCGAGTTCCTTTAGACTGTGTATTTGTTGTGTCATATTCATGCCCATGCTCATGCTATCAAATCTGCGATTCAGCCATGTGTATATGGTAAGAAACAATGAAATTATTGTTTGTCATACAACACTGCTCCACATGCCATGATTACACAACGTATGGCTAATCCACTAAGGTCATAGTCAATGAAAGAAGGTCTTATCTACTCACCTACCATGGTTGTCCCATTACATTTTTTTTTTTCATTAAACATCTTCTATTAAAAATGTCTCATACCAATGCTACATCAACATGTAGCATGACTGTGTATTGGTGCCGACATGCCAATGTATGCCAAGCATATTCAACATGCACCATACTAGCATGCTTTAGATTTTTAGTAATAAGTGGTACCAATTTAAATTGGATGAGTCGATTGAGCTCTAATTTGTGTAAGCATCATGAAAAGAATACCAAACAAACTACCAAGTTTGCAACTACTCCAATGAAATCAGGAAAAAACAATCATTATGTTAACCAATTCAAACCTTTTGGCAGTCCAACAACTTTATATATTCATCATGCAAAAAGGCCAGAAATTGCATAGTAATAAATTCAAATAAGGCAGGAGTTCAGCTGAAATCATCAAACAGATGATTTTAGGTGATGGCAGAGAGCCCTTAGCGATGATGCAATGACACTTAGTTACCATTCAAATGATTTCAAATTGGGGGTGGGGTTCACTTAAGGCTCGACAGGGTCCTCATCAGCTCGATGGGGGTCCTCTACTGGGTTTTTTTTTATAAGTTACCCAGTTTGAAACCATATGGTCAATAGACAATTTCAATTGAAATCATCTATTGAATAGATGATTTCATGATTTTTTGGGGGCTAGTAATGTCATCCGATCTAAAATCATTAGTTCAACAAATGATTTCAAAACAGAACCCCTCTCCTGATACTTAGAAAAAATTTCTTTGCGGACTAGTAATGTACAATGATAAATCATCTGTTGAACAGACAATTTCTAAATGATGACGTATTTTCAAAACTCCAGGATGGCATCCTAGTTGACCTCCCGAACATTATTTCTAGAAATACTTATTCATCTGCATCAATAATGTAAATAGTTTTTAAGAAGAGCATTTATAAAATCAAAGACCCACAATCATCTAGCATCTATTGTACTATTTGATTCTAATATTAAAAACAAACTCTCAAAAAACAACATGAAACTTTAACTCTGCTCTACTTGCATCACATGTGATATATTTTAATATTAAATTCTTAATCATTAAAAATAAAAAATTGAAAGGCATCATGTCATATGATGGTACAATCATAATTTAAATATATATTTTAAGGTTTTTTATTGAAATAGAATTTTATGGTCATACTCTTTGCATATTCAGTAAATGATTAATTTGATTTAATAATAGTAATAATAATTTTATACTTTTATGTTAATGATTAATTTGAGTGTATTTGGAAGATAATAAATTCACTTGTAAATTCAATGTTTCTTAAAAAGGCTATTAGGACATGCTTGCCCTACCTTGATAATAGTGATGATTTCTTTATATACTTTCAAAAAAAATCTAGATATTGCTTAAGTCTTTACTTTATCTTTCTAAATTATTTAGAGCTCCTTTTTTTCTCTTGTTTACCTCCTCCGATATTAAGAAGAGAAGGAAAGTGTTTGGAGCATGCTCTCTCTATTTGCCTTCGCTTGTTCATCCATCCAAAGTACTCCTTTTATTGTTATGACTCCTCCTTATCTATGACAAGGTTGTCTTTTAGAGAATTGCCAACCATTTATCCAAGTCTCCTAACCCTTCATGCAACACTTTTCTAGATTTTATTGCATGTTTCTCATGAGTTAGAACAAAATGTCACATTCTTCATTGGCATGTATCTCATGAGTTGAATGTTACCATCAAGCCTATTCAATAGCAATCCATGATCTTCAAATATGCTAGATGCCATAGTTTTTTTTAATGAGATAAGAATTAGAGGTTGTTTGAAATGGGCACTCCCATATAAATTCTTAGGTAAATTGGTTGGCATTTGAAATTACTACATTTGAAGTGAAAAAAAAATCTTCGCATGAATCTCATTTGCACTCAATTTTGAAAATATAAGATTAACAAGGGGAGGAGTGTTAATCTTTGATTCTCAAGAATCTTTTTTCTCTTCAAAAAGAAAGAATTACCATGGAAATTTGATTCCTCTAATTTGAAATAACTTCTTAAGGTTATAATCAATAGATATTCACTATTAAATTATAGGTATCAAAATCAAAAGGAAATGTAGCCAAAGGACAAGTAATGACATACATCACAGAAGGAGAAGCCAATGCCAATATAAAAGGTGGAGGTAGAGATGTCTGCCTTAAATAGATGTGAAGATAGCCCTTGAATGAGTAAAGGGGATATACAAGATAGAGCTAACCAAGGTAACAAGGCAAAGGTAAAGGCAATGATGCTCATAGAAGGCATCTTCTTCTAACCAAGCTTAGATCCTCTCTAGCATGCACTAGCATTAACAAAACCTTTGTCATTATCTATATTTGTAGTCAATGAATGTGCGAGCACATAAGTCTTAGATCAACATTATAGTTGATGCAAAAACAATAATCTGAAATTAGTTAAGATTGGCTATATGAATTCTTTTTATAAATTATTTAATTAGTTTAGATCAACATTTTGCTTAGTTTACGGCTATACTTTTTGTAAATTATTAAAATATCAAGTCTTTCCTTTCTACTTTCTTTTATATGAGCTTTTGGTCTACCTTTACCCTTCTCTCCTTCTACGTATATTAAATCATTCTTTTACATTAAAATATTTCTTTGCAATGCAGCTAAAGATTCTTCGATCTACCACTCATCCGAAATGGAGATTCAAATTCTCATTAAGAGGTCTTATCAAAGCAACTTATATAAAAGAAAATCATCAAAACTTTAAAAAAATTTGTATTTTTCGAAGTTTACCTCTAGCTACAATTGAAAAGACAGCTCAACGCATGTCAATCCAAAATGAAACCCTAGCATCAACATTGTTAAAATTTTTAAATAAAGCTGCTTTTATTTTATCCAACATTAAGTTAGCATTCCAACACCTCTTAAATGATCAAAACAGAGGTTGAATGAATAAGTAATGAACCATTTACTAAATATGTGACGATGCTAATGAACTTTCTGAGGAATATGAAATTGCCATCCCAACATTATTTTTTAAAATATTTTTTCATTTATTTTTGCCCAAACTTCTATATTTCTTTCATCTAGAAACTCATATTTGATGAGTTAAAAGTCTAACAAGAATTAAGAATCTATTTTTACTATAATTTAATATTTATTTCTTTAATCTATTAAGAAAATTTATATCTTATAAGGATTAAGAGAGCTTACTAGCTTTAGGAAAATCTATTCTTAAATAGGACTTAATTGTATCCTTTTAGTATCAAGTTATTATCAATGAAGTACCTTTTTTTTTTTTTAAGTTCTTCTTTTATCCCTTGCATAAAATGATTACTTGCTGCAGTCGGATCGAGATCGCATGATGGCAATTAATGCACAATCAAAAACTTCAAGCAATCTCTAAAAAGATTGAAGGTGCAAGGCTAAAACTTCTCAAGAAGTTGATATGCAGCCAATATATATTCGTTTATGCAAACTTATCAATATTAGTTTTTTTATCAGAGTCTAAGATTCTACTTTGCTTGACTTACATTGCATATGTCTAAACTATATAAATCTCTTTTCTCTTAACTTATTTTCAATTAGTATTATTTCCATCTTTTACAAATGATTTTTTTTTTATTCTATCTTTTCTTATATTATTACATATTTTTCTTAACATTTTTATTTCAGCCACACCATCTTATACACTTATTGTCTTCTAATTGCTCAACTTAGATGATTTGGACATATATAACATAAACCTATAAATACACCTATACTAAGGAGCGATTTAATATATGGAGAAGAAAAAAGGTATTGATCAGATAAAAAATTATATTGAAGGAAGTAATAAAGAAAAATTTAAAATCTTTGTATCTTACACAAAAAATATGACTCAAAACGGAGCTAAATAAAAAAAAAAATGGTTCATGCAGTTAACTCTAACTAGTTTTGAACTAAGGCTTTGTTGTTGTCGTCATTGTCTTCTAATTACTTAACTTTTGCATGATATAGTATAGCTAATTTTATGGCTATCTTATAAATTTTTCTCTTCAACTTAGTACATATTTATGATTATAATATTTAGTTACACTTCTTTATTTTATTCAATATGTTTTAATCCTATGAATATCATCCCTTGTAATCTGTTTCTTCTTTATAAATAATCAATCTTAAATATCAAAAATGATCACTATTAAAAATTTCATGATCCTCAATTTTTGCTCAACTTTTATCTCTATTTCAAATTTTACTAAGATTACATTTTATGCTTCTTTTTTTTTTTTTTTTTCTTGCTCTTACTCGATTTAAATTCTTTGAGTTCTAATCCACTACTCATAATTTAACTTGAAAATACATGTAGCATATAAATAATTCTTTTAACAAGAAGAATGTTTCAAAGAGAATTATAAGATTGGATTTAAGGATTGGCTAATCTCTTTTTTTCCCCCAAAGAGATTGTTACTCTCCTTTCACATTGCATAAAATAGATATACATAATTACATATCCATTGATCTGGTAGACCACTCCGATCAAAAGCACAATGGATAATTTGTGGTCTTCAAAGTTTTATTGGAAATTATAAAATCCCTCTCTATTGAGATGGTCAAACCCAAATCATTAGTTCCGACGTTCCTGGCGACCATCTCCATGCGAGCTGAAACGTCCACGAAAGAGGAGCAAAAAGCAAGCAAATTTACATAAATGCATTCTTTTCTCCTGATATGTATATGTATTTATTTACTTTTAATCTGTTTCGGTAGGTGAAAAAAAAAAACTATGCAAATCATTATGATAATTCTTAAACCTGCTCCAATCCAACCTATCTGAAATGCCTTGCAATTTCCAAGGTCCGAAATATGAGATTCATACTTTATAGATTTGATTCTGAAAGATAAAAGTTTTCTCTTCCACTTATCATTACTTAAGTGGCTTAAAAACTATAAAAGAAAAAGAAAGAATCAAAAGAACCACAACTATGAAATTACATCCAAGTTCCATCCTAAGCTCACATCAACATATTTAACAATTATTCCACCTCTCAACAACAAGTCATAAATGTTATTATAATATGAACACATCAAAACAAGCCAAAAAAAAAACCATCTTTTTCATCTAAACAAAGTTAATTACTTAAATCATAGTTATTCAAGCTCAAGGGCTGCATTCACACTGCATCAAAGGCACCTGAAATATTCTCAAGATCACAAAAGATTTAAAACCCCAAAAACATCAACAGAATTTGGCTGACAATTTTTTGGCCCTTTATTATCTCCTTCCTTTTTTTTCTCTCCTCTTTTTTCAATTATTAAAAGCCGGAAAAGACTTCCTCCAATTAGCTTTCTTTCCTCTCACTCTTGGGGCAACCAAACATAAAAATTTTCAGCATCACAAAATCCACCGAGACTGGCAAAAAATAGTGGCTTAGCTACAACATTGCTAGAGATGATACATGCTGCAACAAATAAGCTTTTCTTTGTATCTTTTTCATAATCTTTACAGCACTGCTTTATTTTTGTAAAAATGTGCTGCCCTCCAATGCCACAAAAAACAGCGATGAAAGGCAACAAAATCAGCAGATACCAAATTAAGGATGTTGGTTGAACCAAATGTCTTGTGCCTCAGAATACTGTCATCAAAAGCTGCTCCAAACCCATGCAACATCACACAAAGAAACAGGCCAGTATGATTGCAGTCATGATTGTCGCTCAGTGCTGGGCACTGCATTAGCCGGACAAAATAACAGCTCCATACAAAAGTCTAATCCACAAACCGACTTGCCCCTGCCCCCTGCTTTATCCAAGTCTCGTAGTTTAAACTGCATATGTCAAAGGATTGTGTCAGAAATATGCAGGTTTGAAGAAGCAAACCATGATGCCAAAGTGTCATGCTGCAAAGTAAAGGATGTCTAGAGTTCAGGTGATGGCAGCAGGGGAGGCAATTTTTGTTAGTCTGGCAGTGGAAGCTGCTACGGTGATTTTGGCAGTTGTCAGGTGGTGGAAGTGCTGGCGGACAAAATTATAGGGGTGATGGTAATGGCAAGCAGCAGTGAAGGGTAACAATGGCAGTATTGGTGGAGTTGGCGGGATGGCAAGGGGAAGGGGGGTGTGGAGTTATAAGCAATGGTAGGCCGAAGCAAGCAGGAAAGAGGTGGTGGTAGCGAGGCCAGAGGATAGAAATGGAGATGGCAGAGAGAGGTGGCTGCAATGGTGGTAGAAGCAGTGACAGCAAACAAAGAAGGCAAGTGGTGACTTTGTGCAGACAGGTGGCAGCATCAGTGCTAACAGCAGATATTTACCAGCAGACATGATGGTAATGATTTGTTTTTATTTTCAAATTTGAATATGTCTTATTCATTTGAATTATGTGCTCAATGAGAAACTAAACATGGCCCTAGCTTTGAAAACTCCATATGCTCATTTTATTGTAACTAGGCCACCTAATTGAGACCAAATCATCTTGAGTGTGAATTCTGCACAATCCATGCAAGAAATAATCTCCCCCTTGACAGCTTCAATACCATTCAATACTAATTTCATCATCTGCTAATTTTCATCTAGCATTTTGAATTCTGTTGGCTTACTTTCAGATCCTCAAGAGCCAAAGATATTGACACTTGTGGCCCACTTTACATGACATGACAGAGTAATCATTTTTTCTTGTGTAATTTGTTTGGCCATTATCGATAAGTATAAACTAAAGTTACAGTCATATATTTGAAAGAACAAATTAATCCAAGTTCCATAACACCTATCTTGTATTTTTTGGGGGATTTCTAGGTATTACTATTGCAGTGTGCATTATTGACTGATATAAAATCATACCCTTCCTTCTTCAAAATCTGGGTAAGACACGTTCATTAACTTTACTACTGCAAGAAATTAAATTGTTTGGACCACAAGTTAAATGGTCATAGGAGTCATGATCATGCTCTCAACAAGGTAGAAGCCATATCAATAAGTTCCAATTGATTACTGAATCATGCAAGAGTGCTAATGACACATTTAAACCAGTCTACCTTGACACATTAATCTTATTCTGAAACCTTCAAGTGTCATTGATCTTCTCTGGCATGCACTAACCCATTCATCATGCATCATAGTATCTCCAACATCCCTTTTTTTCACTAGTCTTTGAGAAGCAGGAAAACTAGGTTAAAAGCAAGAAAAGTGGGTCTTATCCTAAAGCACCAATTTAAAATGTCAATGACCATGATCATACCTGTAGTAGACTGCTTCTAATAAAAGCTGTGTTGAAGCAGACATAGAAGAGACGTCCTCCAATCATCTTTTCATAGAAGATAACCCGCAAGTCTCCAGTCACCTGACCAAAAAGATGTAGGATTTCCAGTCCAGAACAAAAAGGTAATCAAGTAGACAGAAATGTAACAGAGAATCCAAAGTATACTTGTAAAGGTTTATCAAAATAGTAGTCAAGACATGTCTTCTGGTATATGGCTGAACTCTCTGTATCCATCTGCACTACATAGTGGGGTGTCTCTCCTTCACCGTTATCCCCATCACTGTCACTGTCAATGAAGGAGAGGTAGTACCGTGGACTGCATGCCCTATGATATCCATGTTTGATCTGCCTGCAACAACCCCTGGCAACTTCAACTGATGGACGGTAGAGTTGACCAGAAACCTATAAAAAGTGCAAAGCCACAGGAAAAGATGAGGTAAGAAGTGCCAGTGGGAAGTCAAAAGATGTTAAGGGTTTGGCAAATTTAGTTAGAATATGGAATGATTTAGTCAGGTTGGCTTGATCTAGCTGGGCCAAGCTACAAATACTGAGGTTGCAGTTTTTCATTGAATTAGATCTATCAAAATAAATGAGGATCCTAGTGGCCCAGATCAAATTACATACACGTGCACACAACAGACTATAGATATTGAAGTTGCTATTCAGAGCTGAGAAGAAAATCTGACTTTTCTATTCAAGAAACTCCTCACAGCCAAACAGTAGCTTGACACACAGATCCCAAAGAGGCCTTTTTCCATAATGTGACAAGGGTTGTCGGTGTTCTCAACACATAAAGATCCCCTTCACTCAAGCCCTTGAAAAGCATAACTCCCAGAATAACACATTCACATGGTATGTCTTATACCACCTTGAGGAAACATGTACTTAGCATTTTACTAATATTCAGATGTCATGGCTTGAATCAAAATTTAAAATATACAAACAATTTGGGAAGTGCAGCAAAGTGAAAATAATAATACTATAAAATTTAATTAGATAATAACAAAATTTAGTAGAAGCCGGCTCCAAGTTTTGTAATACAAACACTTTTCATCCCACAAATATTTTTTTTTAAGAAAAAGAAAAATAGGTAGGAAAGTAGAACATGGTAGAAAAAGGAAGATTCTATTGCAGTCCTCGAAGATTGCAAGTAGTCTACGTACAAATATGATACAAATTTGGGCTTGTTGACTCACCTCTTGCAATTCAGCAACCACAAAGAAAACTGATTCAATGTTAACTATGTCATAGAGACGAATTCGCCGCAATTCTCTCCTAGTCGGTGGAGGCAAAGTAACACTAGGTGGGCCATTAATTGTAGGAAAAGTTAGAAGTTTAGACCAATACCCAACATAACGACGTTGGCTTGGTATGGAGACCTGCCATCAAGTAAAACTCACAAGTATCAATGTCAGTGCTTATTCAAAACAAAAATGAACGTTACCTCAATATTGCTTATATTAAATTGCATTATCAAATGCTCTAGATGGTTCAACAACCACTTCAAATTGGTCAAAAAAAAAACATTTCCCATATTTATCTTGGCGAAATTTTTGAAAGATCCATAGTGTTATAGGGGAAGTTGAAGTTTTGTGTGACCACCATTTAGTCTTCAGTACCGGTTTTGGTACTTATATTGGTGCCCTACTGGTACAATATTGGAACAGTTGTTCTTGGTAGTGCCATTCAGTACAAGGGGCATACCAAACCATCCCTTCCCTACTAGTCAAGTCAATATTACCTAGTGCTGAGTGGTATAGTCAGATACAGGCTGCAATTTAAAGTTTAGGCCTTGTTGACCAGGAAATTTTATTCTCAACCCCAGATTTCAGCCACAGTCGTGTGTCTATAGAATAAATAACTATGACCATGTGAAAAAACAAAACCTAACTATATATCATAGACTAAGCATTAAATGAAACTCGGACAAGGAATAACTGGCAATCAAAGAAAGGGTTGGGAATCAATTTGCCCAACCCAATATAAATAATCTAAGCATGCATTGATACCAAACTCACTAGTAACTGAACTCACACAGTTTTAGTCCCCTCATTAAGTCAATATTCTAATGAGGTGGTGATAAGCAAGGTTATCAGTACCACTCCTTACCACCAGCATGGGCAATACTATCAAAGTTTTAAATCTCGTGGAATGGGGCCGTCCCAATTTTTTTGTGGAATAGGACACTCCACCATCTCCATCTATCCCAACATTTGGGACGAAGCATAGACACAGACGATGACAGAATGACCCTATCCCGACACTTGAGATGGCAACTTGTCCCAATGTCCCATAGGATGTCCCACCAAGATTCGAAACTATGGATACCATACTAACCTGATATGACATTGGTCAGGTATGAGGACTCTGTACAAGACAAGATCAACAAATGATATAGAAACCATGCCAACTCCAACAATGCACCACATGTTCGTATGATTATGTGTCATACCAAACCAACTTGTACTGACATGTTATCAAAACAAGGTCCAATATCGAGATTATAAACCTAAGTTGCAAGACTCAAATAATGACACATTTGTATAAAAAATCTATCCTTCTAGTTGGTGATTAAGATAAATATCAGTTTATTTCAAGAGGAGCTGATTCCTCATGATAATATACAACCTAAACAGATGGACAAAAAATGATGCTACATGCGAAAACCCTCCACACAGCCTCTTATGCTTAGAAAGTCAATTTGATTTCTATATAGTCAAACAAGAATCAATAAAATACTTATTTTTTGGAGGAAATACCAATTTCTCCAACATATTGAGATCCTTCTACATACCTTGCCACAAATTTTTGTTTACATAAACTTTTGGTTTTTGAACCCATCACCAAAAATCGATTGGCACATTGCAGTGTGTCTGTTTCCTCAACACCTATCAACTCTTTGGCAACTGGCTTACAAAGCTATCCCTATTTGACCAGATATTTCCTTCCATGGTTTCAAAGGCTGGCCATGCTAAGCAACACATATGGTGCCAGGCCAATACTGACACCCAACATGGATCGACATGGCACCTATTAAAACAATTGTTTAACGTTTTTAATTAAAAGAATGTTTTTAAGTATTCCTTTATTGCTTTGGCACGAAATAACACATGAACCATCCTTGCTTCTACCCTAACCAAAGCTGTCTAAATTAAAATTTGTGTTCAAAGAAAATCAATTTCGCCCATCAATATCATGATACAGACATATGGTTGGTTAGCTAGATTAACACAATTGCCAAAGATGGCTCCTTTCCATAGAGCTATTTTTTCCTACATTATTTTTGTTACATGACAATGAACAAGAAAAGAACAAAGATGTTTCAATATAGATCCTACATTAAGTATACATACACATTATAAAATAAATTCAAAAATTTTGCCAACCTAACAGAATATTTCCTTTAAAAGATTACATCTACCATGAGCAATTCCCTAGATTTACTTTTGGGGCCCAAAGTGGTCGGACTACCAATAAAATAGTTTCATTTACCATATCTTAATAAATGATCAGCCCCCTGAATAATGAAAATGAAGTAAGCCAGGTCCTAATATCCATTCAAATAAGTAGCACCACCACATAATAAATATTGCTCACATTGTTTACGTTGGAGGATCATGCAGAACCACTTCTAAATCAAATAAAAATTCTGTATTGTGGCATGATTTCATAAAATGTTGTAAATCTGAGAATGAACTACACATTGAAGAAGAAACCATAATTTTTCATTGATCATGTAATTTTTTAGATTAAAAATAACAATAAACAAAATAATGCACAAAAATTTTGAAAATGTGGTAGCATGCTTGAGGGTATGCATGCTACTTGCTATCTTATTCCAACAGCAATTTTTTAAATCTGGGTATGGATACAGCTACTCGAATTTATGCCCAAATTCAAATAGATTTCAAAAATAAGTACTAATTAAGACATATCATGGCACCATTGCAATTGATGTTATAGCATGCATAATAGGACCCCTGGACATATCCGGATTCCTCATCGTAAACTAAATCCAATTCTGCACAATCAGAGCATGACCTATATGGATATCTCGCATCTGAGACATCGTATTCCAGCAATTACTACCCTCCACAATCTCAATCAGATTTCGTTGCCATGATTGTCCTCTAGATGGAAGTGGGATGGCCATCCTAGTATCAAATAAAGGATCAATATCATGGTAGCCAACCAGGAGGCTCAGATAATCGGATGCAGGGATGAGCCTGGTGTCTAGGTTAGATTCATATCCAAAACTCCAACCATAAACAAGATTCCAATGTCTATGAGTAGCAATAGATACTCCATGAGAAACTAGATGTCACTATGTATTTTCTACTTAAAATTAATTTGATAAATGTAATTTCAAGATAAAGACAATTACATTCATCAAGTAATTAAGGAAACTCCAATATGACAAAAAAAAATTAAAATATCCTTAATATCATAATTTAAACATCCATGAACCTTAAAATAGTTTTTAATAAATAAACAAAATTGGAAAAAAAAAAAGTTGTACCAATAGCAAACCAATATCCATTTGCATACCAAGTGTCAGTATGATATGGTTTGTTATAGTGCCATACCTACCCCTAAGCCATATGGTACCCAATACCGAAATTGCAGACCTTGGTGTGTACCTATGTGATTTTGAGTGATGAGGTTGCTAACTTCATATAAATTAACTGGTTTACGGAAAATGCAAGATACATGTGGTTAACTCTAGAGTTTATGATAATTCAAGAGTTTGTGATGTTAGTGTTATTGTATGAAGTATGGACTGTGACATATGGATTTGAATGATAAGTGATAAAAGTATGTGAATGCTGATTGCTATATGGAATATGAACTGCTAATGTGATGATCTATTATGCAGCATGGATAGCTTTTTCTAATGTGTTGAAAATGTTTATTTGATTATTTTCACACCCAAATCAGACTGTATCTTGCTTTTTCAGGATTTGATGTATTGACATGTCCGTTTCATCTCATATCCATATCTTTGTACATATATGGTATAGTAGTGTGATATCATATGATTGGCCTTCATGCTCCTCAGATTTAGTTGGGATAGTTATAATCATAAAAACTACATCCTTAATTTCTTTCTCCAGTCCCATCCACATCTCACTTTTAACCAATCCCATCCCTGCAAACCATCTCATCTGCTTCATCCAACCCATAACCCCCTTTTTAATCTTAAGATCCATATCCATACCAATATCCAATGTTATTTCCTTCAAAAGCATGATCCAGACATTGATTCAGACAAACTACCCTATCATCCATCCCGCATAACAATAAATAAATTCCCAGACTCCACGCAGTCTGGTCCTTTCTGCTGATTTCTAATCTAAATTAGGTACATTATAGAGCAAGATCCACCACAGTTACTTCTTTTGTCAAATCCTCACCTTGAAAGAGATATCCCTTCATCAGTTCACCTTCCATGCCTTATGTGCTACCTCAGGAGTGAAGATTTACAATACAAAGCCATACAAAATAAGACAAAAAATTAGACAGAGATATATGGAGCATTTAAATTGCTATTCTCTAGCATCAGGCCAAAAAGGAATGGTAGAACTACACATCCCTTTTTGGAGGCCTTTACAAAGTTGGGATGTCCCTTCTGCAGGCAACAGAGTAAGTTAAAATAAATGATGGTGGAGTTTTGCTTACTTAGCCACACCTACAAAAGATAAAGGAGTAATACTTATTGGTTTGCAGAAGCTAGGACTTTATCTATATTTTGCAACTACAATCATGCCCTAGTAAGACATCAAAAAGTGCATGATCGGCCTCACTAGGTATAATAACCTTGCTTTGAAAGCCTTAAAAAATTGATGCAGCATGCACTTGCATGTGCATAGTTATCATAGCTTATGTTTGCATCTGCGCCATTGCCATTTCTATAAAGAACAATAATATTTTCCATGCCAGCTACTAGTATCTCTACTAGCAAACACCACTAAAATTTTGGGTGAAACAAAGGGATGCAAGGTACATACCCCTTCATTATTAGTAGTCCGTCTACTTGCATATAGTTGAAGAGCTTCATCTGCTGACATGCCACCATAAACAAGATAAGCACATACCATCAAGCCTGTTCGACCTTTGCCAGCCTAAAATCCAAATCCAAAAGATTCACTCAGAAGAAGCAGAAACATGATATAGAAAAGAGAAAGACTAAACAAATACAAAACACCCCTTGAAAAGAAGAAGAAGACAAAGTGTGTAGATCTTACCATACAGTGAACAACAGCAATGTTGTGTGGATCTTGAGAAAGCCATGAATATACATTTTCACAAAAAAGTTTGATCAGTGATAAAGGTGGAACGTGATTGTCATCAAATGGGAAAACTTCCACACGTCCATCAAAATGTGATGTATTGTAGGTTTCTTCTGCGCATAAGTTGTAAACCTACAAAAATTCACAGTAAAACAAGGTAACAAAAGAAACAAACAAGAAATATCCACTAAGTATAGGATGCTGATAAGAGAGAAAAGGGTAGAGCACACAATGACGCTGCAATATTTTTGATACAAGTCAGGACTGAAATAAAATGTGAAGCATGCACAAACAGGCATGCACGCACATGCGCACGTGCCAGAGAAAGAGAGAGAGAGAGCAATGGATGCTGTTTTAAGTTAAAAAAGGTACAAAAGCTATAATGGTGAGGATATGAGGATACAATCACTTAGCCGAAGCTTGCAAGTGCAACTTTGTACATGACATGATATTAGTACCAAACTTAAAAATATAGTGCTTATCAAATTGCTCAAGAATTTAAGGCAGCATAAATCTATCTAAAGAGTATGATATCCATAGTCTCATTGGACTATCCATTGTACTCTTATATCCAAATTCAAACCAATAGAATGCTGCTACCATGGACAACCAAGACCACCAAGTTCAAAAGTGATAAGAATCCAAGAAAAACCACAATCAAGATAGCATCAGTTTGAAGAGAACACTGCAGAAGGGGGCTCTAAGTAGAGGCAGTATAATGAATGAGTAACAATGGTTGCAAATCCACTAAACATGCCATTCTCAACCCATATTAATGAATTTGCTTTCTATGGCCCCACACTAGTAAATTTAACCCGTAGAGCTATTCAGTGCAATACTAAATGTACTTTGATTGATGAATAGTGCATATGAACAATAATTTCATACAAAGAAAATAAGTATTGTATATTTATATAATAACTATGTCACATAAGATCACAGAAGGTGAAACAATCCTTTAAGGTCATATCACTCCCTTTTTAGAACCTGGTCCCAAAACTAGCCCAGTTGTAAGAATTCGATTGGCATACCAAAATCAAATGTATGGCAATATAACCAATATCCCTTGCAAATAGGCAATTAATTTTAATCATCATAAAGAAAAGAAAAGGCAAGACATAATGCTTGACCGATAAGTGCTGCTTATCCTTCCAGGTACAATAAAATGACATACTATACCGATCAAGATAAACATAGAAAGTAACATGAGAAATTACCTTGTAGCAATCTGGATGTCTCATATCTAAAACAGTCTTGACCTGCCAGAGAGGATTCCGGTACATAGCACGCATGCGCTCTGCAGGGTATGACATTGCCAACAAATGGTCTGTGATATATGACATATCCAGATCATATCCAGCAACAAGCATTCGCCTCCTTTTCTTTGACACTAGGTATCTAATATAGAATAAATTGGCAACCAAACTGAGTAGTTTATGAGTGCCATCAGGACCTGCCAGAGTCTTGACCTTTGCAGACCCCTGCTTTGAGAATTTTAACCCCATTGTGACCTAGCTTGTGAAGTACACAAGTAAAATTTCTGGGTCTCTAGCTAACCTGCAACTCCAACATGCAACAAAGGTGTCATAGGTTAATGTTGAAACTTTCTAATTATAGTCGATAGAACCTTCCAGCAAAAAATCATTTGCATTTTTCAAATATTTTAGAGCATTTAAGTTGTTAAAATAGAAAATACAAGAACACTCAGAAGTTCAGACCAAGATGTAAGCCGCAAGAAAGAATATCGAATAGATTATGCCATCAATAGACATATATAACAGACATGCATGCATAAAACCTACCCTGAAGAGTTTGGGTCAAAACTTATTGCTATTGTCATGCCAAGCACATAATCAATAATCTTGATGGAAAAGATGATGCTCATCCAAGTGTGTGACTCAGCGAAGAGGGAAAATGAGAGATACAGGGATACATATGTTAACATAATAAATTTAACCAAATTATATATTTATACCTTTAAATGTTATTTTTTTAAATATGAAAAAGATAATGTTAAAAAGTTATTGTTTGTTAAGACCTTTCAATATACATGTTTTTTTGCAATGTTGTTTCAGTTTTCAATGCCTACATCCTTCACAAATCTCAAAATAGAATAACCACTCACCCCTTAATACTAAATTAGACGATCAAACTCATTGTTGGAAGAGTTTAAGTCTCTTGCAATATTTAAAAGAGATTAGCAGAAAACTTTATAAGCATTCAAGTATTCAATACATATCCAACTCAGATACACACCTGACACGGAGTTTTGGCACTGGATGTGAGGGTTCAGGTAACATTGCCCATGCTAAGTACTGGTACGTTACATACCTCGATAGTGACGCTACAAGAGGCATACCAAGTATCAATACCCTATGGGTACAGTATAGTACACCCCATGTGCAGTACAATCTGATATAGCAGACTATGATCTCAAAAAAATGCCGATCATGTGTGATGATTTGGATTTTCAAATTTATAGCCCATCATGTATTCTAGAATCCCAGTTGAACTGGTCTTATCAGGTCCTTTGTTATTTGATTTCCACAATTACTAATACTACATGATGATAGATCATGTAATCAAATTAAATGGCCATAATGTATTTATTACTAAAAGGATTTGAGCTTAGATCTTGTATATAGAGATCTAGATTATCACAATATCCATAAATATTATGCATATTGGAGGGATCTCTTTTTGAGCAACATCCAATGCACATCAAGATCTGCATGAAGAGAAGTAAGAAAACAACAATTACATTAGCCAAACCTTGCATGTCAAGTATAAAAGCCATTGTTATCTTTAGATTTGTATGAAAAGCCATAAGTACATCTACTGAACCACTCAAAGAGTTTCCGGATGTGCCTATAGATGCAGTTTCCTTTGAGGGGTTGCTTGAATCAATGATGATTGTTGTGTGTACCATGGGTGGATGATGCTCCATAGCCATTCATACTTCTTAATCGCAAGGCTTGGGAAGTCTAGAGGCAAAGAAGAGAAAATGAAAGCACTGGGATGAGGAAGAAAACAAATATAATATTAAACATACTAGGGATGATGAAAAAGGATATTGCTTGACCATATTTCTTCACACTTAAGCTTCAAATACTGGTGAAACCAATGTTGTTAAAAGTGCTAGACGCACCTTAGCGTATAGGATTCTTGGAGCCTAAACATAAGGCGCAAAGCACAGATGCACGCCTAAGCGAGGTGAGATGCATATTTTTAAAATAAATGGTAGAATAATTTATATAAGCA
The DNA here is from genome assembly GCA_017589505.3 of Metroxylon sagu. Classification (NCBI taxonomy): domain Eukaryota; kingdom Viridiplantae; phylum Streptophyta; class Magnoliopsida; order Arecales; family Arecaceae; genus Metroxylon; species Metroxylon sagu. The sequence continues at coordinate 1,528,065 of JACVBY030000605.1, read as the reverse complement.
AGATTTCTAATATAGAATTAAAAAAAGTTAAAAAAATCATAATAGTATTATATTTAGCCTATTAGCTCAATGATAGAGCGTTGTGTTAGCATAAAAAGGCTTCCTCTTTCTTGATTAAAATCCATGGTCCTTAACATCTTTTATCTTCTTTCTCAGATGATAGAATACTTTTTGGTGTTCTATCTCTGTTTTCCAACTTATAGCTTTTTTATATGGCAAGAAAAATAATTGTATATGAAAGAGTGCATCATAAAGTCAACACAATCTAACAAATATGATAGACTTAAAAAAAATATTACAAATATAGTTTATTAAGAAAGATGGGCTTGCCCCTCAAATTAGATAAAAAACGTATGCCTTTTTTTTGCCTCTGTGTGCTTAGATGAAGGCGCCTCACCTATAATATAAGAAACATCCAACCCTTAACGCCTCGTACCTTGCGCCTTTAACAACACTGGGTGAAATGATATAATGTCCCATCCTCTTGAGGGTCAAGATGGGACAAGACAAGAAATAAACTAAGACAGGATGGGACGTCCATCTTCTCGAATGTTGAGACTAAAGTCATCCTATTCCACAAAAAGAACCAACATAGTCCCATTCCACCATATTTAGAACCTTGCTTCACACTGATCTGAATACACATTCAAGTTTTCGAGATAAGAAGTCTTTGAAGCCAAATCCCATTGATTTAGACACTTCATTATGAGAACTCATGTATAACTTTTATGTTTTACATTATGCCTTCAAAGTATGGTGCTTGACTTTATGTTGAAATGATAGTATGCATGAAATTGGTGTGTTTTAGGTTATTAAGATGAGGTTACCATCCTCAACTTGCAGCACAGAATGACCAGGAGTTTCAATTTGGCTATCACAATGAAGATGGTCCAATTCTTCATAGTTGAACTTATCAAATTAGGGGATGAAGTTGTTTATTTGGCTTATCTGCTTCTGTTGTGAACAAGCAATTCATATGGGTTATTTGCTTCTGCTGTGAACAAGCAAACCAGATTTTTTGCCTCTATGGCACATGATCTCAATGCATCTATTATCACTCTTGAGAAAACACCTTACAAATAAGGCAACCTTAGATTCCAATGATCTTCTTGTACTTGGTCTATGGTGGTCCCCATTCTAAGGAAATTTTTATCCACATTGTTGGTGCACTTTGATTGCTTTAGAAGAAAAAATTGGTCCTAATATTGTTCATAGAAGATAAAAATGGTTAACCTAGGATATCTTAGAGTATACATATAGCATCCAACAAGAAATTCACTACAGAAGGAACACATCCCGAATGAAGCAGAAAATGAATCCAAATTCATTTTATGATAAAACCATCCAGTCATCTGAACTTAGTGAAGAAAAAGTTTGAACTGTGTCACATAGAAGATCTGGAGGAATAAGGGAAAAGAGATATTCATATTTCTTAAAGCACTCCTTGGGGTTGGATAAGGAAGTCAAAGCTTGTCTATCTCTTCTAATCATTAGTAGCCTGTTAAGGAGATGCTATTATTAAAGGGAATTCATGTTACGGCTGTTAAATATGGATGCTTTAGTGTTATCTGCTATTTTATCTCCTTTCGTTCTTAACTTTTGTCCTTCTCATTCTAACTGACAAATGTGAGGATCCGATGTACATTTCTTAGATTCTAATAGCCCATGGTTTCAGTAAATTCTGAATGCAGTCCCTTGATTCATTTTTCAAAAAGTCCAGGAAATATTTGCCAATTTGCCAGTAACTTTGGGTTTAGATTTTTGCTTCCAACGGCAATTATTTGAGGGTAGACAACAAGATCCTTGAACACTCAAATTTGCAGATTAATTTTTATATTTCATCTTTTCAAATACATGATTCTATGTTACTAAAGGAGGTGAATAAGATAACATAGCAAAGAAAATCCCAGAGATGTCAATCCAAGTTTAATTCTTAGGCCATCATCTTTTTCTTTCCTCTCAAAATCTAGACATACGTGTAATCCATATCCCACATCAGCATCCGCAATTATTTTCTTATATAACTGGATAAAGTAGCAAAAGACAACCTCAATTTCACTATTCAAAATCCATTTCAACAAAAATTTAAGCACAAAAACATATTATCTCCAATATATCAAAGTTGATTTCTTGGAAAGGAAATAACTTAAATGACTAGTTCAATGCACCTAGATGCCCCATTCTCTAAGCTCAGAAATTTCCACTTTTGGTCCATGTCTTGTACTAATTTAATATCCATATCTAATCAAATCATTGGTCCAATCCCAACAGAACCATTTGCTAAATAACATCTACAAAAAAGAAGCATCAAACCCATGAATCACAAAAACAAAATTGTAACATGATGGCGTTAATTCCCAGATGATGAATATCTAAATTTTGTTAGAAAAGGGGAATTTCAGGCGCACCTAGAGACCCGGATCTCCAAACTCGGAAAGTTCCCGTTTCGATCCTCCGCCGAGAAACCCCAGGGCAAATGGAGCCCACATCCGGGGTAATTACCTGCCCTAAGAGCCCAAATCGGCCGCCTAGGGCAGGAAAGACGAAGAATCGCAACCCTAGATGATTCAATTCCGGCACAAGGGGGGGGATTCCACCGGCGAACGGAAGGGAAGAGGATCGAAGCCCCATGGGAGCTATATTTGGGGGGACTGTGAGGCCGTATTCTCCCAGCCCTAAATTGGGAGAGAAGGAGGGCGAGATTCGAGGGCGATGGTCCTAATCCTAGATTAGAATTTGCCCGAACGAGGGAGGGAACTCGAGGAAGGGAAGCGAGGTGTTCTGCTGGCCCGCGGAGAAGAAAGAGTTTGGTGATTCTCGGAGGAGGCAGCTAATGGGTCTGAAGACCCGACCCGAAACCGATCTCGTCCCAAGTGGATACGGGTACGTGGGTCAAGTGCATTTCTACCCGATCCAATTTTCAAACGGACAATAAATTGGGTGGCGACCTAGGCCCTCCCCTTGTGCTCAATATGAATGTTAATTAATTTATGCGAAGTAATTATCATCACCATTGTTGCTGCTGATGTTACTTGCGATGTATCAGGATAACTGGATACTATTGATCTCACATTGATTTTGATGATCATAAATAATTAAGTAAGTTATTAATGGGTTTGGTATAAAATTATAATGTAATGTAGGCATACAGTAGTCACCAAGATGAATAAGATGGAATCCAAGCTTCTAAGAAGGATTATGGTTCAAAAAAGAAAGTTTTGAAGAAGAACAAGACCAAAGAAAGATGTTTGATTGAAATCCAGATGTTTAGAAGAATATTTAATGAAGAATGATCAAGACATGAGAGCTAACACATTTAATTTCATCAATGGATTGAGTCTTTAAGTTTTGAAACCACTAGCCAACTCTCATGCCAGCTACTAATACACAAAATTGAGAAAACAGAGAGTTTGAAGTCATTAGCCAACTCTCATACCAGCTACTGATGCATAAAACTGAAAAAATAGAGAGTTTGAAGCCATTAACCAACTCTCATGCTAGCTACTGATGCACACAATTAAGAAAACAGAAGTCTGAAGGTAATTAGTTGACTCCTATGCTTGCTAACGAGCTGATTTTGAGCCATAGAAAATTTTACAGAAGCATGAAATCCATTAGTCGGCATGGTAGTCGACTATTGTGTGTTATACAGAGAATTTTCCAAAAGTAGCCGGTATGGTAGCCGACTAACTGCTGGGACTGAGCACAGTAACAACTAGTTTTGACACCTCCAAATGAATACAGAGAATTTTCCAAAAGTAGCCGGCATGGTAGCCGACTAACTGCTAGAACTGAGCACAATAACAGCTAGTTCTGATACTTCCAAACGATTATAAAGTACTAGTTTAACGTTCTAATCTCTCAATGGACTATAAATAGAAGTTAAAAATGATGGATTAGTAAAAGTTTTGGTAAGTTTTTAAGGATTTTAAGTGGGAAAAAGAGTAAATATTCAATAGAAAATTCAGCCTTCTTTTGTTTCAAGAGCTGTTGTGCATCCGAGCATTGAAGGCCACTAAAGCTTATTTAAGGCTTTATCCAACAACTCCAGAAGCTTCGCTCAAAACTTTAGCATTTAAGGAGGAGAATCTCATTTAAAGCAAAGATCTTCAAAATTTGTAAAGTGTCATTATTGTCTCATTTGCTCATATAGAAGCTGTTTATTCCGCTATCTTGTTTCCTTATATACTTGTTTAAGTTTTAACTTGGTTGAAACTTGTGTTGGGTGTATCAAACCCAAAATTTGTGATTTGTAAGGCTCCCTTGTACTTGGTAAACAAGAAGCTAGCTGGATTAGCTAGGGTTGTAATTGTTTGGAAAACGATTAGTGAAGAAAATTTTCAAGGGGTTATTGGGGAGTTGACGTAGGTGTAAGGATTAGCACCGAACCACTATAAATCCTTGTGTTTGTGTGTGATTCTTCCTTTGTGGTTGATTGTTCTCCTATTTACCACACATCTCTTTACACTTACACAAATTTGATTGTTTTCAAATAAATATAGCACATTCTTGCTAAAATTTTTCAAAGAATCCAATTCACCCCCTCTTGGGTTGCTTAGCTGGGCAACAGATACATACGTTAGTTGAAAGTAAAGATGGGAGTGGGCTCAAATTGGCCTGATTTTTGGTCAAACCAAGGGCCAGGCGTCAATTAATTTAGACCAAGCTTGGACTTTAAGTTACAATTTAAAAAAAAAAATTCAAACCAAGCTTGAATTGTTACTTAGCCGAACTTAGTCTAAAACCTGAACTCAAAGATGACTCAAAATAATAATCCTTAATTAAGCCCAAAGCTAGCTCAAATCCAGCCTTCAAACCTTGAGAACGTAGTAGATTTTTTAATTTTAAATTTTTAAAAATATAATTAATTTAAAATATTTATCTTATTTTATAATTATTTTATGTAATTATTTTAAATATTACTTATTTTTATGTTAGCACTTGAATAGTGAAAATTAACTTTGTTGCTCGGTCTTTAGTCCAAAGAGTTTATTGTGGGTAAGCCTGGTTGGGTTTTTAGCTTACATTTTGCAAATATTTTTAAGCTTGAGTTCAGCCCAAAGCTTAAAAAAAAAAAAAAAAAAAAAGGGTGGGGTGGGAGGGCTAAGATCGAGCTAGAGCGTGACCCAACTCGGTCTTACAAGATTCTGTGCTACTTTCTTTTATCTTAAAAAAGAATAAAAGGGATTTCCTGGTGTTGGCTTATACCCTTTGAGATGAATTAAGGGACATAGCATAATATAAGGAATGTTTCAACCCTACTTTATCTCAAATTATATTTTGGTTGGATCAAGTTAAGGTTAAACCCTACATCACGCTAGATTTCATTATATATATATATATATATAAAGAAATATGTGCAATTATTTCATTTAACAAATGACAAATGATTATTTTTATTTTTTAAATAAAATTTAATATATGTTACTTATAAAGTGAAGATTGAATCACGAATACCTATTAACTTGTATGTAAGTTTAGTTTACATATGCAGAAGATTAAGATCATTCACCTTCTGCAGGCTTGCAAAATTATATAGCTTGATAAGGCTAAAACGTGACTTTATATATAAATATTTTGTCTTTAATATTATATAAATATAATAAATTATCAAGTTGGGTTAGAGTAATTAGCTGGTTAGGCTTTGTTGCGTCCAGGGCCAAGCGCTGAGAGTGGACTTGGAATCGAGCAGATTGAGTTGGAACGGGCTCGACCAATTACGCCTTTATTCTCTTATAAGATGGTGAACTCTCCCTCCCTCTCTCTTTAACCCAACGGGTTTATCAGAAGACCGTTTCTCTCTTCAGCGACGGAACCATGTCACTGTCAGCGTTGGGGAGGAGCATCATCCCTTCTTCGAGGCTCCCACCTTTCCTTCCCCACAGGAGTCATGGAAGGCAACTCAGACCCACAAGAGTAAAGAAACCGAGCATGGGAGAAAGCTCCCAAGCCAAAGGACCCAGCTTCTCTCTCAGAACTTCTAAAGCCTTTGTAGCCAGATCTGCTGTTGCTCTCTTTGCCCTGGGATTCCTTGATGCTGGGTAAGTGCCTTTATCTCTTCTTAGTCTATATAGTCCTTTCCAGCCACTGAACTGAGACTCTTTTGATTCTAGCTAAAAGGGATCTGTGTAGAATACTGCTAATACTTTTTGTCTGCCCCACTTTGTGAAATAAAAATATTTCTCTGTACAGTTATAAATTATTCTTTGTAAGAGTGTTTCTCACCTTGAACTGGATTTTTATTGAAAGAACTAATATTTTGACCAAGGGGTTGATGCTGTAAACCTGGACCCAACTTATTTCTTACATTCTTTTAAGCTGCCCTTGATATTATATTATTGCTTCAAAAATGGAAAATAAAAAAATATAACAAAAAGGAATAAAGACATATTTGACAGAGGGTTTGCCATGGATTTATCTGTATTGGTATATGCATGTCCTGTAATTTTGCCTTGCACCTAATTGTTTATGTATTGTCTACCTTAAAAAACTCTATCATATATCAGTGAGAGAGAGAATTTGTTTGCAATTTGTGATGCATTTAAGTTATAATTTTAGTAAAGAAAACTTTTATCTCTGGATCTGTGAAAAGATGAGGTAGAGAAATGATAACAAGCTTTTCTAGTTTGAACTGCTAATCTTTGTGCTGAAAAGATGGGTTTCCTGTATTGTTACTCAAAATCTGTATAGCACCTTTATTAAAACTAGTCATTGATTAAAGCATGGATGATCAAGATAGCTTAATTGAAAACTAGCAAAGGCTACTTATAAGCTCAAGTACAAGTTACAAGTATGATAATTAAATTAAAGTGAAAGGTTTTTTTCCTTTTAATTATGTTAATCCAACCCAATCTCTATCTCTCCTCACACTGGTGGCCAACCCCCTCCACCCATTTCTTTGTGGATCATGGGTGGGGAAAGGAGGCAAGGCTACAGGGGAGGGAGGGAGAGAGAAGGGGTTGGTAGAGACCTAGTGGAGGAAGGCAAGGGTGAGGAATTGATGGGACTAGGTGAGGATGGTTTTGATGACACCCTGCTGATAGGTTTTGATGGCAATGAGGGAGTCAAGGAAATGGTTGTATATGAGAAAGGCGAGGATTTATCTACAAAGAGGTGGTGATGAATAGCAATGGAGGAGGAAGGGGCTACAGTGCTATGTGCTGTGTTGGAAGCAGAGAGGGTGGGAAGGGGCTTGGTTGAAGGTGGTGAATGCTGGTGAGAGAAGGGACATAGTCAGTGGAGGTGGAGAAAATGTGGCTGGTTGCTAATTGATTTCCTACTAGTTTTCTATAGATACACATGCATAATCAATGGTTGAGATTCATAGTTCCAATTTATCAAAATACAATATTTATGCATTGGAGCAAAACCAAGAAAAGTCTGAACTTGAATTTGTTTCACTTTGTTTGGAGAACTAAGGCAATCGAAACAACACTAAGATTATCAGCATGAACTTGGGTTAGTGAAGACAAACACAACTCCATATCTAGAATTAAAGCTTGAAGCCCTACAATTTGACTGTATTTAGAAAATGGAATCTTGTTTGTTGTTTTTTTGAGCACTGAGAAAATAGCTAGGACATACACAAATAATGAAAGTTGACCTTGATTGCCACTGTAGTCAGGCTATAATCCAAATCAAAGTTGGTGGTTACTTATGTGGAAAAAATAGATGCCATCAATAATAAAAAATTGTAGTACATTGAACAAATTATATGATGCACAATGTTTAGATGAGGCTTTTGAGGATTAAACATGAATCTGCTAAGCGTTTGAATATCATAGACAATGTCCAATTAGTTGCTATAAGGTACATGGACACCATATGACATGACAATTAAAGCTAAAAACAAGAACTTAAAAATGCAGTCCAATTCGTAAATTGCTTCCTTACTAATTTTTCTCTATCCCCTTCATAGATCTATATTCATATATAAAAGCTGAAGCATTTGCCCCTTTTGCTTGCCACATGGCAACTCTCATTTTAAGCTTTTTCCTCCTCCGTTAAAACCCATCCTCTCTTATACATTTGATGTTCCGATTTTAGTGCGCTGGCCGCTGCAAACTAGCCTGTCAAAGCACATGATGTGCTATCATAATTGTCATAGCTTTCTTATACCATAAATATGCTCATACACACCATCGCTCATAGCTTTCTTATACCGTGTTGTACCTATCACTTCGCTTGTCTACCTACCACTCCACCTATCATTTTTTTAAAAAAGAAAAAGAAAATTGTTCAGTGAGGAATGATCTTTCATTTTAAAGAATAAAATAGTTTGAAAAAGCACATCATGATTAGGCCTCTTAAAAAGATGCGGAGACAATCACACTGTCCACATGTATATATATCGCTCCACATTCAAGCTTTCTTATTCTGCACTCCACCTATCATTCCATTTGTCCATCCATTACCTTTTCTCATGCAACCTCCACATCCACCACTCTCTCGTGCCATATCTTCTTTCCTATAAAAAATAATTAAATAAATATAATTAAATAATGACAACCAAAGCTTTGTCTCTATCATGACAAAATGGCATTGTATAAAAAATAAAATAAATAAATATAATTAAATAAGGGACATTTTCTACAACTTACATTCAAAAGGACTCGAGGTTGAAATATCAGTATGCCTTAGCCATCTCCAACCTGATCTCCTTTCAAACACTACTCTATTAAAGATAGAATCAAATCTCAAAGCAATGATTATCATAAATATTTTAGAGACTTTCTATTCTAATACATCAATATTATTCTATAAAATAATATAAAATACATAATTTTTATAATTGCATGAGTGTTGATTTGATTTAAATTTTAAAAATAAAAATAAAATAAGGGATTTTAAAATTTAAAAACATTTTTATAGATAAATTTTATAGATTGATCTATTATCCTATAAAACAATATGAATATATAATTTTTATAATTGCACAGGTGTTGATTTGATTTAAAATAAGATAAAAGTTTTATGATTTAGAATGAGTGAATAAGAATCATCTCACGGCTAGGGGTGTGCAGGGGCAGGGTTGGTTTGATTTAGTGGCAGAATTGAAACCAAACCAATTTAAATTATTTTTTTAAAACTGAAACTATAGCCAACTCAATGGTCCATAAAAACTGAATGAAACCAAACTGAGAAATTCGGGTTGGTTTATCAGGTTGAGAAGATTCTATTTTCGGTTCAGTTGGATCAATTAGAACATAACCTGAAATACATATTGTCAATTTTTATAATATTGTTGTAATTTTCTTTAGGTTTGCACTTGTATGAGCCCAATATTAAAACAAGTTAGCTAGAAACGTAAGTGTATATATGGAACAAAATTATAAGATATATGTAAGCGTAAGAGTGCCTTGGTGTTCTCACCTAATAATATTTTTTAATATATACATATATTATAGGTTAGTTTTTCATTTTGGATCATTTTTCAAAGATTCTAACCCAAACTGAACCTTTTTTTTTTTTGAAAAATTTTCAAACCAAAATCGAACTGATTATGGAAAAAATTGACTTAAACCAAACTATAGTGATCGGTTTGGTTCGAATTTGCTGTTTGGTTGGTTTTTTGCACACACCTGCTCGTGATTACATGGGCATGCAATACACGAGGCCATGCATTGTGCATAACAAAGTTTTAAATCTTATGGGATGAAGCTGTTCGAATTTTTTTTATAGAAGGGGACATTACCACTATCCCGTCACAATACTTGAGATATGGGTATTTCAAAACATGTCGATTGGAATGCTAGGACAATTGCAGGATAGTCTCATTTCGACACTTGGATGGTGACCCATTCTGGCATCCCACAGGATGTCCCGCCGGAACTTGAAACCATGGTGCATGGCACAAAGCCCATATGCTCACAAGCTGCTGTGTGCAACATGGATGGCCATGATCCTCAACCAAATCTCTCCCATTCAATCATGAATTGGATAGGATTTTAATGCTACTCTTTCACCCCCTGATGGAAGAAACCCTCATTTGATTTTCATCAACAAAGCCTGCAGGAACTTGCTTTCCTTACATCAGGAATCTGAGCCATCTTGCTTTTTGTTTTATATTTTCAGACATCAAACATTTTTTGTCATTATCTACAGCAACTAGTTAATCCAGACACAAATTCAGAAGTAGTACTCAATCTTTGCGAGCTAAACATTCATTTTTCTTTTTGATGTGGTGCTTTCTACTTTCCATTATGCTGTTGGTAAATATGTACTAATTAGACTTTTTTAAGGTGCTGTTTCCATATACAAATTGTTGCCTTCTTTTTTTCTGAATTTAATTTACTGGAAGCCATTGGCATTGCACACTCACTGCTTAAACATGTAGTGTGTAAGGTAGTTTTGTCTACCAATGCCCAATTGATGTAATAAGTTCCATGGTAAATCACTAAATCCCTTTCAGTTATCGCAACAGGTGGGTCTTAAACATTTGCCTGCTTCTCTACCTTGCTTTGTGCTTCTCCATGAATCCTCAAGTGCTTGTGTTCGGATAGTATAAATACCAATACTGTGTGCTTAGGCACATCTTGATTGGTAGTACCATATGCCTATGCTGATTTCCATAGTCTACAAGTTTTAATCTGCTGGTTTCAATTTCAATGTACTGTTCAGGTACAGTGGGGACTGGTCTCGCATAGGTGTGATTACAAAAGAGACTGAAGAGTTGTTAAAGGTGGCAGCTTACTTAATAACACCTGTATGTCTATTTCTAATTATTTCTATAACTGATGAAACTAAGACTCCATGAGGAAACTGATGAGGCCTCTTCAAGAATGATTCTTTTGTAATGTTAAAGCTGTCGTCGCATGTAATTCACTCTTGTAAGTGTTACCAGACACCAATGTACCTAAGATCTGCAAAAGAAATTGAAGGCTATTTAAAAAGTTTTCTAGTTTTGAAGTTGAGATGTATCCATTACTTTTGTGCAGCTCGCTATCATTTGCCTCAGAAAGGCTTGAAAAAGTTCTCACTTCTTATGTCATCAAATCAGTTCATATAGCAAAATAGGAATAGGCTTAGTAACCTCTCCCGCTATGTTATTTTTACTTTAGATGTTCAAGACACTGTATTTAGGATAATGATTAAAGATCATAACCATTGATCCATATCCATCTTGAAAATGGTGAATGAATTATGGTGAATGAATTAAAGCAAAGTGTAATTTTCAAAGAACGAATGAAAGCAGGAGGCAGTCAGACTCTCTTAAATGGTAAGGTGCTATTTTGCCTTCTCTCATTTTCAGGTGTAGATATCTACTTGATCTGGACAGGAGCATCTCTATTTAACTGTGATGGGCACATGTCTCCACACCAGCCTTGATTTTAGGAGAGGATCTCTGTTCCTCTCCAAGATAATATTCAGTGTACACAATTACTGATTCCTTTAAATCGACTTATGGAAGGAAGTATATTCATTTTACTTCTTATTTTTAGGCCTCAATTTCTTATCCTGCTGAGAAGATTTTAATGAGATGTACTCAGCTCCATTAGCCGGTCTTCTTGGAAGAAGGTCTCTCTAGGCCCTGCATGGCATGATCTATACACTCGCCTCTTTTTTCTAGGTCCACTAGTTTCTAATAAGGGTGAATGCATCCCATGCAAGTGATTAACAGTCTAAATTGGTGTTGAGGATGGTGATATAACCAAAAAAAGGAGGGGGAAAAGGATTAACTATTGTATTAGCACCATAACTTGAACCCAAATGGAGGCCAAATCTTTGATGCCTTACTGTCTTCAATAATTGGTAAAAGGGTATCCAACACCATGAAGAGGGACTCCTTATGATTTGCATTCATTTTTTGTGGCTCAGACTGGCCTTTCTTTCCAAAGAGTACCTTAAACATTACTCTGACATGGATTTTTTTTTCTTTTGAGAAATATATGGCTCTCTGACAATGTTGCCATCTCCTTAAATGAATTATAAGGAATGGCTCATTATTCTTCCTCATTTGTGAATGTATTCACATGGCTTCAATTATTTCTTATTCTTCTCCTTCTGTTAATTTTTTTTGGGTACAAACTCCTTTTTCTTCTTCATTGATATTCCTTGCACCATCTTGCACCTATATGCGGGACTAAGGACATGAGCACTGTGCATCATACATGTGTTTCATCCCTTGGAAGGACCACTTTTAACCTACAGAGAACAAAGTTGATGACGATCCTTCATGCACGTTCCATATTGACAGTGTTATGTGAACTTTGAATCCAAAATTGGACTGGCCAAATAACTTTAATACAAACGTACTCTGAACAAGTTGGCCCTCATAATTCTCTGTAAGGTTGCGTCCCTGTCCATCCTTTTGGACTTGAGAACAAATCATCTACAGCTGAAGCCAGCTTGGTTTCCCAATAATAGCCATCGAATCAATATTATAGTTGTGAGGAACACAAATGTTGCATCAATAATTCATAATTGTTTCCCATATTTACCTTGGATCTGGTCCTTGCTGCAGTCATGGAGCCATCCGACAGTACAGAAGCCAAGCAAAACCTGCATGACATGCACATCTAGGTGAAAGCTGCTTCACATGACATGGGCCACATAACAGCCTCCCTGGTATGTTCATCCTCATCTATTCAAAGCAGGAATCATGCCAAGTAAAAGGTGTTTGTGGGTTGTACATTTGCATGCCAATAACATCACTTGTTCATACTTAGAATTGAATGCAAACACAGCTGGAATTATTGAGTTTGGGTAAAGATTTGGAAATATATTGTGACTGCCATATCTTATGTGACAAGTGCATCTTGTAAATAAATCCAAAATCCTGGAGAGCACTACTAAATTTCATCATAGATCCAATAAATTCATATGATTTTTAGGCCAATATGAGTAAACAAGAAAAAACCTATTGATTCATTGCCTTGCATTAGAGCTTATGTTTATATATGTTGTTAGTGAAACATTATGTGCTATTGAGGTTAAGCATGTATATTGGAAGCGGATACTGGCCATCTTTGTGGCTAATCACCATGACAGTATCTTATGCAAATTTAATGCTGATATTCTCTTTCAGCTTCAACACTTCTTGTCTTGATTCTCTTTAGCAGATGGTCCCTTTTCAAAGGGAGACAATTTGACCTCACCTAGTAATGTGACAAAGAAAAGGGCCCATGTGTGGAGGGTAACTAGCTTAAAGGATGTGGATGGTCTAATGAAGACATGTCTCCATCATTCATATGTAATGCATATATTTCATAGAGGAAAATATAACCAACTGCATTGGTAAGTTTCTACTTTTATGAGCAAAAACTACCTGCATTGAAGACCAGAATGAAACTTAGAAGCAAAATTTATGATAATTTTTAGGTCTATATTTCGACTTGCGAATTATACAATCGAAGATTGAACCATTTGACATGTGGGTGGCCTAACTTGCTTCTCTTCAACATTTTTGCTAAGATGTTTTATTTCGACTTGTGAATTATACAATCAAAGATTGAACCATTTGACATGAGGGTGGCCTAACTTGCTTCTCTTCAACATTTTTGCTAAGATGTTTTCAACCATTTCAGACTGCTGCTAACATGCCCAAAATAGTGAAAGCTCTCAAATCATTTCAGTAGATACTTGTAATGATCTTATGAGTCATCTTTAACTAAAACATTTGTCAATCTGTGCAATATTACAAGAAAAATCAGCTATGCTTGAGATGGCAAAAGTCTTCCTTGTCCCTTATATCAGGGTTGCACATTTTAGCACTATGATAATTCCTCTCTCCTTTCTAGTCCTCAACCTCTGTACAAATATAAGAAATGATTAAATGAGGTCCGCTGCTTGAAAAGAATGGTCACTTGGCAGACCCAAACAAGAGGCCAATACATGGCATTGGCAAGACAATCCTATCTCCCCATGTTGCATGCTGGATTCACAGCTTGCAAAAGGATGTTGGGGAGACCTCTTCACATGCTGGCTGTAACTCCTGAAGGGATGTGAGACAAATGAGATTTGATGCAATGAATGGATAGGTGATGATGGCATTGCTTCAATCTCATGATCCAGGTGAGACCTAATGCCAGATAGATTACATGAAACCAATTTACACATTGAAAAAAATATTTTAAAAAAAGTTATCTGATAATGAAAGGCTACCTAGAATGGGGGAAAATTAAGAGTCTATCTACCATTTCCACCACCTGTTGAGTGTTGAGTGTGGCACCAGTATATTCTCCTACATATTTTAATGTAGCTACTACTACTACTACTGAAGATATAATCAAATGTAACAAATCGGAAAAAGCAGTATTCTAGCTTCTTTTCCTCTATATATGATCTTTCCCATGGGAGGCCAAATAAAGTTGATTTGATGATGTGTTGGCATACAAAAATGGACACTAAAATTTGAGAGCTTTAAGATTGATGATAAAAAATTGCTCTTTTGATACAGAAAAAGATTGATGTTTCTCTTCAGTGTAAATCTCTGTTCAAAATCCCATACTGTAAAATCTAAAACAGTCATTCTTTGAGTTTATAATTCTTTTGTTTAAACTGAGGTTTGTGCTAAGCTTCTGCAGTAGCCATCTAAATGATTCTGAGGCCAAACTTGCACTGAATAATGCACCATATGACTTCCTCAATAATCCAAGTAACTGAAGCATCATGTGATCTCTGTCTCACCATCTTTCATTCTATACAATTAGGTGGATCCTAGAAGGTCCAAAAGTTTGTGGGGCGAATGAGCTCCTTGGTGTTCCAATCAACCTGGAAGAACATTGAAAAATATCTTTTGGCATGGAATATACAACTACCCATGTAATTTGTTGCATTAACGACAATGTTTTTGATCAGTATGGACATTAGTACACTACCAAATGTAACTTTGGTGCACCAGTTGAAGACATCCCTAAGGATTGATCTGTCTCTTTCCATAGGTTTACCTGCCTCTCAGGCCACATACAGACACAAGGACTGCAGGTACTGGTGTGTTATTGGAGGGAGAGAGACAACTGAATAAGCTGTAGAAAAGATTGAGGTGTTGAAAAGGATCTTGAGACGGAAAATGGTGGGGAAGATCTTTGAGGTGAATGCTAGAACTCTCTTTGGAGAACTGAAAGTTGGAATTGCATAAAATGCCATGCAGTCTAGCCAAACTTTGAGTTGCTTAGATTTACAAAGAGTGTATCAAGTAGTGCAATCTCTCATTCAATTACTCAAAAGAGGGAATGAAGAGAACTAGCTTGTTCCATTAGCAAGCAGAAGCTTTCTGTTGACCTTTTTGGTGTGCTTTGTTAGGTAGGCCAGATAATCTGAAGGACCAATTGAATCATATTTATGATCAATTTAGAAATTTCAAAAGATCACTCATATCCTAGGATAAGGAAAACTTATTGGACTGATCTGCTTGTCATAGAAAGCAAAACAAGGCAATTTGTTTCTGCTGACTGGCATCTACTCCAAGTTTGATATGAATAGCTTCTAGTACTTGTTCATCTCACATTCTGTATACTATTTTGGATTGGTAATCTTGCAATGCGTTCCACAATCCCTGTCATTCTACTTTGGGTTTGTGAAGTGTAAGGTAAGCTTGATAAAATCAGTAGCCTTGACAGTGAATGCAGTGTGAAAACTATTAAAAAATACATGGAGCTTGTGCACAAGATGCTGAAGGATGGTTTGTCTCAAAAAAGATGCTGAAGGATGGTTACTGTCTAATCTTGGTTTAAAGACCAGCAGAACTTTGATGGCAAAAGCACAAGTAATGCAACCTTGCCTAAAATTCAAGAGGGATCTCCTTCAGCCATGGGTAGAGTCTTCAATTGCAATCACAAAATCTTGCATGAATTATTTTTGGCAACCTACAACAAAGCCATTAAATTGTAATGCTCACTGCATTAATGATAAATATGACAGATACTTTACAACTACACTGGAGACCCTCTTGGGATCATCTCGGTACGGTGTTTGCCGAGTTATTTGGATAGAAAAGTATAATATCCTAAGCTTACCTATTAGCCCAATTCATCTATTAGTGGGCTAAATCCATATATCTTTAAAAATTTAAGTTCAAATTAATTGGTAGCATGTGAGCAACTTCTTAAATTTTTCTTTTCCATTTGATGTGAGACTATTCGAGATACTACAATCTTCTCTCGCTTTATCAGGCAATGTCTTCATTACATGCTATAAGCTAGCTGAGGTGGCTCCATGCCATGTCGAGACTCTCTCTACTACTAGCTCATGAATAGCTCTTTCATTCTGCCCATCGACTTCTGCATATTCGAATCGGCTCTGATACTATTTGTAATATCCAAGCTTATCTGCTGGCCCAATTAATTTATTAGTAAGCCGAATCCATATAGTTTTAAAAACTCGAGTTTAGGTTAATTGGTAGCAAGTGAACTTAAGTTTTATGTTCTTCAAACTTTTTTTTCTCTTTCGATATGAAACTATTTGGAATTTTATAAAAAGTGTTAAAGAATATTTTTGCAGAAAGCTTATCATCCAAAGGATGTGCACAAGAGATTTGAAGAGATGCTTCTTTCATGGACAAACTAGGGAAGTAGGTTTGGCCCAATCATTTTTGTACAAGCGCTTTCCAGTGATGGGTATTTCTGATTGTAAGTCTACTTTTGCCTTCTTTTAGGTTTCATATCTTTCTACTTTACTACAATAATAACAACAACAACAACAACAACAAATCTTATCCCAAAGACTATGCACATAATAATTTGCACTGATTGCATATAAAGAATGCCCCCAGCTACCCATCTATATGGAAAGGGACCTCTCCATGCACACGTCCAAGATACATGGTCCAGGCCTTTTCTCAGAAAAAACTGAAGAAAAGATCATCAGCCCAGAAAAGGATAGCCTCTGATTTCTGTATGGAAGACAAATGGTGCAACATAGGGATGGGAAGCAGTTGGGGCCACTGAACTGCTCTTATCACCCACAACTGGCAGTCCTTCCAGACTAGAGAGAGCAACACATATTGATAGGCACCAGTAGCCAAGGCAACTTGAATGGAGAGTATAAGGGGCCACATTTATGTTAATGAACAATTATTGGCAACCTATTAATTATGTGTTCATGATCAGCCTCTGGGTCCAAAACTAGCTTATGATTGAGAAATAATGTGCAACAAGTGCTCATGTTTATGTTATTGAGCAATATGAGTACCTTTGGCAGCACATAAATTGTTAGTGGTTATACAAGGAACCATAGAATTGAACTTCAAACCAAGGTTATCATATAATAATAAAAATATAACAATCATAAGGTTTGCATACCCTTGATCGAGCATCATGGAACTAATATAACAAGTGACATGATTGTTTGAAAAATCCAACCAAAATACTCACTTATGGAGGATGTACAAATGAAATTAATCTTTAATGGAAATACTTGCCATTTAATCAAACACTAAGAGGCCACTATGATGATTTTCCTCGGTAATAGGATCACTAGTGATCCAATATCACTTTATTTGATATGAGATATTTGAATAATTAAAGATCATCGATGATCATAAGTTATTGTTTTTGGTTTATCATAAAAATGAAAGGCCACCATGCATGCAATACCAATGACACTCCTAAAAATTTATTTGTATAATATATAAATATGAAACCTATAATTTTAATTGAAGAAGTTTAAAATTATCTACAAAATATAAAATTTGTAAATATAAATATGAGAGATATCCTTTCACTTCAATTTAAATACCTATAATACAAACATCAAATTGATCAAATAAAAAAATTAATCAAATTTAACAACTCAAACATCCCAAACTTACTAATAAGATTGCTAGCATTGCACATTAAAATAAAATTATTATAATTGTAAATTTTATTACTACTCTAATATCTATGCATATCTATCTATTTATTTGTATTAGAATTAATGCTCTAAAATTAGTGCTGAAATTATTTTCAAATCAGTAGCTTTAAAATTCATAAAAAAATCTATTTTCCACAAAACTGATATTTTTTAGTTCTCTAAAATTTGTGCAAAAGGTATAAAATCTGATTTTTAATTTAATATTTCTTTTCTACTACTTTAAGATTAGTGTAGAAATTCTTTTAAATAATTTTTAGCCTCAAAAATTTACTTTCAGATTGCTTTAATAACCATGATACTCTTAGAAATTGAAATTTAAAATTCAAATATATAGTCTATTGCTTTAATAACTGTGCAGAAAAAAGTTCAAAATTTCTAAGGTACTTTCTTCTGCACAGTTATTAAAGCAACATAATATATATTTAAACTTTAATTTAAATTCCTAAGAGTAGCATGGTTATGAGAGCAACCTAAATATATTTTGAGACTGAAAATTATTTAAAATAATTTCTGCACTAATTTTAAAGCAGTGGAAAAGAAATTTTAAATTACAAATCAAGTTTTATACCTTCAACATGAATTTCAAAGCTCTAGTAAAATCAGTTTTACAAAAAAAAAAAAAAAAAAAAAAGATATTTTTTTTCCATAAATTTTAAAGCTACTAATTTGAAAATAATTTTCAAAATTAATTTTGAAACAATAATTCGAATACAAATGAATAGGCATGCACAAATATCATAAAAGCAATTAAATTTAATTTAAAATTATAATAATTTTTAATATGCAATGTTAGCAATTTTTATCATTTAGGATTTCAAATTTATTAAGGATAGTCTTTATCCTTTAACAAATGTAAGGATAAGATTATCCATATATTGCTATGCACATTACCATCGTCATGCTAATTTAGCATCTTTGACCCTTGAGTGGGATTAAGATCACCTAGATGATTTTAATCCTTCGATGGTCACAGATTATTGTTAATATAAGAATATCATATAGGGCGATCTTATTACCATTTTAGGATCATTCGTAGTATTTCCATAAGGATATTTTTCTTTAAAAAATATGTACTTCTACACTGTTATAATTGCTACTAAATGAATTTGAAATGGCCCCTTGTATGCCATAGAAAAAGAAAAGAAATAATAAAAATATTTGAAGCACTAAGATTATGAGTTATGAAATGTTTTGAATTGGTTTTGTCCAAACACTTGTTGGTACATTCACATTGGATCCTTTAGATGGGGGAATATAACTTCTAAAATAGTTTTCAAAATTTGAGGGGGTTAATTGCCCACACTTAAACCCATGTAGATCCACTCCGATGTGTGGAATTGGATCAGTTTCATACGGAATTTGGACCAAGTCTTGTTCACCATATAAAACTTAAACGATAACATTCAACTATCTTCTTGCTTGTATTTAAAACTTAAAAACATTCTTTGTTCTCATGTAATAGAGATAGTGTGTAAATCAAATGGTCTCTTTCGTGAAACTTATTTTTTTTGAAGAAAATATAAAAGAATTAGGTAACATATCAAGTGGTGACATATTAATAAAACAATTACAATACATTTCTTAATATGGTTATGGACAATTACAATACATATTAATAAAATGCATGATTTGGTGGATTTGATTCCCTCTTTCAGCAAATATTAGATGAGTCAACCAATTATCCCATGGCCACCACCTAAGTTCCATGACTTGAGAAGTAGCATCAAGCAGCAGGTAATCCATCAACCTCATAATCTTTTCAAAAAGTCTATGGAATCCGAGAATTGGAAGCTTAGCAAAAGCAATTAGATGGTAATAGAGCAACTACTCTAGCTTTAGACAAATCCCTTATTTGTCCACGCACAAAACATCCAACGGAAATGGCTATCATATGTAGATGGCCATCCATATTTTGTCATGTCAATTATAGCCTCATACATGAATGGCAATGATTGACATAAAAAGAGGAGAATAAGAAGTGTTTTGTCTTTCATTTTTTTTGACTGAAGAAGCATCTCTCTTTTGCAAGAAGCTAAATCTTGGAAAAAGTTTAGAATTTTTTTTAGAGATGAAATGAAATCATGTGAAAGATACACAGATATCTTTATCATTATAAATATGTTATTATCCATGCTGCCTTCAAATGGGTCATCTTCTTAGTTTATGACACCGACATGATGAGACAAAACTTCACAGGGGCATGATTAGTAGTCTAACAACTATGTGGTAGTTATTGCTTGGAAAAATAATAATAAAAGAAACAAAGAAACAAGGAACAACAACATTGTATTTTCTATTTGCTCATCATGTGTGTTATCATCAATGTATTAACACCTTGAACATTTTATTAGCTAAGTAAAAATAAATCACAGCATTATAATTCATACTAGCGGTTAGAGTTTATCTTGAGTTTAATAAGCTCAATAAAGACATATTTCCTAATATGTATAGAACATGAATCCCAATATTTATAGGACATTATATATTCCTTCCCTATACAAGCATATGTAATCCTGATCTCAAGATGAGTTTAGAGAGATAAAGTGTTTTGGAAAAGTTTTCTAGTTAGATGTGCGTAGGTCAAGGATTTTATATAGGAATGGCAAATCATGTCAACAGATCGTAAATAGGTCAAATGAACTTTAATGTATAATGACAAATGAATCAATCTGAACCTGACCCATTTATTAATCACATCAAAAAATCTAAATCCAAAACTTATAACCTGTGTGATCCATATAACTTATATAATTTGTATAACTTTAATGTAATCCATTTAATCTATATAATTTGTATGATCCGTATAACTCATATAACCTGTGTAATCTATATAACTTATATAACTTGTGCAATATGTTTAATACTATTTTTTTTATAAAATAATTATATACCAAAAGTCATAACTAAAGTACAAGAAAAAATTTTTTCAGATAAGAAAAAAAAAAAAAAAGATAAACATAAAATTCTTACATAAGCATATAATCATCATAAAATAATAATTAATTAAATAATAATATTAACTTATATAAATAGATCTGATTGATCGATTAGATTATACAAATTTATCTGTTTAATAATTATATTAATTATGAGTTAATTTTAGATTAGAAGGTCAATCCATGATTTGATTTATTTATTAACCATATCTAATGCATCAATACGATATTGAACCGAATTCATTTGCTCTAAACCTGAAGTCTGATCCGATGAGGACTTCTACGTCCTCCCAAAGCCGGCGTATGTGTCACAATCTCCTGCCCCAACTGCACCGACCATCCGCACTCACAGAGACCTGAGACACCATCTCTTCTGACACTCCTTTTACCATAGAAGACAGAGGAGAATGAGAGGGAGAGCAAGAGGGAGGAGCGTGAAGAGTGTGCTACTGGTCCGTAGCAGTCGGTAGTGTCGTTTTCCCACATGCCATCCTTCCTCGACGACATATGGCCACTCTGGCTCCCGGCCTTTTCGAACGCCCACAACTCCAAATCCTCCACCAAGAGTCCGAGAGAGAGAGAGAGAGAGAGAGAGAGAGAAAGAAAGAAAGAGAGTTTTGCTTCCATCCTTCTTTGGATGATATATCGCCGCCCTCCGATCTCTCTCTCCCGGGCGTTCAAATCCCCGGCCACGTCCAAATGCAGCCCCCTCCCCCTAATGAGGTGACTGGATCCGGCGATCCACACGCCGAGCTCGCCCCCGCTTGCCTTCGCCGCCACCCATCCCCCCATTTCGGCCGCTGGTAAGCCATCCCCACCGCTCGATCGATAGCCCATTTCCATCCAAAGATAATGCGGCTCGGTTTTAAAGTTTGCGTTATATTTTTAGGTGGGCCCGCCTCCCCCGGCGATGGAAGTTCCGCCTCGTAGGCGGTGGCGGCGACGATGACGAGGCCGCGGCGGCGGGGGAGTGCTACGCGTGCACGCAGGCGGGCGCGCCGGCGTTCCACTCGACGAGCTGCGACCGCGCGCACCCACCCGAGTGGGAGGCCAGCGCCGGCTCCTCCCTCATGCCCATCCAGAACACCTCCCGCGGCGGCGGAGGCGGCGAGAGGCGGCCGGCGTGGGTGTTCGGGGCGGTGCTGGATCCGCGGAGCGGCGGGGTGCAGCGGTGGAACCGCGGGCTGCTGCTGGCCCGCGCGGTGGCGCTGGCGGTGGACCCGCTCTTCTTCTATGCGGTCTCGCTCGGCGCGCGGTGGCCGGCGGCGGAGGGGGGAGGGTGTGTGGTGGGGATGGAGGAGAGGCTGGGGGTGGCGGTGGCGGCGGTGCGGTCGTGCGCGGACGCGGTGCACTTGCTGCACGTGTGGGTGCAGCTGCGGCTGGCGTACGTGTCGCGGGAGTCGCTGGTGGTGGGGTGTGGGAAGCTGGTGTGGGATCCGCGGGCCATCGCCTCCCACTATCTCCGATCCCTCAAGGGCTTCTGGTTCGACCTCTTCGTCATCCTCCCCTTACCCCAGGTTATAACACCTCTCTCTCTCTCTCTCTCTCTCTCTCGCCAACCAACCCACCCCCCCCCCCCCCCCCCCCCCATCACCCGGGATTCAGTGCGGAGATGATGATAAAATTTAGGCTAATATATACACACACATAATATTGATGAAGAAATAATGAAAGAATGGTTAGGAGATGAAGGGGCAAAATGAAGATGCGAGGTTCCCTCAATTTGTCTCGGGGAAGGTTCTACAATGAGCTGATGCGGAGAGGCCTTCTTGAGATTTCTCTCTTACATACAAATGTCAAAGCTAACTGGTTCCAATTTTTTCTTTCATTTATTTATTTTTTTCTTCTTCATTATAATTATAAAGTAATGATATTGGTAGACAGCTATCTCAAACCAAATTCCCTTCTCAAGACCTCTAGGATCAATAGAAAGAATAAGTACCTTATGAATTAGTGATTCACTGATTTATGACCTTCCTTATATGACACACATATATTGCTAACACTTTAATTTTCTTTGATTAAGATATCCCTAAAATACAGTTTGTTTCAAAATACCAACTAAGAAAATATGTTAGTCATTTTAGAAGCATAGGCTTTCCACACTACTCAATAAAATGGATAG
Organism: Metroxylon sagu; assembly: GCA_017589505.3. Classification (NCBI taxonomy): domain Eukaryota; kingdom Viridiplantae; phylum Streptophyta; class Magnoliopsida; order Arecales; family Arecaceae; genus Metroxylon; species Metroxylon sagu. Next base: position 1,505,211 of record JACVBY030000605.1, on the reverse strand, counting down.
ATGAGTCCTTGATGATTTATAAACCTATATAAGGAATCTACGTTGAATAAGTTGTTGGAGAGATTTTTTAGGTTGGAATATTCAGGAAAAGTAATGTGTGAATGTTGGCTAGCAAACTTTGGAACCGCTCAAAATGAATATACTCCGACAATGACAAGGAGCCCTATAGTCGTAATATCAAACTTTTAGCTTTATCATTCCAAATAGAGGCCACTGAATAATGTTTTGTAGAAGCTTGACTGTATAGTTTTTCATAAAGGTAAGCTAATGGAGTTGGAGCTACCCAATGTCCAAAATATACTTTTGTCCTCAAACTTTCACTTAAACTTTATTTTGATCATCAAACTTCCGGTTGTTATAGTTTAGTTCCTTATATTTTAAGAATATTGCATTTTTGATATCTATTATATAAGATCAGTTAAAATTATGAAATATCTATAGTGCCATCCTGTAAATCAATCTATGTGTTTGCATTAGAATGATACATCAATAATTTCATCAATTTTAACTAATTACATGTAATGAGATATTACATATGCAATATTTTTAAAACATAAGAGACTAAATTTTAACAGCTGAATTTTGAGTGAGTTTGGGGATGAGAAGTATATTTTTGCCTCAATTTTATATGAGCTAACTTAGGATATGTTTTGGTGTGGGATTTTGTTGAGTTTTTGGTTGCACCAATGTTGGGAGGTAAGGAGGATATGATTGGAGGCTAGTAATTTAAGTTTGTTTTGCCATGCGTTAGTTTTAAATGTCATTTGGAAGTTGGAGTTGGGAGGCAGATGGATTGATGGCTAAACAGGGAATTAGATAAGGAGATGTGGAGTGATGGTTATGTGGAGTGATTGTGTTTGTGTTTGCTCATAGGATGCTGACATTTCGGGTCATTTACAAGCTAGGGTGGGGTCTATGGATGCAAGGACAATATACACATGGCTCCATCTAAATTGCATGCCATAATAATTCATTTCATTTTTTATTAAAAATCTAAAAATTAATTATCTATGAATAAAAAAAATGCTTGAGGTGAAGTTACTCACATAAATGCCTCTCTTCTATTTAGCATGGCAAGCCATGATTCGACCGACTCTTCATGCATGCTCTTGGCCTTATGTTACTAATGAGTAAATTTTTAAACTTTTAAAAGAGGATAGTTTTGACATGATAAACATGAGTCATGCATCGCATGCAAAATAGATGCATATAATATTCAACCCTAAATCACATTGACCATCAAAACTTTCTAGATAAAATGTTGATTATCAAAAATATACGATGCAAGATTTTAAGTACATTTTAAGTAACGAGTGAAAATCATATTTAGATTAAATCATCGATATATACATAAAAATAATAAAAATATAACCAATCATATAGTTAAAACTTAGAAAACTATCCATCCTAACTATGTTTTGGAAGCTATTTTTCTTTTTTTTACCTCATAAGTTTAGTCAACCGTTGGATATTCAAGCAGCACACATGATGCATATACATGCTCCATGACAATTCTAAAACATATTATATACATTGGGAGTCCTACCTTAAATAAATTTATATGAATTATATGATAATATAATCATAGATAAATAGTTGATGCCCAATAATTAGAGAAGTTCAACAGTGGCTTCAAACAATGCTTTTATAATTTTTGTTTAGCTGTTAGTCTTAACTATTGATTGATAGCTATTTTATACAATTGTCGATACGGCAATGAGAAAAATAAAAATATCTTATGTTGCCAAACCAGTACGATCTTTATAAAATTTAAAGTTTTAGTACAGGGGTAGGTTCAAATTTTGGCTCATCAAAAACGGCAACTAGCCGTTTTGGCCGGGAGGGGAGGCAGCGAGCAGCACTTTTCACACCTCGCACGTGACACGAATCCCACCTCACGTGGTCCCGCGACGAACGCATGCCCACGGTGTGGGCGCAGCTGAGCTGTCTCCTCTGAAACAGCAAACAGTCTTTCTTCTGGGGTCCGACCTTCTCCGCTAACAGAAACTCGACACCACACCATTCAAGTACCGACAGACAGCTGGTCGGGCCCAACAGCGGATCCGATGATTGGTCCGGGGGGTTGGGAAACTCTAGCACGGAGGGCTCACGAGCAGCTGACACCGTACGTCCGCGCAATGAACGGTGCTGATTCGCTATCGGCCGGCGTTCTTTGCATGCGGACAGCCAAGGCCAGATCTGCTGTTCTCCCCTGAATAAAATATGTTGATTTTCTGCGGTTAGGACCGGACCACGTACTCTGATCCCATCCGTCCGGTTCCCAGTGGTCCATTTTGGTCTTCTGAATCCAGCGTACACTACACAATACAGTGATTATTTGATATTTTTCCATAACAATATGTGTGCTGTTAGAAGAAAATAAGCTTTAAAAGTTGGAAGGAGGGATGGGTATTTGCGCAAGCTCTTACCGCTCGTCTGGTATTTTTTTTTTTTTTAAAAGATGAAATTTTTTTTTTTTTTAAAGGTCTTGATAAAAATTTTATAGAAGAAAATAAATTTTTTCACATTTGATTAGTAGAAAATTTGTATTAAAAAATAGCTATGAAAATATTTTCTATATTTAGTTGAAGGTAATTTTATATAAAAAAATATCCATTTAGCTATAATACCCCTAAATTTCATATGAATTAATACAATATAATATAATATAATATATTATATTAAAATATATATTATATTAATATAATATAAATATAGTAGAGATAATTTTGAACTTTTAATGCTAAAAGTTTTTTTACTAGAACTTGAAAAGGTAAAATACTATCTTTTCAATGAAAAAACTTGTGAATCTTATCAATTATTTTCTTCTCCTTTCACAATTAACTCCATCCTTATTCCCCTAACCCCCAACCAAACAATCCGTTAGCCTTTTAATGGCATTCATATAAAACACAACAAATTACATAAACACGTAGATACATATGTACATATTTACATATGTGCATGCATGCATGCATGCATGCACACTACATAAAGTCATGCCAATTTATGAGCACATTAATTTAAGTATACATACAATAGCTGAATTTGGCTGAATTGGGTTATTGCATCTAATTTTAAGATCCAAACATAATAATTGAGTTGGCTTTGCAGGTTATTGACCTCCATTGATGCTCCTATCTTCAGCATTTCATGCTTCAATTTTGACAATTTTTAACATATCTCTAAATTTATTCAGATTGTCTTCTGGTTGGTGCTGCCAAAATTGATCAGAGAGGAAGAGCTCAAGCTTATAACAACAGTCCTCCTATTGATCTTCTTGTTCCAGTTCCTTCCCAAGGTCTATCACTGCATCTGTATGATGAGGAGAATGCAGAAGGTCACTGGCTACATATTTGGAACCATTTGGTGGGGATTTGGGCTCAATCTCATCGTCTATTTCATTGCATCTCATGTAAGTATCTAATAATCACCACCTTAATCTAGACTTAAGAAAGTATCATTTGGATTGGCTCAGTAGATTTGACATGCTAGATAAAGCTTGTTGGTTGAATTGGGCATGATATCTTAGGATTATGTTTAATGTTGAAATCCTTGAATCTCATCAAGAAGGTAAAAAAAATTGGCGCATGAGATCTATTATTACAGATGCTAACCAAGTGGGCAGTTGGTGAGCTGACTAGAGGAGTCAAGGCATTGCAAAACTGGATCTATTGGGACTACAAAAATCATCTCACTGTAGATCTTAGCTTCTTGCTTAGAATGATTATGGGGCATGAAACATCTCAAAAGACAATGATTCCGTCTTCAAATAAATATAAAAATTCAGGCATAGAGAAACCTTCACACCTATCAATCTATTTCATGAAAATATAACTCTCTTGTAATCCTTTTATACTGATATTTCTCCACACCTTTGCATCAAACAAAGTTGGCATTATGTTTGGAAACACCTCTATGTGGCAAATTTGCTAATATTTCGCATGGATTTGTTATGGCTATACAATATTTATTTAGCACAGTTTGATGCCATTTGATTCCAAAGAGTAACACCATGTAATCCTGCATTTGGAATCAACCTATTTTCAACTGAGTATACTTATAACACTTGGAGGCACATCCCTCGAGCCGTACTCTGACATGAAATGAGATTTGCTGTAGTCCAGTCCACACTACTTCAAGGCCTCTCATTCCCCTACTCTTTGGTGTATTGCTTGAAAGTAGTCATTAGAGCTTCCTGTTTTGCAATGACTCAGACCATGACACACAGAATAAGACCCCTTCTTGGTTATCATGAGCTCCTTTCAATAGAGATGTCCATCTAACTTGACCCTGACTAGTGTATCCTGTTAGATGTTTCCATCTGAAGGAAGAAGTTTGCTTGTTCTGTTTCCAGATTGAAGGAACCATACGTATTGGAAAAATCTAAGCAGCTTTATGGAAACAAATATTCTGATGCTGTTTTGGAAGCTTCAGTCATTGAAAGCACAGATGTAATCTGGAGATAGCCTCAGTTTGATTCCTGTTGACCACAGCTTTAGTAAATCACAAATGCTCCCTCCACCCAAACAAGCAAGCAGTTGCCTGTTGACCTGTAAGGAGACTTCTGTCAAGATGTGGATTGTGTTCTTCAACCTGGAGAACCGAAAGACAAGAACAATTCAACAAATCAGGTGCAAATACAAAGTCATGTGTAACAAACATTAGTATTCTTCATATAACATCTACATGCACAGGCTCATCAAAGCTTGATAACATTGCGTTACAGCACTTCTATTAAGCTAGAACCAAAAATGTTGTCAATGGTAACCATCATCGAGGTGGACATGTTACAAAATGAGACTAAAGTTGTTCTTGTCAATTGCCACATACTAATGTTTTCAGTTTGTGCTCAATTGATGAGGAAATTCTGAAGAAACTTAAGATCCATTGAAATTCAAATCATAAGGCAATTATCCAAGGACTGTATTTTTTAACCATCAGTGGAAACATGGTGGGTAGGAGGTTTTAAGGCCATGAGGATTCAGCCTGGTAGTAGGTTAATTAGGCCAGCAAATGGACTTGAAGCATTACAAAAAACAAGAATAAGGTCTTGCATTCAAATCTGGCTCCTGGCATCCCCACCAAAGAAGATGAAAATGAAAAAGAAAGTGGAAAAAATCATTCTGTTTTGCAGCAACTGTTTTATTGGCACTTGGACTTGTTCTCATCTTGCTTAAGCACTTTGGTTTTATACCTTTGCACCCAGCATGAACATAGCACATGTAAATTAATGTATTGAAATGAATAAATGCACTAAGTCCTGGCAATATTTCTAGCAATGCAATTGATCATCATGGTGCAGTTAAAATTCCACATCAGTCTTTTTCACTCCATAGAAGTATACATTCATCAGATAGATGTCCTACAACAGCAAAGATGTGCTACAAATTTCATCTTTCTTTCATTCTTAATTAGCCAAAATGTTGGTGCAATGTGTTTTGGTGCTATTTTCAGGTAGCTGGGGGCTGCTGGTATGTCCTTGCTATCCAACGTGTTGCCTCGTGCCTTCAACAACAATGTCAGAAGAACAATAATTGTCATCTCATGTCAATGGCCTGTTCCAGAGAAGCCTGTAACCCCCTTTCATTACCACCAGGCATCAATGAATTGTCTTGCATTAGTAATCTGACATCTGTTGGAAACCAAAATCTCCAAGCATGCTTATATGCAGATGGGCCATTTCAGTATGGCATATATGATGAAGCTCTTCCTGTCATGTCCAGCAACTCGCTTGCTGTTAAGATTCTTTACCCTATATTTTGGGGCCTTATGACCCTCAGGTACTTTTCTTTCCCCCACTTTTACCAAGAAAACAAGGTGTCAAAAGAGAAAAGCAATCATAATCACATCCATACCTCACAAAACATTTCGCTTGCTTGGTTTATGCTACTGCTAAAAGATATCTGTAGACTGTAAATATCTCCCTGCACTTTGGGCCCCCAAAAAAAAAAAGAAGAAGAAGAGAAAAGAAAGTTGAGATATTCTGTTTTGATTATTACTACAATTTTTGTTCTGCTACAGCACTTTCGGCAATAATCTTGTACCTACAAGTCAATGGCTGGAAGTGATGTTCAGTATAGCAATAGTACTAAGTGGCCTCATGCTCTTTACTCTATTGATTGGGAATATTCAGGTACTTACAAACAATTTCTGTTTACAGTACATACTTGAATATGAGATCCTTGAGTCCTGACAGCTATTGTTCATGGATAGGTCTTCCTGCATGCAGTCATGGCGAGGAAGAGAAAGATGCAGCTAAGGTGTCGAGACATAGAATGGTGGATGAAGCGAAGACAACTGCCCTCACGCTTAAGACAGAGAGTCCAACGGTACGAACGCCAGAGATGGGCCACAATGAGAGGGGAGGATGAAATGGAGATCATCAAAGACTTGCCAGATGGGCTAAGACAAGATATCAGGCGGTATCTCTGCCTCAATCTCATTAAGCAGGTGCTCTTTAAGACTAGACTGCAAATCTAGTATATACTCATCTTGTGAGGTAAAGGATGACACTTTTTAAATATTAAGTATGTTTGCCAGGATGTTGCATGTTTGATGATTCCAACAGCCCTCAAACTATATTTCTGGTGACCACTGGAAACTAAGGAAGAATGGATGCTGTTAGAATAAATAACATGAATGAATCAGGATAGAGGAGAAAATCAGCAAAGCAGAATGAAAGACAGGCTCAATTGTAGTTACCATGTTCAGTAAACTGTGTGTGAATTAAAGGTGAGTGCATGACAGGGAGTATAGTGTCAACAATTTGAGAGAAAAGTGGCAATGAACCAAGTGAATCTGGTATTTGGACTGTACATGTTTTGTAGGAACCTTTATCTGATTTCATAAGTTTCTGATCATATATCTTGTTTAGAATCATGAATTGGACATTGGGTAGTCCTAATCAAAACATTGACATATCAAGATCAAGATGAAGAACCTATGGTAGAGGCCTTAGCAGGCAGATAAACCAACCATAATTTGTTAACGCTGATCTCCACTTCTCTAATCAGCTATGTTCAAAGCAAAGGCAACAATTCTAACCTGAACAAGAATAGGTAGTCCAAGTGTTAGAAGAATAAAAACCCTAACAAAGGAAGAGCAATCCAAGCATTAGACAAAGATTTGCTTATGTCACTACGATTCAGAGAGCATTTGACAGTTAACAATATATGTTACCTGATTTAGCTCGGATGCATTTGTTCTTCAGGTGCCTTTGTTCCAAAGCTTGGATGATCTTATCCTTGACAATATATGCGACAGAGTTAAGCATCTTGTCTTCTCCAAGGATGAAAAGGTATGCATGACAATGTACAAAATAATGATTTCATCATCTAGTAGAAGTTGATGCACAGTTTTAGCTGTGTCCATTCTTGTTAATGAATGCATGCTAGCATTTCTTGACTTGACCCAACAACACTGGATCAGATTATTCGAGAAGGAGATCCAGTGCAGCGAATGGTTTTTATCGTACAGGGGCACTTGCAGAGCAGTCAAAACCTCAGCAAAGGAATGGTAGCAACATGCACGCTAGGCCCTGGAAACTTTCTAGGAGATGAGCTCCTTTCATGGTGCCTGCATCTCCCATTTGTAGATCGGTTACCAGCTTCTTCAGCAACATTTGTGTGTGTTGAGCCAACAGAGGCCTTTGGATTGGATGCAGACCACCTACGCTACATCACCGAGCACTTCAGGTACAAATTTGCCAGTGATAGACTCAAAAGAACAGCAAGGTATTATTCGTCGAATTGGAGAACATGGGCAGCAGTTAACATTCAACTTGCATGGCGCCGTTACAAGGCCAAAACTAGAGGGGTGGTGACAATTGAGCCATCAGAATTTGGTGACAGTGAACGTCGTCTTCGACTTTATGCAGCAATGTTCATGTCAATCCGACCTCATGATCACCTTGAATAATGAGCAAAGGATAAGCTTTGAGCTGACACATTTTCAGTGGGAACTACTCATTTTGCTGGCAAGCAAAGTAATTTCAAGAAGATGGATTCAATGATGGATCAGCTCAACCAGAAAAGCTCAAATGAACAGATTACACTTCTTTGAAGATGAGAATGATGGAATGATTTTGTTGTTTTCTGAAGGAATAGAAATAAGGATATTCATCCTGTAGAACTCAATACTACATGTTTCTGTTCTATTGAAGATTCAATATGGTTGCAAGGGAGGCCTCAAAGTGTGCATTGGGTCTGATGTAGCAGTTGGAAATTGAAATCTTAAAGGGTTTGTTAGCAATGGTCCAGCCTCTGAAGTTTCTAAAGTGCCTTTTTCCTAATAAACTTAAGAGGCTGAGGGAGTGTCTTTAAACAGAGAAGGGATGTGGAGATGTGATGTACTACATGGCAAATGTTCAGAATCATCATATGCGGGACTTTTGGTCCATGTTGTATTCTTTTAAATTACATCATGAAATGTCATCCTATTGAAACGCGTCTGATAATAAAGGAAACATTGCTTTCTTTGGGATCCTATTGTCCTCTAAAAGATTCATGGCCTGACTTTAGCCCATTCCTTCATTGTTGAGGTGAAAAATATAGTCATCAAAAGTATGCCAAACTGAAGAGAACAGGATACATTCCATCATTGTTGAGGTGAAATCATGTGAAGTGTCCTCTCAAGGTTATTATATATATGGTACCATGGTAAAGATATTTGTGGTATGCTATTACTTTATTTTATTCAAAAACCTACTTGAAATAAGAGGATAATTTTCATCTTGTGCTACTTTTCATTTCTTATTGATCATTGCTGAAAAGAAAAGAAAACAATGGAGATTCATGATAATGCCATAAACCTAGGCATATGCAAAAAGAATCCTACTCCATCTATTTGAGTCACTTTTCATTTTTTATGCTACAATATTAATATCTTAGTGCTTGCTATTTATCTTGGGAACTGTAACTTAACAATGACTCGTATCTTCTGAGGATTTGTATTGTCCTGGTATGATACATGTAAGTAATAGCATATCACATGGCATGTCATGATTCAGTAAATGATACTTAATGGAGGTAAAACTTTTCAAAATTTAATCTTGAAAATATTTTCTTCCAAATAATGATAATTCAATATTTGTTTGTTATTTGCAAACTACGAGTAACATGTGCATTTTTAGTTACAAATATTTATAGCGAACCAATATGAATTTGGGGACTATATATATATATATATATATATATATAAAACTTACACGAGTTTAGCTAACATGCTTTTTTAGTATATTTTTCAGAAACCATGCTTCAATCCTACTCTTTCAAGGCTTTCATTCAATGCCTTACCTAGTGCCCTTATATCCTTAGATTTTTCATTATTTACAGTATCATTCATATACAGTCGAAAGCATGATAGAAAAATCAAACTTATGTACATATTTATGCATATATGTATGTATGCATACTATGCATACTTATCTTTATGTTCATCACTAGTGCTATCTAGAATATCCATCACCCATGCTACTTCCTTGTGTTTTTAGAATATTCACCGACCATAGCAGGTTCCAACTTGCAACCACGTCTAACCGAGCGGCCGATAATATAAACACAATACACAATATGGCAAACTTATTCTTATTTTGCACTTCCTTGACCAGAAGAGAATACTTAAATAAAGTACAAGATACTTATCATAACCCCAATCTAACCCTAATCACAAACTTAATCACTTATAAGCACTATTGGCAATTTTGCTATTAATTATTGAAATCATTGTTACAGGATTGCCAAATGAAATTAGCTCTAGGCAAGCTTATTACTTTAGCAAGTAGGAAAAGAAGCCTATTGATAAGAGTCACGCCATCAAACAATAACAACAATAACAACAAAGCTTCAATTGCAAAATATCATCAAACAACTAAGTTACAATAATAGGTTTCTATCTAACGGAATGATAGCAAAAAGTTATATAGTCATGCAACTTTGGTCATTTGTTTTATCTAAATATCTTATTCCCGGACAGGCTTATAAGACTTGGCTCCATTGGCTGGCATCCCTCTCTCTTAAAAGCTTGCTCTAGAGAGAGGTCCAGAGTTTGAAGAGAAAAAAAAAAAACCTCATTATCAAATGGAAATTCTTCCTCCAAATAAATTTTGCAGAAGGTGCCTAGCAACTTCTTCCACTAGCTTTTGAGTCCATAACTTTTGAATATTGAACTTTTGTTAATGCAATTGCCATGATTTTTCCCTTCCATGAAACCTGTATTCAGTTGCTTGACAAGCTCATTTCAACTTACACCACTGTTCACAGGTTATGAATAAGTCTTGAGAGCCAGTCTGTGGTCAAAAGACATAGGAAAGGCTTCCCTTCACTATTTCCTTAGTTGTCCTCTTCCTGTTCTGGTGCCTATATAATGAACACCAACAAATTTGAAGCATGAGAGAGCATTTGTCTAATTAGCCAACAAGGTTGAACACTTTTCAATGACTTGTGCATTTCTAAAGATGCAGAATGTTGTCCTTAGCCAACATATTTTGCATGCATAACAGAAATCCAGGAGCTGTTAAAATTGTAGCATTCTTTGAGCTTCATACTTCTTTTTATATTTCAACTTTATATTTGGAAATGTGAACATCAGGAGATCCCATTTCATAGGGCTCATGTTTCAAGCTTGGGCTCAATGCATCTGATCCTGAAGAGTGCCACTTATCACAAAAACACCATCAGAGACACTCTGATAAATTATTACAGTTCTGAAAAAAAACATTGTCTCCATTAAAGGCATAGGATAAAATATATTGCTGCAACAATTAAAGGGTAATGGCTTCGAAATAAAGAATGTCACTACATTGCATTTGATCACTAGCATGAAAGAAAGAGTACTAAATCTTATCATGGGTTGTTAGATTTTGAGGTTCAAAAACTTTAACACGTTCCATACCTTCAAGGGTGGTGAGTGAGCTCAGCATCGTGCACGACTCTTATGAGGAGATTCAGAAATGGGCAATGAATGGGAGAGCATTGATAGTGTGATTCAACAAATCACCCTGAAAGCATGATGCTAGTGGTATTCAACTACTTTATATTTTACCCTTAAGCATGATAGAAAGAGTAATGCTCACTAGTGTGTGGAAATTGGTGTGCCAGAGGAGGTTTGGTGCATGAAATGTGGTGTGGGTCCTTTTGAAGCAAGAAGTAGATTAGGAACTTCTTATGCATCACTGTGATGTTGTGGGAACAAGTTTCTCTTGTAAAACAAGGTATCACAACCCTCTAACTATCGAGGTCATAGAAATTTTTGAAAGATTTTTACACTTAAATAAAGCTAGATTAATAATATCGAAGCTGGTTGAGTTGGTAAAATCTATCAGTGTTGATGAAAAGAAAAAAAATAAAAAATCAATTTCCATCTTCACTGGAATTCATTATCTTAATGACTTGTTGATGGGCATTAGCTATTGTTTTCTAAAAAGGCTTGAGATGATTTAGAAGAACTTCAAAGGTTGTCGTTCTTCATTGGTTAGTAGAAATAGTTTCTGAACTTCTAGAATGGTTGTTTGTAGTAAGGGCTAGGTTAGGATTATGACACTAGAGGAATAAAAAGACTAACTATCACAACTCAAGACCTTATCCAAAAAGATTAATCAAAAAGATATTATTTGAGTTTCTTGATTCCGATAAGCATCAAAGATCTTCCCAATACACAATCAATATGCAACTAAACACTCACTAGCATATGCTCTCATATACTCCCTCTATTTAAGCCTTAGTCTTCTCGTCAGGTTAAGGATTTATATCTAAATCCACAGGATCCAATTGAATTCAATCACAAATATATAGAACTCATATGTAGTATCCCTTAGTTTATATGGGCCATCAATTGGGACCATTCCGATACCATTTATCACAGTTTGGGATCTTACATAAAAAAGCTAGTCGAAAAAGTATTATTTGGATTCCTTGATTCTGTATAAGTACCTAGGATCTTTTCAATATATAATAGATATGGGATTAAACACTCATTAGCTCACTAGCATGGACTTTTACACTAACCATCTCCTTATCATTTCTTTTAGAGATGCCTTTTCGTAATTTTAAACATTATTTTTGATTATTTAAGAAAAATAAAGGCATTGATTTAGAATGGGTTGATCCAACCGTAGAACTGCTTGATGTAATCAAAATCAATCAAGTTCTTAATTAGATCAATTATTGATTACTAGCTTCTAACTCCATCATCCAACTCGATAACTTAGCATAATCCATGGGTGGAACCTTGATCCAACATGCTTGAGAGATTTCAGACCTTTATAGAAAGGGAAACAACATATGAGGACTTAATAAGAAGTTCTTGTGACCCAAAATAGTCTTATCTTTTATATTTATTAAAAATAAAATGCAAAGTTGAGACACATATAATTTGGTGAAACTTATAATCAAGGAAAGGTGTGCAACTTGGGGTGGCAAGGCATACCATGGGAGGGAGGAGGGTGAGAGAAATTATGTCATATAAATTAGAGAACTATAAACATCCATTTCTAATTCAATGTGGTCTAACAGCTTCATCACAGCGATCTATAGCTATGAATATGAGATGATTATGGTATTACTGATTGATATATTGGAACTACAAGCTTTGGCAAGATCCATTTGTTTTATTGACTCATATATTTTGAGAAAAAGAGAGAGAGAGATCCACTCCGCACTATAATTATCCAAGTTCATAGGAATGCAGTATCAAAGGTTGACATAAAATTTAATTTTTAAAGTAAATGTATCCATCTACATTTCAAAGAAAGAAGAGTTCTAAGGACACAGGATTTTTAAATGAAGGATAGATTTAGGAAGCTGGGCTGTTAAGCGAAGTAGTTGGCTACTGGCCAAAGAAATTCTTTGGTTTCCACATATCAAGGAAGTGGAACCTAAGCTGTGACTACTGCATGAAGTTCTTGGAGAGAGCCTGTAGCTCCTTCTACCCCCAGCCCCATCCTTAAACTTAGCAGCCCATATACATCACCATTTATTGTGGTCACAATAACTGGCTTACAATGGATGGAGATGCCTTTGAGGAGTAAAATCCAATACCCTACATGAATTATATCTTTTTTTAGTGCAGTTTGAGAAGGTTGCCATACACAGTGGCATGGAGACTTTTAAGAATATTTCTATTGCAATCACCTTAGCTGGCGACCTGAAACATTTTCCCAAGAAAAAGGCTTCTACTCTTGTAGAATAGTTGCCAGATAGCAAAGCTTGTGGAAAATGCTTAGTTTTGATGTGCACCCTAGCACCTGCAACACCTGGCTGGGCCTTTGTTATCTTGTCTTGGATGGCAAACATCTAGTGTAGCTATATGAGCATCCATTGACTCAAATAGTCTAAAATGGTGGAGGCCTGCAAGTTACTTTGGATGCATTATCCTAAAACTCATAAACTAAGCTTCTTGAATAAGAAAATTCAGCTGATTCTCTAACATTTTTTAAAAAAATTTGTCCTTATTAACACTATAGCTGTATCTGTAATACCTCCAAAAAAAATAATTCCACATCGAATAGAAAAGAAAAATTTGAAGAGCTTATAATTCAAGTTTATATGTTACCAATTAATTTGTACTTGAATTTTTAAGACTACGTAGTTCCAACCTGAGGGCTATCCATGGAATGGTAGTAGAGTTTCTATAGCGTGGAGCTACTCTTGCAATACCAACGACCCAGCTTGAGATAGGTTCTAGCTAACTTGTGGCTTGCGATGATGATATCACTTGATAAGAAAAAGAAATTGTAATTCCCTAAAAAAAATAAGCCTATATCAAATGGGAAAGAAAAGTTTAAAGAGCTTATAATTTAAGTTCATCTACTACTAATTAACTTGCACTTGAGTATTTAATACCACATGATTTTGCCCTTTTAGCAGGTTAATTAGACAAGTAAGTAAGCTTAGGACATGGCTTATTCTCATATGGTTGTTTTATAAAATAAATACTCAAAACCTACCTTCAACCACCTATCATCTACAGGTAGCTTTCTTAATATTCTTCTAACCACTTCAACAAAGAAAAGTGAAAAGGTAGAAGATTATAATCCAAACTATTGAGCATTTGGGTTGGGATCCAAATTAGGGTGCCCACGGTTGGGTTAACTCGATTAAAGTGTTTAAGATAAACTCGAATATCGGATTACTTATCTATTATTTGAGATAGGTATGGATAAAGTTTAAAAAATAATTCTTATGGAAGAATTCCATATATCAATTGGACTCTAATGAGAATTTATAAATAGATGGGCTTCATTATCTATGGGATGCATAAGAGATGCTTTAAGAGATAGAACAAGGAGTGTAAGTGTGAGAGATCTCTCCATAGTGTCTGGTAATGTGATTTAGATGTTTTTGCAACTAGAAATATTTATTTTCGGCTTGCGTAGCTTGATTTATCATGAAAATAAAGATCTGGCTTGCATAGCTCGATCTATTATGATGCTTTAATAAGAGATTTAGACGTTTTTGCATAATAGAAATAAAAATCCGGCTTGCGTAGCTTAATCTATCGTAAAGCTTCAATAGGAGATTTTTATCGTAAAACTTCAATTAGAGATTTTCAAAAGGGCTCTGAAAAAGACACATGTAAAATTTCTTAAAAAACATGAAACTTTTACTTTAAGTTCTTGAAGTAGGCTCACAATATATATGCATGCTCTATCCTTCAAAGACTATTCAAAAGATATTATTTAGGTTCTTAACTAATGCTATTGCATTATCCTTCAAATAGATATTAAAGTAAGACAACATTTCTATCATCTTAGAAATAAAGTTATTAAACATCAAATAGCTTTTCATAAAAATTCTTTATTGACAAAAGCTCTATTGCTTATAGTAACTTCAAATAATGCCTTATACTATGAAGAGATATAATTTAGCTTGTTAGTCATAAATTCCATTTCATTATTTTAATAAAAAAAGTTATATTATGAAAGAAGAAAAGCTTATCTCCTCTCGATTATCTTTTTTATTTTTTGTGACTCTTGACTAATCTCTAAATACTCAATAAGTGGTAGCCAAGGCAATCTAATCTTTATGATAAAATCCAAACTATCATAAAGTTTCGTAAATATTGATAATATCCTTATCAAAAGATTCTATTTTAGAAAAGATCCATCTCTTCAATAATATAAAAAGTAATTCTTTCAAAATCTATTTCATAAGCAAACACCATCTAGATTATCGCAGGAATGCTCTTGCTTTCTTACCACTCATTAATTAGATATAAAAATGAACCGGTTAAAATGACATGAGAACCTTTTTTTTTATACAATCTTAGTATTAAAATTTATTGATAAATTGGAATAAAACTACTATGCACAACCATGCAAAATAATATATAACAATTATATTTGTTAAATAAATTATAATATAATTTGATCTCTTTGTTTCATAATTACATGTCTTTATAATCCACAAATAATCTACAAATACAGACTCTTTTTAAAGTGGATACCATAGACTAGTAATTCTAGTGTTGGTTTTATTTATTTATTTAGACTTATATATTCGAAAAATTGATTTGTGTCAACTAGAAAAGACTCTCTAGAAAGGCAAACCTAGGCAATAGGTGTCCAACTAAAAGCTGTTGAAGATAGTTTTAAAAAAGCGATCTTTCACTAGGAGTGCGGTGAATAAATCCCTAAGTTTTGAAGAGACATTGATCTCACCAATAAGAAAGAGGAATCATTTCAGCTTTCTAATTATGATATCCTAATTAGAAAAATTTTAAAGCAATCTATGGAGGATATGTAAGCTAAGGAGGAGCTTTATTGGAAGTAAATATTTAGAGTTATATGGCTTAAAGAAAGCGATAGAAATACCCCATTCTTTCTTAAGATGACTTTGACCAACCCTTCTAACGAATGATCTCAGGATGCAACGATTTGACCAATCCTTCTGAGATTACTTCCTCTTTTCTATATTTTCTTCAAAGAACTCTTTATAATAGCTTCCAAGCTAGTTGTAGAGTTGGATTTCTCTTTGCTATGTTAGCCTTTCTCTCTAAATAAGATCAAATCTATAGTCTTCTCCCTTAGTGGATCCAAAATGCTTGGATTGAATGGATTTTATTTTGCCTTTCTTTAGAGATATTGGAACCTTCTAAAGAATGATATTATGGTGTTGTTTAGCAATTTTTTTTATTATTTTTTTAATCTCTCTAGATTGAACTATGCTTATATGGCTCTTGTGCCTAAAAAGGATGATATGCTCTCTCTCTAAGGGATCTAAGACCTATTAGTCTCCTCAATAGTTTTTATAAAATGCTATTCAAATTGTTAGCTACTTGGCTTGTGACCTCTCTCTATCTTGATTGAAGATTCACAATCGGTTTTTATAAAAGGCAAATCGATTGTAGAAAACTTCTTATTTGCTCATGAAATTTTAACTCAATGTAGGAAAACCCAAGCGAAAGAAGTGATTTGTATAATTAACTTTGAAAGGCTTTTGATAATATAAATTAGGATTTTTTTTCTTCTCTTTTAATGGTGAGAGGCTTCCCACAAAGGTGGATTAGATGGATTCGAGATCGGAATTGGATAGATTCGGGATCTACTATCTTCTTCTACTATCACCCCTCTAATCAATGGTGCACTTGGTAAACGGATAAGATGTAGGAAAGGTCTTAGATAGGAGGACCCTCTTTCCCTTTCTCTTTTCATCTTGGTCCTTAATGTTTTATCTATATTGCTGCAATGGGTTTCGGAACTTGGTCTCATTGAAGGAATTGACAGTCATCCTACCTTTAAAGATATATTCAACCTTTCTTCTTCTGTTCTATGTAACTAAGGAGTTTTTTCTAGTAGTCATTATTTTGAAATTCGATGGGATCTTTAGCCTTAAAGTTAACTTCCATAAAAGCTTTGTCATTTACCTTAATCCCAGCAATGTAGCGGAGGAGAGGTTTGTTTCCATTTTAAATTATATAAGAGGATCTCTCCCTTTCATCTACCTCAATCTCTCTCTTAAGCCAAAATATGCTTGGCCTCCTCTTTTAAAAAGAATTCGATCTCAGCTAGCCTTGTAGAAAGAAAAGTTTCTATCTATTAGTGGAAGACTTACTCTTATTAATTTCATCCTTTCTACCATACTTTCTTATTTTATGTCTATGTTCAAATTATCTAAATGAGTCTGCACCATGATTGATCAGTTGAGGAGAGCTTTTCTTTGGAAAGAAAAAGATAATATAAGTGGATTCAATTGTCTAGTAAACTAAAGTTTGGTATGTAAGTTCAAGAAAGATGGGGATTTAGATATTAAGGACTTATACACCTTCAACAAAGCTCTATTAAAGTGGGCATGGAAACTTATTTCTCCGAACTCTATTGGCTCATGAAAAACTCTTGTGAACTAGACTTCTGACTTCAGAAGGAGATTTAGTATTCGATTGAGAAGGTCTCTATTTCCTTGTCATTAGTTTGGAAAGGCATAAATCAAGACCTTGTAGGCTTTTAAAAATGCACTTCTTTCAAGCTCGGAGATGGGTTAAGTATCATACTGCCAATGAATTCTTGACTTTGTTATGCTTCTCTTTGCTCACTTTTTTCGGACCTCTATAACGGTGTGATTAAGTCAAATCATCTTGTTTGTTCTCCTTGGAATCAATGATCGGGTACAAGATACCTCAAGTTGTTTAGACACTTATATTGATCAAAGCACATTCAGCTCTAGGACCTTAAGGACCTTGTTGCTGCTATTAGGCCACCTCGATTTATTCTGCTATTTCTTTCTATAAATTTTTGAATCAAGAGGGTATTTTGTGATAAACCTATTTGGAAAGCAATTGCTTCAGAAAAAAAAAAAAAAATCAAGATATTTGCTTAGCTAACTTTACCAATAGATTGCAAATAGGAAAAAATTTTGTAAGAAAGGTTGGCCTACTAATTTTGAATTCCTTTTATGTGATTCTTCTCTATCTTCCACTTGTTCTTAACTTATATGCCCTATCTAAGAGATTATGATCCTTAATCTGTGATTGCATCGATATCTCAGAATATTCATCAATTATGGATGATCCGGTGGAAGAGGTGCATCCCTAGGACTTGGAGACCAATATGAGACCAATGGCTTCTTGGTTGTTGATGGTACATCCTCGAAGAAAAAAAAAAAAAAAAAAAAAACTCCGGTGCCTTCCCCTCTAAATCTTTCTTCCTGTGAGCTATGGTTCCAAAAATCTTGCCTACTTTTAATACTTTGATTTGTATCTTATGGGGAAGGCTACTGACCCAGATGCTAATATGAAAATATTTCTAAACCCCATTGCAATTATTTTTATTAATAAATTTCCTACTTGAATGCCACATATTCCTGCCACATGTCCTTCTCACATCAGCTCTAAGAACTGGTTGCTGTTCGAAAACAGGTACAAACAATAAATAAATATACGCTGACCGGCGGTGAGCGGAATGCGCCACCATGCAAACGGGACGGAGCTCGACAGGCCGCCGAAGCTGCACGCATCTCAGTACGCTCCCTTCCCTGCACCGTTAGATATCAAAAGGACGGTCCAGATCACTCCTAGGACGTATCCGTCCAAGGTAAAGGATGAGTATAGAATAATAATTTTAGGTTTAACTTGGATCTTTTAAGAGCGAAACATCTCGACCTCGGCTCCTTGTCCGAGCTGTGAGGGCGAGAGAGGGGGGGGGGAAGGAGAGAGAAATGGGAGGCTTCCAGCCGCTTCGTCTCTCCTCCGTCCTTCTTCCGCTCCTCTTGATCCCAAGATCCCTTTGCTCGCGGTCGCTAATTGGTAAGATCGCTGCCTGATTCGATTCTTTTTGATATATACTTGCTTGCTGTGGTAAAAGAGCGATTTTTTTTTTTTAAAAAAAAAAATTTTCAGGGTTTTTTAGAGATTAGGATCGATTTTATGCGAAAGGAAATTCTTTTACTATTGATTTTGAGATCAACGCCTTTGATTTATTGTTTTCTGTGGCGTTTCTGGCAGATACCTCATTTTTCCTCTCTGACTCGAGTGTTTTCTTGATTGATTAGACGTGGAGTCTGAATTTCTTGGTTTTTGGGAGATTTTTTTCTTGATCGATCTATTTGGGGGTTTTCAATGGATTTTACTTGATTTTTTTGAGGTATAATGATCTGCACGAGCTTAATCGGATTCTGATCTGTTAATGGTTTTCTTTTCCCCCTCCCAGTCTTGAACTGCTGGAATTTTTTTTAAAATCAATCCTGTATGGTATATGATGTGAACTTATAAAGTCGGTATTGTTTAACAAATTAAGTTGTAAACCCTAGAAATCTGTGAATAATGGGCATATTGCCTGCCGTGCATTATGGCAACAAGCAATAGATTGGTTGATGGTGGAAGGTCACGATACATGATACATATCTGTGTTTTGTAACTCAACCTAAAAGTTTAAGATGACAGTGGATTAGTGTTGTTTAGACTTGTGCCCTTCTATTTGATGTTTTGCTGGTGACGACCATCCATCATTCTTTTGGATACGTTACTTTAAATACCATAACTTGCCCGGCCTTCTTGTTCCTTTTGCGCTGATCTGCCTGTGGACATCTTCAATTCATTTTATTATTTTTCTCAATTCATTTGACATGAAGTTGGTTTCTTATGCTCTATTGCATTGGATAGACTATCCATGATGAATCGTGTTTCTTGCTATATATTCCTGTTTTGTTGTGAAGTGAAAACAATGAGATCACATAATTGTATTCTTGTTTATATGCTACATGTGGTGTTATATGTTCATGACCTTCTTTGTCTTGGGCAAATGACAATTCTTTTGTATGTGATACCCGTCTTAAAGCTTGTTTGGTGGTAGATTTCTTTATGAAATCTTAGTATTGTATAATCACTTATAACCTTTTCACATGCTTTTGTATTTCAGGTTTGTTGGGACTTTGAGAGTTTGTATCAGATTTGAGGATTGGATCTAGAGATCATATCCATCTGTTGGTTTTTGTGTCTATACCACACATTGACATAGATGCCTATTCCTTAGTTTGTCATTCCATCCACCATTACGATGTGGAGTTTTGTGTCTAATGCCATTGCTAGAAGCTTAGGCCCGAAGAAGACTTGCCAAAAATCAAGCACTTCCAATCACAGTTGCTCAGATGATGAGGTTTCTTCATGCACTAGCAGAGAAGAAGGTCTGGATTGTCCAATATGTTGGGAATCATTTAACATTGTCGAGAATGTGCCTTATGTTTTGTGGTGTGGCCATACCCTGTGCAAGAACTGCATCTTGGGACTTCAGTGGGCTGTTGTTAAATTTCCTACAGTGCCGATCCAGCTACCTTTCTTCATCTCCTGCCCATGGTGCAATCTTCTGTCATTTCGGCTGGTTTACAAGGGTAATCTCACTTTTCCTCGCAAAAACTACTTCCTACTCTGGATGGTAGAGAGCATGAATGGCAATAGAGTGAAGTCTCAGTCCTCAGTCTGTGAGGAGCACCATCCTCTCTGGCCTTCAAGTAGTAGCCTGGCCCTGGGAAGTAATACTCACCATCATCGTAGTGCACGAAGGGCTCCGAATATGCATGCAGAACGCTCCCGCACTGATCAAAATCATGCTAGCCTTGTTGGTGACTACTTCAATTCAGAGAGGATCCATGCTTCCCTACGAAAATCACTTGCTTTTTTTGTTCACATAACTGCCAAGTTCCCTCTCGTATTCATCTTCCTTCTCATAGTCCTATATGCCATCCCTGCTAGTGCTGCCATTTTAGTCCTGTATATCCTTGTCACAGTCCTGTTTGCATTGCCATCCTTCTTGATACTATACTTTGCATACCCCAGCTTGGATTGGCTTGTCAGAGAGATCTTCGCTTAGAGCTTTTTCCCTTCCATCCAAGCCAGAGCTAGAGGTTGACAGGGTTATCAGCCGGTGAAGCACATCAAGTATCAATGATGTACAAAATGGTTATCTGGTGCACTGTCAGGTGTTCAATGTATGTTATTTTGGCCAACAAGTTACTCAACCTTGTGTTGCCCATGGATTAGTTGGATCTTGGTGAGTAATGCATTTCTTTCAAGGTATTAGCATCATGTTTGACTAAGAATTCAAGTACTTTTTCCATCTTGGGGGTCAAATGGAGTCATGTTGATAGATAAAGCCCTTAAATCATTTCTGTTTAATTATTGGGCTATTTGTGCGTAACAACCCTTCCTGAAGTCACTGGCTTTTTATTGTAGATTGTATTGGTGGTATATGATATATCTAGTTCCTTTTTCTATGGTTATTTTTTATTGGGTTTAATTTTCAACTTTGAGATGGTCTTTATCCCTCTTGGATTACTTGGGTGCGATAAATTTGGCATGAAAGTATAGTCGTTTCCATTCTGATCTGCCAAGCTATGGTGGTCGGATTTTTAAATTGTGTTGCTTATGTTTTTAGTCAATAAAAGGTAGGAAAAACAATCTATTAGTGCTTACCATTGAGTTTTGGGTGCTGTATTACGTTATGTGATGTATCCAGCTTCTCTTTGATCAACCTGCTGGTAGGTCTTTGCTTTCTTTTACCGTCTCAGTGAAATGGGGATGGATGGACTGACCTTGTCCTCTTCACCAAGGGGTAAGAAAGAATGCTGCTTGTCATTACTTGATGTTAAGCCAAATGTAAGCATCCACTAGAAGTGCTCCAGAAGCATGCACTGAAGTGAGAATAAATCCTGAAGCAATATACAGGGTTGATCTTGGTAGTATTTTATTAACTCTGCTTGGTGAGTTGGTCAGTGATGTTGCACCGGTAGAAGCTGCTGCAGAATTGAAACCCAAGTCATCTTGTGGTTGCTGTAACCTCGTATTTGAATGCCATTCAGCCCTATATGGGATTAAAAATATAAGCTGCAAGCTATTCAGTTCATTTTTTAATTTTTTGGATGCTCGAGAATGCTGCAAGGCTTAGATTTCTGATGAGATAATCTTCTCAATATTTCTGTTAGTTGGATATAACAAAATGAAAGATCTGATAAAAGAATAAATCAAAAGGTTACAAAAATTGCCTGCAATCTATTTTGAACATGAACTAGAACCAGAAGTTGAATAAAAGCTGACAAAAGGCTTGTTGAGCAAATGGATTGATTTCACATTCCTGACAAATTCCTGACAAAGGGTTGGGCAACTAGTCCATTGTTAAGATTTGCCCGGAGGAGTTTCATGAAACAGCTCCACTGTTAGGATAAGGTTCCTCCCATTCTCATTTCTCGCTAATCTAATCCATCCATCAGCAAAGCCCTATGTGCACAAAGAGAGAACCAGAAGGAAATATATGCCCTAAAAGGATGAACCTACTCCTATATCAATTGCAAATGCATTGCTTCAATATTCACCAAAATCTAACAGTAACAATGATGAATTCATGCTATTCTAGTCATGAATCATGTGGTCATGCATTTCGCTTAGGTACATGATGCTGCATTAGTTCATACAAATCCACACAAGATATGGTGACAGCATTTTCATGTCCAAATTAGAAATGGAATTTAAGTGATTACTAGATCTAGAAGATGTGGCCAGTTTTACTTTCCCTAGTAAAATGTAAAACAAATTGGAAGGGACTATAAAGAATGGAGGGGACAGCTCTTATTGTCATATGATGGCAAGGGGGACACCACTGCAAGAGTCTGGATATCTCTTTGTTCCAAGATGCTGAAGGCAACCACCTCTTTGCTCCACTTGTTCCAAGATTCAAATAGCAATAGCAACTTCTCTCTTAATGCCAGAAGGAATTTGAATTCTTAAACCTTTCCCTCAATTTTGATTATTCATAATGACATCAAATACAGCAAATAAAAGAATCAACCATAGTCATTATAATGTGACAACCATTTCTTGTGCCTCACATCCCAAGGCTATCTGTATGTATATAACTCTTTATGAATGGCATCCATGAAATGGACTACTATTTGGCTATAATTAGTTTAAAGCCCTCCTCTTTTCTAACCCTCTATTCGAGTGACAAGATATTATTGCTTCCATAGCCATTTATTTCAAAATTAAAAATAATATAGAAGGGTAGCACTTTGTAGATATATTTTACTTAAAAATGTCAGTATAATATTCTTATAAATATTATTATAAAAATAAAACTTTTTTGACAAAAATAGAACAATCGATAATATAAATTTAACATTCTATTTTAGGATTTTTATATCTTGGTCCTTAAACTCTTTCACATTTATGTATTAATCTCAATCTTTTCATACCTGTATAAAAATTCTTGAATAATTCTCCATTTGCACAAATTGGTCCTTTTGCTAGTTCTTATGTTCGAATTATGGTTAAATAGGATGGAAGAATGACAAAAATATAGTAGATTTAAGTTCAGGGCTTGATCTTTTTTTGCTCACTTCTCCTTTTCTCAGTTGAGATTTGGTTGCCAGGAGATTGAAGGTGAAGAGGAACAAGTTAAGATGTGTGAGGAATAAGAGCAAAAATATCCAAAAGATATAAATTTAAATGATTAGAAGAATATAAATAGAGTATTTCATTGTCATTTAGTCAACCTAGCAAATGTATGATTAATAAGATACAAACTTTAAGGGATTAAAATACAAATACAGAAAAAAGAGGAAATATTATGCAGATATGAATATATAAAGTTGGCAACACTATCATGACATCATTACAATGGATATAATACATAGATTGTGGCTATTGTTTGTATAGCTGTTTGTGACTTCATGTATTTAATATAACAGCATCACATCTGCTTTGCTAGAGATAGAGAAGAATTATGAGATAAATATTCAACACACATGAATGATCTGAGCTGTCTCAGCTGTCGCACTACCAGTCGGTAGCAACAATCCTTCTGGCAATGAAATTATAAAACTGTAAGATATTTTTTTGGATTGCCAACACAAACATATTGATTATGTTTTTCTAAGTCTATCAAAGTAGCAAACTACATGTGCAAGGCGCATGCCATGTAATTTATAATTTTGGATGCTCACATGTACTTGTCTTGTGCCACCTAAATTGCAATCCAGATCCAAAGGGACAAGGAAATGAAGGCAAAGGTGCCATACTCAACAAACTACAACAGAACCAGCACCACCATGTCCATCAATAATTAGAAAGCTTGGTTCTCTGCAAAAGAAATGGTGGTTTGGAGATGGAAACTGGGCTCTTGCCAGAGCTGAAAAAAGCTAATCTTTTAAATGAAGTTTCTGACCCGATTCAACTTGGAAGCAACCCCACAAGAGAAGAAGATTGTGAGGGAATATGGGTGTGATGGAATTGAAACTAGTTATCATATTATTGAATATCTAATGCTTTTTTTTTAAAAAAAAAAAAAAATTGAAGATGTCATGCTGCAGATCCAAGGATAGATTCAAGATGTAACAATCCGTCGTATGCACACACGTGAGAATAAATTTCACAGCATGCAAGATATCTGTTATGAATAAATAAATAATTAATATGAATAAACTAATTATTCATTGAATCAAGCTAGTCAAATTCAAATATACAGCTAATAATTAAAAGATGGGGCTAAAATCAAGAGTCCTTAATATTTTTTGAATCTAAACTATAATAATTCAACGTTTAAGTAGCAACTCAGCTAAATATTTGGATCCAACTTCGATCCAAATTTTATCTCTCATCTTGGTCTCTTAAAAAAAAAAAAAAATTATGAATAATGCTTAGTAAGTATCCTAAACATAAATTAAATGAATTAAGTAAGTACAACAATATAATTTAAAATATACTAGTAATGCAATAATGCTTTTATAATATTTTTATAAATAATTTCAATATTGCATGACATTCTAAATAATAATATCGATTTGTAAATAATAAATCTTGTGTTTATACATTAAAACTTATTATAATAACTTTACAGCCTTTAAATTATGGTCATATGCAACCATTGTGATAGGATCAATACATCGCATATAACCCTATGGATAGGGCTGGATCGCCGTATATATCCCTTGCAGAGGTGGATCTCGGTATTAATCATCAATCATAAATCATATGTAGTAGACTCGAAGTTTAACATTACACTTGTCAATCATATTTTATTTATCAATAATTTCAGTCCTATTTAATAATCTTACTTATTCATATTTTTAATCATTATATAATTTTAAAATAAAATCATAAATCATTTTTCTTATGATAAAATTTTATAGTAAATAGCACTAATAATAACCAATCATAATTTACTTACTCATCCAAATTTTTCGATAAAATGATATGAAAGAGGTCCAAACCAAGTCAGGAAAGGTGTTAAACTTTAGCATTAATGATTCTCTAAATCCAAAGATCATTGGCTATAGCTCCATGAAGTCTTTTCTAGATCCATGCTTTATCATCCCCATAATTACATCAAGTAATTGAGTGCCAGAGAATTACAAATCAATAAGGCCTTCATCCTGCCTCCGTCATCCTTTCGTTATTCTTTGGTGGAAGGCCAAAGAATGGTTCGTTCTGCGATCACCATGCCGCTGCTTTCCACCTCTATTTTTCCCCCATCAAGAGACCCTTGAAAGAGACGAGGTTTCTTT
Source organism: Metroxylon sagu (assembly GCA_017589505.3). Taxonomy (NCBI): domain Eukaryota; kingdom Viridiplantae; phylum Streptophyta; class Magnoliopsida; order Arecales; family Arecaceae; genus Metroxylon; species Metroxylon sagu. The sequence goes on along the minus strand of JACVBY030000605.1, from coordinate 1,479,730 downwards.
TTTGTAGGTCAGCCAAGATTGCCCCACTCTGGACGACTCCTAGTCTAAAGCGAGCTAGCATTACTTTTGTGATAACCACGCCACACGGAAAGTTGGGAGCGTGGGTCCCCAACTGTAAACAAACTCCCGAGGACCGAACGAGGGAGATAACCGAAGCAACCTTCCCCGCTTCCCCCACGAAAGACCGGAACGATCGATCCGACTGCTCCGAGACGTGCCAGAGGAATCATGGGAAAGTTCGGAGGACGCGGTTCGCTGGACGTCCCTCTGTGAGTCTCCCTCATCCCCTAGCCGCTGTCGTTCAGTAGTAGCTGCTCGCTTGCGCCGGAGGAGGTGAACCATCAGGTGCTCTGTTTACTTGCTGCTCTTCTCCTCTTCCCCCCTACTTCTACCGTTGTTGGCCGATCATTGGCTGGACTTGCGGTTTCTGGCTTTTCACCTCTATTCTCCCACCGTTGGCATCCAACGCCCTGCTCTGTGCGCCCGCAGGGAATCCCCTGTTTTGGCCGGCCGTCTTGGGCTGCGCCACGGCCGTGAAGACCGGCGGGTGGGGTTCTTCTCCTCTTTTCCCCATCTTCTTTTGGCCTCCTTCCGGCTTGGCTTGGCTCGACCACCAAAGGAAAAAAGAGCGACATGGGGTCACCGTAGACCCCGTTATTTAGAGACCCAAATCGTGGACCTTGGATTTAGACTCAAACCTTCTTACATCAAGGACTCTTTCTACATCCTCAAAACAATGGTCCCTCTTTTTTATATTTTTATTTTTTTAATTTTACAAATTTTAATATTTTAATTTAAGATTGATTGTATTTGCATAGATGAGCAGCAACTGGAACAAAAAGAAGATCTTCTTCCATTCTGTCAATAAAAGTAAGATCAAAATTATATTTTATTAGCATTATTAAATTTAAGGCCATACCACTTGGACTAGGGCAATTAATCTAGTAGTAAATCAAATAATAATTAATTGAGTACTAGGTGCAAATTTTTTACTAATTTATTAATATTTATTAATGGATATGATAAGCACACTTATGGATGTGGAGTAGATTTTTTGATTAAAATATAACTTTTGATTAAGATAAGAATCCTTGTCCATGTTTTACTATACGTGTATATTAGTATGATTATATATATTTTGATAACATTTGTGTTAGTGATATTATATTGATCATGTATGAAAATATATTTTGATGGAAATTATGTTGATATGATCATACATGTTTTGATAATATATGTGCTAGTAATATTATTTATGTTCATCATATATGAAAATTTAACATAATGGAAATATACTTATTTATGCATGAGTATAAATTGTATGGGCTTGTTTTGGGCCTTATATTATTTGACATGATGATATTAGAATATTTGCTCATGCATTAATGAGATTGTATTAAAAATGATAAATGATAAAGAGAAGGATGATGATGAAAGATAAATGGACTAGTCATGTGATTTAGTTACCACTACCAGCTGAAATAGGTTAGAATAGTTGCCATTATGGATTGAAATGTAAAGCTAGATTATAAAGCTAGATCTGATTGCCATAATAGGTTGAAATATAGTTAGACATGCTTGTCAACATAGGTTGAAGTACAACTAGACTTCTTTGCTACCATGGGATGAAATATGATTAGATTTGTTTATTTTGGTTACTGCCACGTGATAAAGTATGGCTAGATTTGATTGCCTGTCACGGACTGAAGCGTAGTTTTGACTAATCTAATGCTACTAAATTTAATTAATCATATTATTAATTAAGCTACCTTGAAAAAAGTAGTATTACATTGAATATACATTATCCATTATATCACGTACAATACATGATGAATTTATACGTATGATGCATGTGTTCGTTATTGAATAACATCAGTACTGTTGCTACCTATTGGATGCATATATTTATATCTCCCGTAACTAAGTATGCATGTAATTGATACTACTAATGAATATTCCACTAGTGTTCACTTACACATGAAATTGTTATACTCTATTGATGTTTTATAATGAGTTTTCATGCATATGTTATTGAAGGCCAGTCTCTGTCCAAAGCTTCAATCATCCACTCCTACTTTCTACACCATTTTACTTATAATGAAAGTTACTTCTTCATATATTGACGAACAAAAGGGACGATGATTGGATTGCTGATGAGCTAAAAGTTTTCTTTTAACTCGGGCCTGATGACTGCTATCTTGCCTATTCCTCACAGATTGCATCATCTCTTGACAACATATCTGAAACTGGGCTGCATAGCTTCTCTTCAACAAGAAACCATGGGAGCTCAACAGATACTGAGAACAAGGCTGTCCTTGTTATTGGTCCTCCTGTCCTCCTCATGCTTATTGGTACCAAACGGTAGTTATGTTGCTGAAGCCACCACCTTGTTTGGAAACGAGACCGATCGCCTGGCGCTGCTTGCTTTCAAAGATCGATTAACTCAACATCACTCAGGAGCTCTAAGCTCATGGAACGACAGCATCCGGTTCTGTGAGTGGGAGGGTGTCACATGCTGCAGCACCAAGTACGAGCAAAGAATCACGGCCTTGAACCTCAGCTCGCAGGGACTGCAGGGCTCCCTCTCTCCTTCCATTGGGAACCTCACCTTCCTTCGTGTACTCGCTCTTGGCGACAATGGTTTCTCTGGCGAGATACCCCATGAAGTAGGCCATTTGCACGGGCTGGAAATTCTTAACCTCAGTGCCAACTCATTTCAGGGAAGTCTTCCAGCAAACCTGACCTACTGCTCTGAGCTAAGAACGCTTGATGTGGCCACCAACAAGCTCGTGGGCAACATTCCAGCAAGCATCGGCTCCCTTTCGAAACTTGAAATATTAAATCTTGGGCAAAACAGCCTTACCGGAGTAATTCCACCTTCCATTGGTAATCTGACGTCGCTCTTGGAACTCCACCTCAGGAAAAATGACCTCCATGGTACCATTCCAGATGATATTGGCCACCTCACGGAGCTGGGAGCCTTTGACGCAGCTGACAATAATCTCATAGGTAGAGTCCCCAGCTCATTTTATAATATCTCATCAATTGTCTTGTTTAATGTGGCAGTTAATAATCTGCAAGGGAGCCTTCCGCCTGACTTGGGGACTACCCTTCCCAATCTTCGAGCACTTCTATTGGGTATGAACCAGTTTCATGGACCAATTCCAGCTTCGCTTGCAAATGCCTCGGGATTTAAGTTCATTGATATCTCACAGAACAATTTTAGTGGAAAAGTGCCATCAGATTTGGGAAGACTGGCAAAGCTTTACAATCTTAATCTAGAAAAAAACCAGCTAGAAGCAAGAGATCGCAAGGACTGGGAATTTCTGAACTCCCTGACAAACTGCAGCAAGTTGCAGAAGTTGGAACTTAATAATAATATGCTAGGAGGCATGTTGCCCATCTCTGTAGCCAACCTATCTTCACAACTCCAAGTATTGTCAATGGACTCAAACCAGATCTCTGGTAGTCTCCCAAGTGGAATTGGAAACCTGGTCAGTCTGAATAAACTGTCTTTCTCTGCTAACCTTCTCACTGGTGACATTCCAGGAAGTATCGGGAAACTTGCAAGGCTACAAGGGTTGGATTTGTCTCGCAATGGTTTCACAAAGCAGATTCCATCCTCTCTCGGCAATCTCACTCAGTTGAGCCAACTTGCTTTGGATAAAAATAAGCTAGAAGGCTCCATACCTCCAAGCCTAGGAGATCTCCAGAACCTACAATGCTTGTCTTTATCTAACAACCATCTAAGTGGAACCATACCCAAAGAGATTGTAAGCCTTCCCTCACTGTCACTTTCACTTGATTTATCCCATAATTCCTTAGTTGGATCTCTCCCAGTGGAAGTTGGTGGCTTGAAGAATCTGCACATGCTGAATATCTCAAAGAACAGGTTGACTGGTGTTATTCCGGAGACACTCAGCAATTGTGAGGTCTTGGAGTACTTAGATATGAATAACAACTTATTCAAAGGAACAATTCCTAAATCCTTAAGCAATGTTAAGGGCCTTCGAGAACTTGATCTCTCACACAACAATTTATCAGGGCCTTTTCCAAAGTTTCTAGCAGATTTGAATGTATTGGAAAATCTGAATCTGTCTTTCAACCATCTTGAAGGGGAAGTGCCAGTGAAAGGGGTCTTCAAAAATGGAACTCAGGTTTCTGTCAATGGAAATGATGCACTGTGTGGGGGTGTTCCAGAACTGCACTTGCCTGTATGTCCAACAGAATCATTTAGAAAGAAAGGATGGTCCCTGCTGTTGAAAATAATGATCCCAGCAGCCTGTTTGGTACTTCTTTCAGCCTTTGTCATCCTACTATGGAAACCAAGGTCGGGAAAGAATGCTCTGACATACTGTCGTTTGGAAAATCAATTTCCAAGAGTTTCTTATAATGAATTGGTCAAAGCAACTGATGGCTTTTCTTCCACCAATCTTATTGGCAAGGGAGCCTACGCTTCTGTGTATAAAGGCACTCTTGAACCTCAACAAACAATTGTTGCTGTGAAGGTTTTCGACCTCCAACATCAAGGAGCTTCGAAGAGCTTTCTAGCTGAATGTGAGGCACTGAAAAACATCCGGCATCGTAATCTAATCAAGATCCTGACTGTCTGCTCGAAGGTTGATTTTAAAAGAAATGATTTCAAAGCTCTGGTTTTTGAGTTTATTCCTAATGGAAGTCTTGAGATATGGTTGCACCCAAAATTAGATGGCCATCATCATTCAGAAAGTCTGAGTATACTTCAAAGGTTAAATATAGCAGTTGATGTTGCTGATGCAGTGGATTATCTTCATAATAGTTGTCAGCCTTCAGTCGTTCATTGTGATCTAAAGCCTAGTAACATATTGCTTGATAATGAGATGATTGCTTATGTGGGAGACTTCGGGCTTGCGAGATTCATTTATAAAGCTACAAAACGCTCCTTCACCCATAAGAGTAACTCAAGTTTATTAAAGGGTTCTATTGGGTATATAGCTCCAGGTATGTTTTATTTTCATCTTTATCTTCTTAATTCATAGTTTTTGATTGAGGCATGTGGTTCTAAATTTTTTCTACTGTCTTTTTTAAAACCTTTCTGCATCTTGGAGATTGTTGTTCAGTTAGTACATATTTCTCGAGCCTTAAGCTATATTTTTATTTGCAGAATATGGGGTAGGTGGTCAGGTGTCTACTTCTGGGGATGTGTATAGCTATGGAATTCTTCTCCTAGAAATGCTTACCGGAAAGTGTCCCATTGATGAGATGTTCAAAGATAACCTGAGCCTTAGGAAGTTTGTTGAGATGGCTTTTCCTGATAGAATCATGGAGATTGTGGATCCATTAATGCCACTTGCAGAAGATGAGATCATTACTCAAGAATGTCTATTGTCTATGGCAAGAATTGGTCTTTCTTGCTCAAATCAATCAGCAAGGGAAAGATTGAATATCAATGATGTTGCTCGCAAGATGCACAGAATCAAGGATACCTACCTTAGGGCTCGAGTTCATTAAAAGAGCTGGTAAAGCCAAATGGATGGTAAAGGATTAGGCGACCCTTATTGAATAGCCTGTCAATCTATGAGTATTAGTGTTCTCAACTCATTAAATAGTGCTGAACGTAATGTAATGGTAATAGTATTGTTATTTGGCATGCATATTCCCTATAAATAATAGCTAATGACAATCATGTTATTATTGTGACTGCAAAAAAGAAAAAAAAGTTATGTAATTGCTTGTAGTCCAAGAGAAATTTAGAAAAATGTCTGCATTCAATTTCAACTTTGAGCACTTTTGCTATAGCTAAAGTGCTCCATATGGCTATATAAATATGATATGGTTGGTTTCTAGCATGAAACACCAGTTCACTTCAACATTGTTATCAACAGTTAATTGGGATGCTGGCAGCAAAAGATAGCAAAAGAATGGAAATAAGGAGGAAGAGGGATAAGTGGTTAGAGCTAAAGAACACTAGCCTTCTATCAAGAAAATGGAAGGGTGGCTGTGAAGACCCCGTCCAGGATTGGTCTTTCCTGGCTGAGTTTCTCCCTGTAGCAGAGATATCATGAAAAGAGGAGGCGTAAGCCCACCGCAAGGGTGGGGGGTATCGATCATGGGTTTGATTGATGTATATGTTTTCATATTGACCATGCGTGGGAAATTGCATAATATATCATGGATTTTAATTGATGCATATGCTTCATGTATGCATGTGTTACATCACTTTTGATAGCATGATGTTGGTACATGATATTGATATATAAATGTATGATAAAAACATAAGTATAGAAATGCATGGAATGAACCGTTATTAACATTATGATTGTGTACTATATTAAATAAATAGATAAAATTTGGGAAACAACATTGATGCGAGAGGTGTGGCACAAACCATATCTTCTTTTGTAATACCCATCATGAGCTATAGTTGCAACCTTATGTTGCCACCACAAGATGAGCTATAATCATGACCCTATGTTTGCCATAATAGAATTTAATGCCCATTGCGAGTTATAATGCCCATCGCGAATTATCATCATAGGATGGACCTGATTTGTGCCATTCTTATTTCTTTTTTTTTTTGACTTTTAAAATATAGACAGGAAATTTATTTAAAAAATATGTTTATTTACACTATTTTTACTTTTAAAATAACTTTTTTTTGGAACCCAAGATAACATTTTAGAAAATTAATAATATTATATTAATATATTATAATTATCTAATATTAATTACAATAATATATAACATATTGTTAATATCATATTAATAATTATAATACTATTCATTATAATGACAATATAATATTAATGATATTACATTAATAAACAATTAATATTATATTATTATTTATATTTATTATATATAACAATTATGTAATTTATATATAATACATTATAATAATATATATTGCATAATATATTATATATAATATAATAGTAGGTTATTATAAGGTTGTAATATTATAATATATTATTATATTATAAAATAGTAATAATATAACATACTAAAATTAATATTATACTATTATTTAATATTAATTATATATTTATAAATGATATGATTAATAAATATAATTATTAATATAATTATATATTATTTATATTATATTTATAATATTAATATAATAGTAGTTTATTATATGTATAATTGTATTATTATTTATTATAATAGTATAATATTAATATGTTATATAATATATTATTATATTATTATTATAATATTATAATATATGATAATATAATATATATTATCATATTGTTAATATAATTATTAATCTTATATTGTAATATGTAATTTATATATAATATATTAAAGAGTTATTATAATATATAATATATTATATAGTATAATATATTTTTAAAAAAATTTTAGCTATCCTTTTGAAAGATATTATTTATAATAAAAATAAGAAATAAACAATAATTTTTGTTTTCACTTACTAAACTCATTTTCTAGAAATTAAAAAAATATAAAATAAAAATTATTTTTGAAAAAATGATAATAAAAAATGAAAACAGGAAATATGCTCAAAAACTAAATGTAGCCTTAGTGTTTTGGTCAATAGAATTCAACCGTTGGACTCCAGATTTTTTTTACTTCCAGAAAATTTTATGCAATGGTAGTAATCTATAATATTCATAAATTTCTATCCTTAGATTTCTTAACTCCTTAGATTAAGGCCATTGACATCCTCATGGATTTGGAGTGTTTCAATCTCCTTTTCCACTCTTTATAGCTGCTTGAACAGGTCTCCCATACAATTCTTATTCCAAAATTTTAAACCTTGCTTTGTCGTCCTAAATTTATGCACAAGACTATCCCTTAAAGACTTAAATGAGATAGGTTGCCAAGTACTCTACATTATCATTATGGACTCCTCAAAAGAAAACCAAATATTTTTGAATCTGAATGGAATACACCGAGTGCTTGATTCCTTCGTAGACTTAGAAATTTGTGCTTCATTTTAGGGCAATGGTCCAAACCAACTTAAGAAAGGTGTTGAACTTTAGCATTTGAGAATCTTTAAATTCAAAAATCATTGGCTACAGCTCTATCAGATCTTTCCTAGATTCATGCTTCATCATTCCTATTATTACATCAAGTAATTAGATGCCAGAGAATTATAAATCAATAAGGTGTTCATCCAGGAAAAAGGCTTGAAATTCGTGAGTTCCCTAATTTTCTGTGAAAGGTTGACCAGCTCACTTCTCGTTTTGAACTAATATACAATTAAAATCCCCTGCAATCACCATAAACACTTGCATAGAAAGGAAAAGTCCAAGCTCAAACCTTCTGAATCAATACCCTTAAGAGTGTCAAGCAGGGTCCAATTTTGTGATCATTTTATTTACAGATGCTCCCGACAGGTGAGTTTCCATAATAACACAAATATTTACTCTATGAATTAATAGAGATCTTCTGATATTAAATAAAAAGCATGGCTTACCAACCCCCTTGTAGTTCCAAAAAGACAATTTATGAATCCAGCCAGATATGAGAAGAAAGAGTACCTCAATCAATACTCAGAAGATTGAGCCTCCGTTTGGTCCCTCCCAGGCTTATTTGCCAATTGTGGGCTTGGATTCTGAACCGCAACATTGAACCCAACCTCCTTACATTGAAAGTTGTGGCTCCGCTGGACCCGATTCACTTCATTTGTAAGCTTCGAGTCCGTCGAACAGCTGCCCTCGTCTCAGTCGGTCCACATTAGGCCTCCGTCATCCCTTTCTTTATTCTCTACTCAAAGGCAAAATAATGGTTCGTTCTGTGATCACCATGCCGCTGCTTAAAAATCTCTCTCTCTCTCTCTCAAGCAAAAGTGAGAAACTGAGGGTGAAAGAGCTTTCCACCTGTCACAACCTCTAATAGTGAATCTCGATTTAGGAGCTCGCAACACGACCGCATATCCTTAAAGTAAGACTCAAGAGTATGCTAAGCCTACTGACCTCAACTTGAACATATCATGAGATAGCAACTATAAAAGCAAGACATATATATTATTTCCTATATTATATTATCAAACCTGTACATATCATTCTCATCTGATACATACAAAAGTTTATACAACCAAAAGAGTAATTAATAGCTTTCTGAGTTGCTTGAATATTTTCTTTTGAGTATAGATTTTATTGATTTCTCGAATGGATATGTGATATTGTTTGTTCAAATATATTTTGATTATATTAAACTATTTATTTGACATATTCATAATAGTAAGTGAAGAAGTTCATTCTATTGTATCTTATTTTTTTTTGCAGCAGATGAGAATGATGTATATTTGATAAACCAAAGCCTTAGGGAGGAACTTCAGGTGAGATCAGGGAGCTCTTATAATTACTCTTTGTATAAATTTTTTTTATGTATCAAATGAGGATAATATATACAAATTTAATGATATAATATAGAAAATAATATATATATTTTATAATTGCATCTCATGATACGTTTAGTTTAAAATTAATAGGTCTGACATATTTTTGAGCTTTGCTTTAAGAATATGTGACCTTGCCAGCCCCAAAATCAGGATTCACGGTTGGAGTCGTGACACCACCGCTATTTTTCCCCGACCAAAGGACCCCTGAAAAGAGATGAGGTTTCTTTTTTTATCAGTCAGTCAAGATTGCCCCACTCCGACGACTACAAGTCTAAAAGCGAGCTAGCATTACTTTTGTGATAACCACGCCCCACGGAAAGTTGGGAGCGTGGGTCCCCAACTGTAAGCAAACTCCCGAGGACCGAACGAGGGAGTTAACCGAAGCAACCTTCCCTGCTTCCCCCACGAAAGACCGGAACGATCGATCCGACTGCTCCGAGACGTGCCAGAGGAATCATGGGAAAGCTCGGAGGACGCGGTTCGCTGGACGTCTCCACGCTCTCTCTCTCTTAAATACCGGTTTCACAAGCAAAACGCACCGTCGATTTCCTTCCCCTCTTCCACGTCGCCGTTTCCTCAATACCACCAGCCACCGGCCGTTCTTTCCTCTGTGAGTCTCCCTCATTCCCTAGCCGCTGTCGTTCAGTAGTAGCTGCTCACTTGCGCCGGAGGAGGTGAACTATCAGGTGCTCTGTTTACTTGCTACTCTTCTCCTCTTCCCCCTACTTCTACCGTTGTTGGCCGATCATTGGCTGGACTTGCGGTTTCTGGCCAACGAGGGCTGAAGGCCCTCGAACTTCCTCTTTTCACCTCTATTCTCCCACCGTTGGCATCCAACGCCCTGCTCTGTGCGCCCGCAGGGAATCCCCTGTTTTGGCCGGCCGTCTTGGGCTGCGCCACGGCCGTGAAGACCGGCGGGTGGGGTTCTTCTCCCCTTGACTCCATCTTCTTTTGTTCTCCTTCCGGCTTGGACTCGACCGCCAATGGAAAAAAGAGAGACAAAGGTGTCACCCTTTCGCTTCTTCTCATCCGCTCGCGTCTTTCCTCCTCTCTTTTACTTTGCCTCCCAGCGTTGACGGGTCACTGGCGGCTTCGCCTTGAGGTGCGACATGTCTAAATCGTGGACCTTGGATTTAGACTCAAACCTTGCAACGAGAAACCTTCTACGTCCTCAAAACATTGGTCCCTCTTTTTATATTTTTTTATTTTCCAAATTTTAATATTTTAATTTAAGATTAATTGTATTTGCATAGTGAGCAGCAATTGGAGCAAAAAGAAGACCTTCCTCCATTCTGTCTATAAAAGTAAGATCAAAATTATATTTTATTAACATTATTAAATTTAAGGCTATACCACTTAGACTAGGGCCAATTAAATCAAATAATAATTAATTGGGTGGTCGGTGCAAATATTTTACTCATTTATTAAAATTCATTAATGGATTTGATAAGCACATTTATGTACGTGGAGTTGATTTTCTAGTTAAAATATAATTTCTGATTAAGGTAAGAATTCTTGTATATGTTTAACTATATATGTATATTAGTATGATTATATATATTTTGATAACATATATATTAGTGATATTATATTGATCATGTATAAAAATATATTTTAATAAAAATTATGTTGATATGGTCATACATATTTTAATAATTCATGTGTTAGTAGTATTTTTTATGTTCATCATATATGAAAATTTAATATAATGGAAATATGCTTACTTATGCATGATTATAAATTGTATGTGCTTGTTTGGGGCCTTATATGATTTGATATGGTGATATTAGAATATATGCTCAAGCATTAATGAGATTGCATTAAAATAATGATTTAAAAATTTTAAAATGGTAAATGATAAGGAGGAGGATGATGATGGAAGGTAATGGATTAGTTATGTGATTTAGTTGTCACTATCGGCAAAAACAGGGCTAAATATAGTTGCCATTATGGGTTAAAGTAAAGCTAGATATGATCGCCACAATAGGATGAATGCGGTTAGATATGATTGTTACCATAGGCTGAAGTACAACTAGACTTCTTCACTACCATGAGCTGAAACGTGGTTAAATTTGTTTATTTTAGTTACTATTACGAGATAAAGCATGGCTACATTTGATTGCCTACCACGGATCAAAGCATAGTTATGATTAGTCTAGTGCCAAACTAACAAGATTAATCTTATATATAATAAATTTAATTAATCATATTATTAATTAAGCTACCTTGAAAAAAGAAGTATTATGTTGAATATACATTATCCATTATATCATGTGCACTACATATCTTGATGAATTTACACATTGATGACGCCTGTGTTCATTATTGAATAGCATCAGTACTGTTGCTATCTATTGGATGCATATATTTATATCTCCTTTACCTAAGTATGCAAGTAATTGGTACTATTAATGAATATTCCACTAGCGTTCTCTTATACATGAAATTGTTATACTTTATTGATGGTTTGTAATGAGTTTTCATGGAATATGTTATGGAAGGCCAGTCTCTGCATGCTGTCCAAAGCTTCAATCAACCACTTCTACTTATAATGAAAGTTACTTCTTCATATATTGACGAACAAAAGGGACGATGATTGGATTGCTGATGAGCTAAAAGTTTTCTTTTAACTCGGGCCTGATGACTGCTATCTTGCCTATTCCTCACAGATTGCATCATCTCTTGACAACATATCTGAAACTGGGCTGCATAGCTTCTCTTCAACAAGAAACCATGGGAGCTCAACAGATAGTGAGAACAAGGCTGTCCTTGTTATTGGTCCTCCTGTCCTCCTCATGCTTATTGGCACCAAACGGTAGTTATGTTGCTGAAGCCACCACCTTGTTTGGAAACGAGACCGATCGCCTGGCGCTGCTTGCTTTCAAAGATCGATTAACTCAACATCACTCAGGAGCTCTGAGCTCATGGAACGACAGCGTCCGGTTCTGTGAGTGGGAGGGTGTCACATGCTGCAGCACCAAGTACGAGCAAAGAGTCACGGCCTTGAACCTCAGCTCGCAGGGACTGCAGGGCTCACTCTCTCCTTCCATTGGGAACCTCACCTTCCTTCGTATACTCGCTCTCGGTGACAATGGTTTCTCTGGCGAGATCCCCCATGAATTAGGCCGTTTGCGCGGGATGGAAATTCTTAACCTCAGTGCCAACTCATTTCAGGGAAGTCTTCCAGCAAACCTGACCTACTGCTCTGAGCTAAGAACGCTTGATGTGGCCACCAACAAGCTCGCGGGCAACATTCCAGCAAGCATCGACTCCCTTTCGAAACTTGAAATACTCTCTCTTTTACAAAACAGCCTTACCGGAGTCATTCCACCTTCCATTGGTAATCTGACGTCGCTCTTGAAACTCCACCTCAGGAAAAATCACCTCGATGGTACCATTCCAGATGATATTGGCCACCTCACAGAGCTGAGATCCTTTGCCGCAGCTGAGAATAATCTCGTAGGTAGAGTCCCCAGCTCATTTTATAATATCTCATCAATTGTCTTGTTTAATGTGGCAGTTAATTATCTGCAAGGGAGCATTCCGCCTGATTTGGGGACCACCCTTCCCAATCTTCGAGTCCTTCTATTGGGTATGAACCAGTTTCATGGACCAATTCCAGCTTCGCTTGCCAATGCCTCGGGTCTTAAGTTAATTGATATCTCACAGAACAATTTTAGTGGAAAAGTGCCGTCAGATTTGGGAAGACTGGCAGAGCTTTACAAACTTAATCTAGAAAATAACCAGCTGGAAGCAAGAGATCGCAAGGACTGGGAATTTCTGAACTCCTTGACAAACTGCAGCAACTTGCAGAAGTTGGAACTTAATAATGATATGCTAGGAGGCATGTTGCCCAACTCTGTAGCCAACCTATCTTCACAACTCCAAGCATTGTCAATGGACTCAAACCAGATCTCTGGTAGTCTCCCAAGTGGAATTGGAAACCTGGTCAGTCTGAATAAACTGTCTTTCTCTGCTAACCTTCTCACTGGTGAAATTCCAGGAAGTATCGGGAAACTTGCAAGGCTACAAGGGTTGGATTTGTCTCGCAATGGTTTTACAATGCAGATTCCATCCTCTCTCGGCAATCTCACTCAGTTGAGCCGACTTACTTGGGATAATAATAAGCTAGAAGGCTCCATACCTCCAAGCCTAGGAGCTCTCCAGAACCTACAATGCTTGTCTTTATCCAACAACCATCTAAGTGGAACCATACCCAAAGAGATTGTAAGCCTTCCCTCACTGTCACTTTCACTTGATTTATCCTATTAACTCCTTAGTTGGATCTCTCCCAGTAGAAGTTGGTGGCTTGAAGAATCTGCGCATGCTGAATATCTCAAAGAACATGTTGACTGGTGTTATTCCGGAGACACTCAGAAATTGTGAGATCTTGGAGTACTTAAATATGAGCAACAACTTGTTCCAAGGAACAATTCCTAAATCCTTAAGCAATGTTAAGGGCCTTCGAGAACTTGATCTCTCACATAACAATTTATCAGGGCCTTTTCCAAAATTTCTAGCAGATTTGAATGTATTGGAAAATCTGAATCTGTCTTTCAACCATCTTGAAGGGGAAGTGCCAGTGAAAGGGGTCTTCAAAAATGGAACTCAGGTTTCTGTCAATGGAAATGATGGACTGTGTGGGGGTGTTCCAGAACTGCAGTTGCCTGCATGTCCAACAGAATCATTTAGAAATAAAGGATGGTCCCTGCTGTTGAAAATAATGATCCCAGCAGCCTGTTTGGTCATCTGCCTCGTACTTCTTTCAGCCTTTGTCATCCTACAATGGAAACCGAAGTCTGGAAAGAATTCTCCGTCATACTGTCATTTGGAAGATCAATTTTCAAGAGTTTCTTATAATGAATTGGTCAAAGCAACTGATGGCTTTTCTTCCACCAATCTTATTGGAAAGGGAGCCTATGGTTCTGTGTATAAAGGCACTCTTGAACCTCAACAAACAATTGTTGCTGTGAAGATTTTCAACCTCCAATATCAAGAAGCTTCGAAGAGCTTTCTAGCTGAATGTGAGGCACTAAAAAGCATCATGCATCGTAATCTAGTCAAGATCCTGACTGTATGCTCGAAGGTTGATTTTAAAGGAAATGATTTCAAAGCTCTAGTTTTTGAGTTCATTCCTAATGGAAGTCTCGAGAAATGGTTGCACCCAAAATTAGATGGCCATCATCATTTAGAAAGTCTGAGTATACTTCAAAGGTTAAATATAGCAGTTGATGTTGCTGATGCAGTGGATTATCTTCATAACAGTTGTCAGCCTTCAGTCATTCATTGTGATCTAAAGCCTGGTAATATATTGCTTGATAATGAGATGATTGCTTATGTGGGAGACTTCGGGCTTGCAAGGTTCATTTATAAAGCTACAAAATGCTCCTTCACCCATAAGAGCAACTCAAGTCTATTAAAGGGTTCTATTGGATATATAGCTCCAGGTATGTTTTATTTTCATCTTTATCTTCTTAATTCATAGTTTTTGATTGAAGGTATGTGGTTCCGAATTTTTTCTACTCTCTTTTTTAAAACCTTTCTGCATCTTGGAGATTGTTGTTGAGTTAGTACACATTTCTCAAGCCTTAAGCTATATTTTTATTTGCAGAATATGGGATAGGTGGTCAGGTGTCTACTTCTGGGGATGTGTATAGCTATGGAATTCTTCTCTTGGAGATGCTTACTGAAAAGTGTCCCATTGATGAGATGTTCAAAAATAGCTTGAGCCTTAGGAAGTTTGTTGAGATGACTTTTCCTGGTAGAATCATGGAGATTGTAGATCCATTAATGCCACTTGCAGAAGATGAGATCATTACTCAAGAATGTCTATCTATGGCAAGAATTGGTCTTTCTTGCTCAAATCAATCAGCAAGGGAAAGAATGAATATCAATGATGTTGCTCGCAAGATGCACAGAATCAAGGATACCTACCTTAGGGCTCAAGTTCATTAAAAGAGCTGGTAAAGCGAAATGGATGGTAAAGGCTTAGGCGACCCTTATTGGATAGAGCGTTCTCAACTCACTAAATAGTGCTGAACATAATGTAATGGTAATAGTGTTGTTATTTGGCATGCATATTCCCTATAAATAATAGCTAATGACAATCATGTTACTATTGTGACTGCAAAAAAGAAAAAAAAGTTACGTAATTGCTTGTAGTTCTCCTTTAAGTAAATACTCATCTATAAATAATAGTTTTAGTCCAAGAGAAATTTTAAAAAATGTCTGCATTCAATTTCAACCTTGAGTACTTTACCTATAGCTAAAGTGCTCCATATGGCTATATAAATATGATATGGTTGGTTTCTAGCATGAAAGACTAGTTCACTTCAACATTGATATCAACAGTTAATTGGGATGCTGGCAGCAAAAGAATGGAAATAAGGAGGAAGAGGGATAGGTGGTTAGAGCTAAAGAACACTAACCTTCTTTCAAGAAAATGGAAGGGTGGCTGTGAAGACCCAGTCCAGCATCGGTCTTCCCTAGCTGAGTATCTCCTTGTACATCATGAAAAGAGGAGGCATGAGGTCACCGTAAGGTTGGGGGTTTCGGCCATGGGTTTGATTGATGTATATGTTTTCATATTGACCATGTGTGGGAAATTGCATAATATATCATGGATTTTAATTGATGCATATGCTTCATGTATGCATGTGTTACTTTACTGTTGATAACATGATGTTGGTATATGATATTGATATATAAATGTATGATAAAAACATAAGTATAGAAATGCATGAAATGAACCATTATTAACAATATGGACTGTGTACTATATTAAATAAATAGATAGAATTCAAGAAACAACATTGATGCGAAAGGTAAGGGACTAACCATATCTTCTTTTGTTATACCCATCAGGAGCTATAGTCGTAACCTTATATTGCCACCGCAAGATGAAATGCCCATCATGAGCTATAATCATGACCCTATGTTTGCCATCATAAGATGGACCTTATTTGTGTCATTCTTATTTCTTTTTTTTTTATTTTTAAAATATAAACATTAAATTTATTTAAAAAATATGTTTAGTTACACTATTTTTACTTTTTACTTTTAAAATGACTTATTTTAAGAACCCAAGATAACTTTTTTGAAAAATAATAATATTATATTAATACATTTTAATTATCTAATATTAATTGCAATAATATATAACATATTGTTAATATTATATTAATAATTATAAGACTATTTATTATAAAGATAATATAATATTAATGATATTACATTAATAAATAATTAATATTATATTATTATTTATATTTATTATATATAAAAAATATGTAATTTATATATAATACATTATAATAATATATATTACATAATATATTATATATAATATAAGAGTAGGTTATTATAAGGTTGTAATATTATAAGATATTATATATTATAAAATAGTAATAATATAATATACTAATATTAATATTATACTATTATTTTATATTATTTATATATTTATAAATGATATTATTAATAATTATAATTATTAATATAATTATATATTGTTTGTATTATATTTATAATATTAATATAATAATAGTTTATTATATTTATAATTGTACTATTATTTATTATAATAGTATAATATTAACATGTTATTTATTATAATATTATTAGTAATATATTATTTATATTATATTTATAATTATATTATTGTTTATTATTATGATATGATATTAACATGTTATATATTATAATATTATAATATATGATAATATAATATATATTATCATATTGTTAATATAGTTATTAATCTTATATTGTAATATGTGATTTATATATAATATATTATATATTGTAATCTATATTATTATATTAAATTTTTTAAAATTTTTTAGCTACCCTTTTGAAAGATATTATTTATAATAAAAATAAAAAATAAAAATAAAAAATGTGCTCAAAAACCAAAAGTAGCCTTAATGTTTTAGTCACTGGACTTCAGCATTGGATTCCAGATTTTTACTTTTAGAAAATTTCATGCAATGACAGTAATCTATGACATTCATAAATTTCTATCCTTGGATTTTTTAACTCCTTAGGTTAAGGCCATGGAGATCCTCTTGGATTTGGAGTGTTTTAATCTTCTTTTCTACTTTTTATAGCTGCTTGAACACGTCTTCCGTACTCTTCTTGTTCCAAGATTTTAAAGCTTGCTTTGTCGTCCTAAATTGATGCATAAGACTATCCATTGAAGACTTAAATGAGATAGATTGCTAAGTACTCTGCATTATCATTATGGACTCCTCAAAAGAAAACCAAATATTTTTGAATCTAAATCGAATACATCGAGTGCCTAATCCCTCCAAAGATAATAAGATGGGGCAATGGTCCAAACCAACTCAGGGAAGATGTTGAACTTTAGCATTTGAGAATCTTTGAATCCAAAGATCATTGGCTGTAGCTCTGTCAGGTCAGGTCTTTTCTAGATCCATGCTTCATCATCCCTATTAGCACACTACATAATTGAGTGCCAGAGAATTATAAATCAATTAAAGCCTTCATCGTGCCAAAAGGCTTGAAATTTGTGAGTTTTCCAATTTTCTGTGAGAAGTCAACTATCTCGCTTCTCATTTCGAATAATATACAATTAAAATCCCTTGCAATCACCATAAACACTTGCATAAGAAGGACAAGTCCAAGCTCAGACCTTCTGAATCAATACTCTTAAGAGAGTGTCAAGTAGGGTCCAATTTTCTGGTCATTTTATTTACAGATGTTTCCGATAGGTGATTTTCCATAATAACACAAATATTTACTCCATGGATTTATAGAAGAGATATTCTGATATTGAATAAAAAGGATGGGTTACCAACCAACCATCTTGTAGTTCCGAAAAGACAATTCATGAATCCAAATATGAGAAGAAAGAGTACCTCAATCAACTGTGGGCTTGGATTCTGAAGCAACATTGAACTCAACCTCCTTTTCTTTTTAAGCTTCGAGTCAGAGCTGCCCTCGTCTCATTCGGCCCACGTTAGGCCTCCGTCATCCCTCCCTTTGTTCTCTGGTACAAGGCCATGCTTAAAAATCTCTCTCTCTCTCTCTCTCTCTCTCTTTCTTTCAAGCAAACGTTAGAAATGAGGATGAAATAAGAGCCCACTTATTAATGGGAATACCAAAAAATCATGGTTATGTCTCGATCTTGATGAATGGGAATACCAAAAAATCATGGTTATGTCTCGATCTTGATGAATGGGAATACCAAAAAATCATGGTTATGTCTCGATCTTGATGAAGCTTCCACTGCTAATGGACCAGAACAATTAAGATAGACAATTCAGAAGAGAATCTACATATTGCTTTCCACATTGCTGATGAATTCCTAGGTGGATTAAAAATCCTAGGAGGATTGTAAATATTCTAATTCTTCTTCTTAAAAATATATTTAGCATGAAGCACGCGGGCACATAAACACTGAGGATTTAAAAGCAATCCTGCCGCATTCCTCAAGACTCCCACCATTTTATGAATATTTGGCAAATCAAGGCCCCCTTCCTCATGCGGTTTACAAATAGATTCCCAAGAAATAGATGAATTGCCCTCTTATTATTTGATTCATGTCTCCTACGAAGTTTCAAATTACTTCAGAGATGCACGCTCCAAAATTACTTGGTCCTGCAGTGTTAGCAATTATATGGGGTTGTATAATATAAAGAATTGGCCTTTTAAGGGCCACCCACCCTCGCAGGGAGTGAGAGGGTCTTCAATTTTCATACATCCAGTCTGGCATGAAATCTTGTCTTTAAAGGGTTGCATCTCTACTTGATTTAGTCTTAAGCCCTTGAGTGGGACACACAAATAGGTATCAATAGATTGAATTCTCCTGATTCCCGATAAAGCAGCTAATTCAGCAACCAAGTTTTTATCAATTCTAAGACTGAACTGAACCACAGACTTTTGTAAATTAACTCGCTAGCAGGATCGTAGATAATATCCATGGATTATGCTTTTCAAAGCCCTATAGTCAACTCGCTTGACTCTTGATAACATGAGAGGTAATCATCAACAAATATATGATTACTAATTGGTGGGCTTGTCCTTCAGTTTATAGCCAACTATTTGTCCATCTGTTACAATATATATTGTAGGCCTATGGATAGTATCTCGCTGCAGAGGATAAATAGATAAGGAGATAGTAAACAACCTTGTCTTAGACCTATAGAGGATTTAAAGAAATCAGTGGGTGTACCATTCATCAATACTGCAAACTCAAGTCTATATATACATCCAAAAATCCATTCAATTGCCTTCACTAAAAATTTAGTTATGATGTTGGAGAACTATAGCTAAGCAGTTCCAATTCACTCCATTATAAGCCCATGTCTAGCTTAATAGCTATAATGGGTCTTTTGCTACTAATTTGTATAAAGTATTACACAAACTATTTGATCGGCAATGAGAGAGAGTTGTAGAACTTGAGCATTTAGGAATGAAGGTAACAAAAGTAGCTTTTCATGCCTTAGGCATAATTCCTTGCTAAAAAACTTATTTGACAACTGTACATACATTCCTACCAATAATATCCCAATATCTTTTAAAAAAATTTGGTGAAAAGCCATAAAAACCTGATGCTTTGTTAGAAGCCATAGATTCTAGAGCAATCCAAATTTCCTTGTTTGAGATAATAGATTCAAGCACCTTTTTCTCCTCTTCATTTGATTTATTTGATATTCTAAGAAAATCTATAGGAGCACGGTTCCACCCACTTGCCCAATAGCTTTTAAGTAATCCATAAACACCTTGATCTCCTCGTCAAAATCCACCATGTCACTAATACCTACCTAGATACCCTAAGTCTTATTCCTCCTTTCCCTTATAATAGTAGAGTTATGGAAAAACTTAGGGTGCTTTTGATTTCTGAGAATAATCCTATTTTTTATTTTTATTTTTATAAAAAATAGAAAACACTTGTAAAAATACATTTGGTAAGTAAAAATCAAAATAGTTTTGTAAAACACGCAACTCCAAAATGAGAGAAAACTAAAAAAGTTTAAAGATATTTTCAATATTTTCCATTAAAAGAAGAACATAAAAAATAAAGGACCTAATTTGTATCTTTTTTTATTTTTAAAAAGATAAACATGAAATTTATCGTAAAAAATATGTTTAGTTATACTATTTTTACTTTTTTATTATTAAAATAACTTTTTTCAAAACCCAAGATAACTTTTTAGAAAAATAATAATATTATATTAATATATAATATTTATATAATATTGGTTACAATAATGTATAACATATTGTTAATATTATATCAATAATTATAATACTATTTATTATAATAATATAATATTAATGATATTACATTAATAAATAATTAATATTATATTTTTATTGATATTTATTATGTATAACAAAAATGTAATTTATATATAATACATTATAATAATATATATTATGTAATATATTATATATAATATAATAATAGTTTATGATAAAGTTGTAATATTACAATACAGTAATATTATTATAATATACTAAAATTAATATTAATTATATATTTATAAATTATATTATTAATAATTATAATTATTAATGTAATTATATATATTTATATTATATTTATAATATAAATATAATAAGCTATTATTATATTTATGATTGTATTATTATTTATTATAATTGTATAATATTAACATTTTATATTTTATAGTATCATTAATAATATAATATTAATAGTATATTATTTATATTATATTTATAATTATATTATATGTATTATAAATATATAATATTGTAAGATTATTATAATATTATAATATATGATAATATAATATATATTATTATATTATTAATATAATTATTAATCTTATATTGTAATATGTAATTGATATATAATATATTATAGAGTTATTATAATATATTATATATTATAATCTATATTATTATGTAATATAATATTATAATATCATAGTATTATATTTTACATTATAATATTATAATATAATATATTTTTAAAATTTTTATTTATCCTTTCAAAAGATATTATTTATAATAAATATAAAAAAAATAATTTTTATTTTCACTTACCAAACGCATTTTCTAGAGATCAAAAAATAGAAAATGAAAACTATTTTCAAAAAAATGAAATAAAAAATAAAAATAGAAAATGTGCTCAAAAACCAAATGCAACTTTAGTGTTTTGGTCACCAGACTTCAGCCATTGGACTCAAGATTTTTACTTCCAGAAAATTTCATGTAATGGCAGCAATTTATGATATTCATAAATTTTTATCCTCAAATTTCTTAACTCCTTAGATTAAGGCCATTTTCATGCTCTTGGATTTGGAGTATTTCAATCTCATTTTCCACTCTTTATAGCTGCTTGAATAGGTCTCCCATATAATTCTTATTCTAAGACTTTAAAACTTACTTTGTCTTCCTAAATTTATACATAAGACTATCCATTGGAGATTCAAATGAGACAGATTGCTAAGTACTCTGCATTATCATTATGGACTCCTCAAAAGAAAACCAAATATTTTTGAACCTGAATGGAATACACCCAATGCTTGATCCCTCTAGAGACAATAAGATAGGGCAATGGTCCAAACCAAATCAGGGAAGGTGTTGAACTAAAGCATTTGAGAATCACTCAATCCAAAGATCATTGGCTGCAGCTATGTCGAGTCTTTCTTAGATATATGCTTCATCATCCCTATTATTACATCAAGTAACTGGGTGCCAGAGAATTATAAATCAATAAGGCCTTCATCTTGCAAGAGGCTTGAAATTCGTGAGTTTCCTAATTTTCTATGAAAGGTTGGCCATCTCGCTTCTTGTTTTAAGATAATATACAATTAAAATCTCTTGTAATCACCATAAACACTTGCATAGAAAGGACAAGTTCAATTTTCTGATCATTTTATTTACAGATGCTCCCTATAGGCGAGTTTCTATAACAACACAAATATCTACTCTATGAATCAATAGAGATCTTCTGATATTAAATAAAAAAAAGATGGCTTACCAACCCTCTTGTAGTTCCAAAAAGACAATTAATGAATCCAGATATCAGAAGAAGAAGAAGAAGAAGAGTACCTCAATCAGTACTCAGAAGAATGAGCCTCGGTTTGATCCCTCCCAGGCTTATTTCCCAATTGTGGGCTTGGATTCCGAACGGCTAACATTGAACCCAACCTCCCTACATTGAAAGCTGTGGCTCGGCTGGACCCGATTCACTTCACTTCCTTTATAAGCTTCGAGTCCGTTGAAGAGCTGCCCTCGTCTCATGCGGCCCACATTAGGCCTCCGTCATCCCGTTCTTTACTCTGGTAGAAGGCCAAAGAATGGTTCGTTTTGTGATGACCATGCCGCTGCTTAAAAATCTCTCTGTTTTTTAAGCGAACGTGAGAAATAAGGTTGAAAGAGATGAGGTTTCTTTTTTTTGCAAGTCAGTAGTCAAGATTGCCCCACCCTGGACGACTCAGAGTCTAAAGCGAGCTAGCACTACTTTCGTGATAACCACGCCGCACGGAAAGTTGGGAGCGTCCCCAACTGTACATAAACTCACGAGGACCGAACGAGGGAGTTAACCGAAGCAACCTTCCCTGCTTCCCCAAGGAAAGACCGGAACGATCGATCGGACTGCTCCAGCAACGACCGGAGCGCATGGATTTGTGGAGGAGACGTGCCAGAGGAAACATGGGAAAGTTCGGAGGACGCGGTTCGCTGGACGTCCCTCTGTGAGTCTCCCTCATCCCCTAGCCGCTGTCGTTCAGTAGTAGCTGCTCGCTTGCGCCGGAGGAGGTGAACTATCAGGTGCTCTGTTTACTTGCTGCTCTTCTCCTCTTCCCCCCTACTTCTACCGTTGTTGGCCGATCATTGGCTGGACTTGCGGTTTCTGGCTTTTCACCTCTATTCTCCCACCGTTGGCATCCAACGCCCTGCTCTGTGCGCCCGCAGGGAATCCCCTGTTTTGGCCGGCCGTCTTGGGCTGCGCCACGGCCGTGAAGACCGGCGGGTGGGGTTCTTCTTCCCTTTTCCCCGTCTTCTTTTGGTCTCCTTCCAGCTTGGCTTGGCTCGACCGCCAAAGGAAAAAAGAGCGACATGGGGTCACCCTAGACCCCGTTATTTAGAGACCCAAATCGGTGACCTTGGATTTAGACTCAAACCTTCTTACATCAAGGACTCTTTCTACATCCTCAAAACAATGGTCCCTCTTTTTTATATTTTTATTTTTTTAATTTTACAAACTTTAATATTTTAATTTAAGATTGATTGTATTTGCATAGATGAGCAGCAACTGGAACAAAAAGAAGATCTTCTTCCATTCTGTCAATAAAAGTAAGATCAGAATTATATTTTATTAGCATTATTAAATTTAAGGCCATACCACTTAGACTAGGGCCAATTAATCTAGTAGTAAATCAAATAATAATTAATTGAGTACTAGGCGCAAATTTTTTACTAATTTATTAATATTTATTAATGGATATGATAAGCACACTTATGGATGTGGAGTAGATTTTTTGATTAAAATATAACTTTTGATTAAGATAAGAATCCTTGTCCATGTTTTACTATATGTGTATATTAGTATGATTATATATATTTTGATAACATTTGTGTTAGTGATATTATATTGATCATGTATGAAAATATATTTTGATGGAAATTATGTTGATATGATCATACATGTTTTGATAATATATGTGCTAGTAATATTATTTATGTTCATCATATATGAAAATTTAACATAATGGAAATATACTTATTTATGCATGAGTATAAATTGTATGGGCTTGTTTTGGGCCTTATATGATTTGACATGATGATATTAGAATATTTGCTCATGCATTAATGAGATTACATTAAAATAATAATTTAAAAATTTAAAAATGGAAAATGATAATGAGGATGATGATGATAAAAGGCAATGGACTAATAATGTGATTTAGTTGCCACTATTGACTGAAACTAGACTAGATATAGTTGCTATTATGTGTTAAAGCAAAGCTAGATGTGGTCACCATCATATGTTGAAATGCGGTTAGATATGATTGTCACCATAGGCTCAAGTCTAAATAGACTTCTTTGCCACCATGAGCTGAAGCATAGCTAAATTTCTTTAATTTGGTTATTACCATGAGATAAAGCACGACTAGATTTGGTTGCCTGCCACGAACTGAAGCATAATTATGACTAGTCTAGTGCCAGACTAGCAAAATTGATCTTATATATAATAAATTTAATTAATCATATTATTAATTAAGCTATCTTGAAAAAAGAAATATTATGTTGAATATACGTTATCCATAATATCATGTACAATACATATCTTGATGAATTTATACATTGATGATGCATGTGTTCATTATTGAATAACATCAGTACTGTTGCTATCTATCGGATGCATATATTTATATCTCCTGTACCTAAGTATGCATGTAATTGATACTATTAATGAATATTCCACTAGTGTTCACTTATACATGAAATTGTTATACTCTACTGATGTTTTATAATGAGTTTTCATGCATATGTTATTGAAGGCCAGTCTCTGTCCAAAGCTTCAATCATCCACTCCTACTTTCTACACCATTTTACTTATAATGAAAGTTACTGCTTCATTTATTGACAAACAAAAGGGAGGATGATTGGATCGTTGATGAGCTAAAAGTTTTCTTTTAACTCGGGCCTGATGACTGCTATCTTGTCTATTCCTCACAGACTGCATCATCTCTTGACAACATATCTGAAACTGGGCTGCATAGCTTCTCTTCAACAAGAAACCATGGGAGCTCAACAGATAGTGAGAACAAGGCTGTCCTTGTTATTGGTCCTCCTGTCCTCCTCATGCTTATTGGTACCAAACGGTAGTTATGTTGCTGAAGCCACCACCTTGTTTGGAAACGAGACCGATCGCCTGGCGCTGCTTGCTTTCAAAGATCGATTAACTCAACATCACTCAGGAGCTCTGAGCTCATGGAACGACAGCGTCCGGTTCTGTGAGTGGGAGGGTGTCACATGCTGCAGCACCAAGTACGAGCAAAGAATCACGGCCTTGAACCTCAGCTCGCAGGGACTGCAGGGCTCCCTCTCTCCTTCCATTGGGAACCTCACCTTCCTTCGTGTACTCGCTCTTGGCGACAATGGTTTCTCTGGCGAGATACCCCATGAAGTAGGCCATTTGCGCGGGCTGGAAATTCTTAACCTCAGTGCCAACTCATTTCAGGGAAGTCTTCCAGCAAACCTGACCTACTGCTCTGAGCTAAGAACGCTTGATGTGGCCACCAACAAGCTCGTGGGCAACATTCCAGCAAGCATCGGCTCCCTTTCGAAACTTGAAATATTAAATCTTGGGCAAAACAGACTTACCGGAGTAATTCCACCTTCCATTGGTAATCTGACGTCGCTCTTGGAACTCCACCTCAGGAAAAATGACCTCCATGGTACCATTCCAGATGATATTGGCCACCTCACGGAGCTGGGAGCCTTTGACGCAGCTGACAATAATCTCATAGGTAGAGTCCCCAGCTCATTTTATAATATCTCATCAATTGTTTTGTTTAATGTGGCAGTTAATAATCTGCAAGGGAGCCTTCCGCCTGACTTGGGGACTACCCTTCCCAATCTTCGAGCACTTCTATTGGGTATGAACCAGTTTCATGGACCAATTCCAGCTTCGCTTGCAAATGCCTCGGGATTTAAGTTCATTGATATATCACAGAACAATTTTAGTGGAAAAGTGCCAGCAGATTTGGGAAGACTGGCAGAGCTTTACCATCTTAATCTAGCAGACAACCAGCTAGAAGCAAGAGATCGCAAGGACTGGGAATTTCTGAACTCCTTGACAAACTGCAGCAACTTGCAGGAGTTGGAACTTAATCATAATATGCTAGGAGGCATGTTGCCCATCTCTGTAGCCAACCTATCTTCACAACTCCAAGTATTGTCAATGGACTCAAACCAGATCTCTGGTAGTCTCCTATAATATCCCAAAGATTATCATATAAAAAAGAAAAGATTTAAATACTTATAATTCAAGTCCATCT
This sequence comes from Metroxylon sagu, assembly GCA_017589505.3. Lineage (NCBI taxonomy): Eukaryota > Viridiplantae > Streptophyta > Magnoliopsida > Arecales > Arecaceae > Metroxylon > Metroxylon sagu. Next base: position 1,453,375 of record JACVBY030000605.1, on the reverse strand, counting down.
GCTACTAATTAATTTTCATTTGAATTTTTAGACCATGCGGTTTCGCCTCATGGGATGGTGTTAGGGTTTCGCTATGGCGTAGAGCTTCCCTGTAACACTAATAATCTGACTCGAAATAAATTCTGGTTAGTTTATGGGTACGACTAAGACATCGCATTATAAAGGAGGGAGATTGTAATACCCAAAAATAATCCCACATCGGATGAAAAAAAATCAGTAGGTGGACTTGGGATGTTGCATCGCAATTGTGTTCACTTGATATCTCAAAGAACATGTTGACTGGTGTTATTTTGGAGACACTTAGCACACTTAATATCTCAAAGAACATGTTGACTAGTGTTATTCCGGAAACACTCAAAAACTTATTCCAAGGAACAACTCTTAAATCCTTAAGCAATGTTAAGGGCTCTCGCATAACAATTTATCAGGGCCTTTTTCAAAGTTTTTAGAACATTTGAATGCATTAGTGCCACGACTCCTGATCCTGAACCCAATACAGGGATGCCACAACACAGCCACATACCCTTAAAGCGAACCTTAAGAGTATGCAAGGCTTGTTAAACCTCAACATATACAAACCATAAAATATAATTTGAGAAGCCAAAACTCAAGTGTATTATTTTTTATATCGAGTCATCAAACCTTTACATGTCACCTTCATTTAATCCATACAAACTATCTAGGCATCAAAAGAAAACTAAGACAGTCCTCCTGTCCTCACTCCTGGGGTCCCTTTCTAAAGTTTTGGTTTATCAAGTAAATATCCTCATCTGCTGCAAAGAAAAGAAAGAGATGAATGAGCTAAAAAGCCCAATAGAATTTTTACACATACAATCATGAATATGCCATTAAAACGGTATAGTATAATCAAAATATACTTAAATAAAAGATATCATAATATATATATATATTGACCATGTGTGGGAAACTGCATAATATGTCCTGGATTTTAATTGATGCATATGCTTCATGTTACTTTGCTCATTATAGCATGATGTTGGTATATGATATTGATATATAAATGTATGATAAAAACATAAGTATGGAAATGCATGGAATGAACCATTATTAACATTATGGACATTGTACTATATTAAATAAATAAATGAAATTCAAAAAATAACATTGATGCAAGAGATGTAGGACTAATCATATCTTCTTTTGTAATACCCATCATGAGCTATAGTCATAACCTTATGTTACCACCACAAGATGAAATGCTCATCATGAACTATAATCATGACCCTATGTTTGCCATCATAGGATGAAATGGCCATCGTGAGCTATAATCATGGCTCTATGTATAGTTTGCCACCACAAGGTAGAATGCCTATCACGAACGATAATTATGACTTGACATTACTTTAGACTACCTATTATGTGTTGAAATATGGTCATGACTAGCCGAATACCTACCAAATGAGCTCATACTATTGCGTTTGGCAATATGATTACCTGACCTTGAAATTAATGTCCCTATGAATCCTTGAAAAATGATGAACGTGACTTTGAATAAGATAATATGATAAACTGCTTTTGCAAATAACTTTATTTGAAAGGTAATATTGATTACTATACATTTTATTATTATATTTAAACCATTGCATCTCATGATTTTGGTGCTTGTGTGCAATGTATTCATATAGGTATATGCGTAGGGATTCTTACTTGGCTTAGGATCATCACATTCCTTTTGCATTGTTTTAATTATCTATAAAGCCACAAGAAGCTTAACATTAGTTTCTATAGTCAGACTAGACTGAGGAACAAAAATACTAAGGATACTTAGATCATCTGATAATAGTGTCTGTTGTAATAACGGATGATTATGAACATATTTGTTATCTTTTAAATCCTATTTGATTTTGATCTCTATATCAATAATAAATTATAAGAGGGAGAGAAGTGCTTCTCTCATGATGTGGTTCATTGGAAATGGCTACAGCAATGGCAGCCTTGCATCACAAGGTGGTGTGAAATTAGATACTGAAACAATCGGTAGAATCTTAGGCTTGGAGATGGAATACTCAACCACTTAAATTATCCCAGTTTAATTTGTTGTCATTGTCTTGAGTCAACGTGCTCAATAGCCAAAAGATGCTCACCATTCATCAGGGATTGCCTCCAAACTTCTAATGCATCAAAGGTCCAGCAATAGATAGGCTATGATCATTACTCGGAATCATCCATGAAAAACTATTTTTATATTCATCTTCAAATGTTCTGCTCAATTTCTACTTGAGAAAGAGAATTCCTTTTAATGTCACTAGAGTTAGTAGAATGCTTTGAGATTTTATGCTCTGGTTTATCAAAGCTCCATGCGACTCGCCATAACCTGTAATGACTGGCTACTTATGGATGACAAAAGCTGAACAATGGATCATAAAGGCAAGCTGGTTGGCTTGAGTCAAAAATATGTAACGCTTCAAACTCATCTGCTGATCCAATTAAACTATTAATAGGCCAAAACTACATTAGCCTAAAAGATTTGAGTTATGAGCACTCAAGCTTTTTCTTTTCCATTCGATGTGAGACTATTTTTTAGATAGATTCTATCTAGCTTATGGTGTGAGGTAAATTCATATCCCAAAAAATAGCGAGACTCTATCACTGTTCTATGGATAACCCTTTCCTTCTATCCATCAACTTTTATACGCTTGGATCGACTCTAATACCATTTGTAATGCCTCAAGCCCATCTGCTGGTCCAATTAACTTATTAGTGGATCGAAACTATATGATCCTAAAAACTTGAGGTAAACTTAAGTTATAAGTACTTAAACCTTTTTTTTCTCATCCGATGAAAACTTATTTTTGTAGTATTACCAAATATGAAGAACAAATTAGAACAACTTGCAAATTAGTTTAATCAAAATCCAGTCATACAATGATGACTCAAATTCTTGATTTCTAACTTGTAAGGTTGTTAAAGTGAGCTTCCTAAACTACTAAGTTCGCTGTGTTTTTTTTCTTATATTATTTTTTCTTTAAAAAAATAATGTAGATATAAACAGATGCTCAGGGAGAAATTGCCTTTTTCTTTTTTTTTTTCTTTTTTTTTACTCTGGTGGGCAGGGGGCTTGTAAGAGCAAATTTACTGTACTAAGTTAATCAACTTATCGCAGAACACAACCAAAGTTAATGTTAAAAAGTGATTTGAGGCTATGTGTGATAACCTCTCAATCAAGAGAGCAATGAAAGCCTACTCGTCATGCCCTTATACAACCATAGATAGATAATATATATCTCAGACTCTAAATGATCTCACAACTCAAGTAAAGCAACTATGACTACATATAACACTATTGATTCTTAGCGGCTTCTTAATGATTTCCACTTAAGTCTTGATATCTAAAAAACATAAATGACCTACAATAATCAATTTTAAAATATTTAATTTTCATAATTAAAGAATATAATAATTAACTTTTATTTTCTCTAGATGGCCAATCCCAACCTAAACCAAGACCTAGACCCGTTATTCTTCCTAAACTGAGTTTGGATCACAGATCACAGGGTTTCATTTAGAGATATAGCTAAATTATCACTAATTATTAATAGTTAATATCAACCCAAAAAATATCTTAACGACTGTCTTTAGCCAGTAGATTATCCTCTGGCGTCTCAAGAACTACTACCATGGCTATCCTTCTGGTGAAATCACAGCAATTGATCAAGGAATTCAGTTGGCCAGCACCATCGTCCGGCCACCAATTTGGGCCAAAACCTCCTTCAAAATGATATGAAGAACAGAGTATCACCAAGCTAGGTTTCAGGCGATCATAATGGGTAAAATTAAGAAGGACTTGCTACCCTAACACCAGCCATTGCTGGATTCATCCTTGGTGGAAGCTCGGTCCCTATCCAACCACCAAACATGACTTTGTTGAGCCATGAATAACCTTGGAAACAGAGTATGGCTGCCATTAACAGTTGGGGGAGAGATTTTTGATAGATTAAGTAAAGATTAAGGCTTAAAGATAAGCCTTATATTACTCCTCTCAGATTATGATTCTTTTTTTCTTTATTTTTTTTTTTTTTTAAGACTTAAGTTGATTTGGTCTAGACCGATCAAATGGATCAGGTTTAGAACGTTTGTTTCATAGAAAAACAAGCCAAGCAAACAGCAACTCCATATCTCACATAAAAACAAAAATAATGACTCCATTTCTAGGTGGTTGGGTGTGCCCATTACTCTTTACCATGTGGCTGTCTTCCAAGCCTCACAAGGCCATGGGGTGGTGAATGAAATCAGCCTCTTCCATCATCACCACAAGTATTCCATTTTAGAATTGGAAGTGTCAAGATAGGTTTGTTCTTTTAGTTTTGTGCATTAAGATAGCTATGTTGACCCATGGCAAAAAGGTCTTGGTCCACCTTACTAAATTTTCTGCCAAATAGAAGGCAACAACCATGATGGTATAAAGAATTTATAGAACCAGAGTAAGAAAAAGAAAAAGGCTATAATATACTTTTGGTCCTCAAATTTTTTTCCTAAAAATTTATTTTGATTCTTAAACTTTCAGTTATTACAATTTAGTTGCTCATGTTCTAAAAATGTTACATTCCAAATATTCTGTTACATATAGTCAATTAAAATATATGGAATAGCTAACATATCCTCTTGACGCAAATATATGGACTAACTGATAGGATGATACATCAGCTAGTCCATCAATTTTAATTGACTTCATATACGGAACGTTAGAAATATAATATTCTTAAAATATAAGGGAGTAAATTATAACAACTAAAAGTTTGAGAACCAAGATAAATTTTGAGTGAAAGTTTAAAGATCAAAAGTATATCTCTACTAAAGAAAAAAAAAATCAATAATAACATACATGATGGTTTATACGAACATAAAATCACACGCATGCATCAAATTAATTTGTGCACCACAAATGGTATTTGGTATCTAGATTTAGAGTACTTCTCGATGTTGTTGAGGAAAAAAATTGTGTTTCCAATGTAAATAAGATGTTGACCGATGAAGTGACAAAAGATGGATCCAATTAGACAATTCCCTAAACTTAGGCATCACAAATGCGGTGAACATAATACCAATGTTTTATTTTTAAAAATAATGATGCCAACTTTGATAAACAGCATAGAAGCACATCAACGAGGAGATATATAGAATTTCAAGAATGATGAAACTTAGGTGCAGTACGCTGTGTGCAATGTCATCTCTCTCTTTCCTTCCGCATCAGCCTCCATGTAAGCAACGAATGATGGTAAAGAGAGAGGTGAGAGGAGAGAGATAGAAATGAAACTGCATGGTACGTACATAACTTACCACACCTAAATTCCATCCTTCCAAAAATCTCATTAGAATGGCATCAATTGGCGAGCACTCTTGAACTGTTTGCTCATTTGCACCTTAATGTTAGAGGTGAGAAATTTGGATACAGAATGAGGTGGCTTTTCATTAATAGTAATCTAATATTATTAAAAATTTTATATTTATGATAATCTCACCATTCGTAAATATTTTATTGAAAATATAATATTTTTTTAAGTGGATGCTTTTTTTTACTAGAATATGAAATGTTTTAGTAAGAAAAATAAGAAGTCTTTGTAAAATCATTTTAGAAATATTATATATTTAAATAATATAAATATTATATATATATAATATTATTTAAATATAATAATTTAATATGTAATAAGGTCATAAATCTTAATAATTTTAATTTTAGTATTTTATATAAATATAATATATAATATATTAAATATTAAATATTGAAATATAAATATAATATAATATTGAATATTGAATATCAAGTGTATATTAAACATATAATTAAATTAAATATTATCAAATATTTATATAAAAGTAAAGAGTGTAACATAAGATTATCAAACTTTGGTAAAATTTTAAATGCCCACCTTTCAAATAAGAATCAGATTGCCATGCTTTGTAATAATCTTAAATTATCGGTAATCAAATATTACCATCTTAATTACCATGTCGAATTGATAAATATAATAATCTGCATCATAATCTTAGATTAACAAAGTGGATGGCCATCAACGAAATGCCCCTTAAGTGGGTTTGGATTGATTTTAAGTGGGTTCGTGTTGTAATTATGTCGACACAATTATGTAACAAAATAATTAGGTTATGTCACCGATTGACCCATAAATTCAAAAATAATACGGTTAAGATCTATTTAATTAATAATATTTTTAGCCGCCTTGTTTATTTTTTTTTATCTAAAGAGTACTTAATATGTAATTATGACAAAAGAGAAAGTTATTTTCGTCTTACTAAATGGATTGCGCTAAGGGGATCATATTTATTCGTATTAAGTGAATGTTAGGCTACTTGTGTCTATTCATATTAAAGCGAGTCATGTTGTATCAATACAATATGATTTATTTATTAAATAAATTATGTGTAATGTATCATATCATCTGTTTAATAATTAAGTTAATTAATCATGTCATATTTATATCAATCTATATAGTTTTATGTCTTAACTTTGATACGACACTAACACGGACATGAACACATACATGATGGATTAATACGTTGCCACCTCTATTTGATGTTTTTGGGTACCTCACATCACCATTGATCTCCTCCATCTACTTGAGGATTGATGGAGTCTCTAGAGAAGCAATCCAATGTGGTATAAAGAAATTGCAGTAATTAGTGCATTATTTTCATGTTCATGAGTTTAAAGATAGATACCACCTTTCTTGCATGTGTATCCGATTAGGTATGGTGATCTATACGCTATCTTACATGCATCCATGCATCCATACGTATCCAATCAAGATATGCTATCTTCTTGAAAGAGATAGAGAGAGAGAGAGAACACTTGCATTAACTCTCTTCAATTTCTTAATCGTTTTGCATTCAATTCATCAATCGCATGAGATATGCTCCCTTACATGCACTCATGGGTATCCATTTAAGATACAGTGGCAACACAGGCATTAACTCTCTTAAATTTAGGAATCCATCTGTTCATGAAGGCATGCGCATCTAATTAGATATGGTGATATTTCACAAGATAGAGTTACCTTACATGCCTGCATGAGTATCAAGGGAAGATACATAAACAACACAAGCATTAACTCTCCTCATCGTAGAAGTATATTGGGAGGCGTTTGAATTCAAGGCTTTATCAAAACGCATCGAATGACTCAGATTATCAATGTGATACTTTCATTTTTAACTTTCTTAAAAAAAAATGTAACTCTAGAGTTACACCAGGTTAACCTGATCTCGATTCTTTATAAATTTGAAAGGTTTACAAATTAGCCTTAACACCAACATGGGGTTTAATGCTTCATTCATAATAAATTATATGTACTTATAAAAAAATAACAATCCCCCATGATCAAGGGGATTCTTTATATGATTTATAGGGTATTATACACAATCTATAAGACTTGGTTGTGGAATATACTATAAATACGAAAGGATCTCTATGATCTCCATCACGTCTCTATCAATGATCTCCATGATCACCATTATATCTCTAAAGGATCTCCATGATCTCCATCATGCTCTCTCAAGTGATTTAGAAGATCACCACAAAAGCTTGCATCAAAAAGCACGGAAGCTTGAAGATGAAATGCCTTTTATGAAAATACCAGCAATACATGATATAGAGAGAATAAAAAAAACCTTGAGAAAATTCTAACAGACATGGTGTTGAACAAAATAATAGGAAGTTTCAATATACTTTATCCAAATATGAAAGATAAGATTGGCATAACCCTTAAATTATTAAAATATAAAGCGAACGAAGATATAAATAAGAAACCAATCTCACATAACAGATAAGAAATTCAAAGCATATCTTGAGCAACAAATAGTGCGAAATATTTTGCTTTCATACTTAAGTGAGCAATCGATGCTTGTTTCTATTCTAATGAAATAGAATTAGGATTAAGAAAAATATAAAAACCCATTATGGAACACCTAGTATCTGGACAGCCTAACCAACCAACAGTAATATAACACACCAATCTAGGGAAAGAATAAGGTATAAAATGGACACCATGTCCAATAATTCTCTCGAGATATCAAAGAACTCTTTTGATGCTTAAAAATGAACATCTTTAGGTGCATGCATAAATTAACAAATCTGTTGGATTGCATAAATGATGTCTGAATGAGTGAAGATAAGATGCTGAAGTACACCAACTATGCTACAATATTGTAAAGGTTTTGTATCATCAGATTAGATGGTGTTCATATGAAAATATATCAATTTAAATCTAACCCATTTATTAAATAGATAAAAAGTTCAAACCTGAATCCAACCTATTTAATAATTGGATTGAATTAGGTTAAACACAGAAAATAGATTGTAAATCGATTAAGCATGTCTTAAAAGATTAAACAGGCTGGGTTGTGATTCAACTCAAAGATCAAAATGGGTTAAAATAGCCGAGACTTCATATTTGCTCGTAACTCATTTAATAAACAACTTATGTTGGGTTGACTTGTTTATATCCTCAATCTGTTTATTCCAAGCTAAAACTTGTTTAAAATAAGTTTGCAGGTTAAATTGCCACATGTAGATAAGATTAATTATAAGTATGGAGGGTAAAGCTATGGCCATCATCCTCTAGAAATCTATATGGATCTAGAATCCCTCTTCCAATTATTTTTTGATATTTTTCCTTGGGTTCTTAATATTCTTCCCAAGTGACCAGTATTTTCTAAGATTATGCCCATGCTATTATTGTCTTTGTGTCTAGAAAGTTTGAAAATTCCACTCAAAGCTTAAATATATTAGAGAAATTGATGTAATATATCTGTTTTCCAACTAGCATACAATTGGATCTTGCTGGGTCTGGGTTAGACCCATCAACACGTTTGACCAACCTTCTTTCTATTCATTACATGATGAGAAGGTGTCCTGTGATTGAATTTATTCATGTCTATGAGCCCGGACAAATCCACATCACATTGGCGATTTGTTGAAGTTGACTAAACTTGCACCATCCATTCCTTCCAAATCCTGAATATTCTTCACCAAGATCAACAAGTCTCGTACCAAAAAAAAAAAAAAAAAAAAAAAAAAAAATCAATATATGAAGATGAAAACCCATAAAATTCAGTAAATTAACTTTAAATTTGCATAGTATATGATTTATTATGAGTAAACCCATGGAAGGATTATGTTTGCTCAAGGCTAAGATGTAGCTAATTGTGTGCCACAATCAAGTTAACATTTAGTCTGTTTGATAATTTTTAGAATTTTTTTTTCTAGAAATAGAGAGAGGCTTCAAAAATAAATCTTAGCTTTCTCGTAATATTTATTTTTCAACAATATATATATATATATATATATATATATATAATCTTTACACATAATTTTTTTTAATCAAATATGAGAAAAATGAAAGAACAAAAGTTTTTCGTCAATTTTTCCTGTTAACCAAATGAGAGTTTTCAAAATTATGTGTTAAGATCATTGAAATTTTAACTTAAATGTAGTTTTTTAAATATTTATTGTATGATTCTTCATTTGGGTGTTATAATCTCATTTTAAAAAATGACATATATTTATATTATTTTTAAATGAAGTTTACAAGGACATGTGGCACATTGCAAGTGAGATGTATCCATCTACTAAGATTTAGATCCTTCCAAGCTTGCTTCCATTAAATTAATGTCTATAGAGTGAATTAAGAAATCCAAACCCTCCATGCTAAGTAAAAGACCTCACCTGATAAGACATCGAAACGCACCCAAAAAAAAACCCCATCCTCACATGCCCACCACGCCTTGGTGGGTCCCACACCTTGTTTTGCCTTCAAGCCATGGTCTCTTTTTTGGGTCCCCTCCCCATTTGTCCTCTCACAACTAATAATACTCTAAATTTAAGTTTTCCATATATTTTTTTGCCCTTTTAATAGCATTCCCAGAGAGAGAGAGAGAGGCAGAGAATCTAGAGAGAGAAGAGAGAGATTTAGGAGGTGGTGGGCGCGTCGGACGGTTTGGTTGGATTGGTGGCGACGCCTTCTGTCCTCCGTCTCTCCGCTGCTTTCCGCTTGCTTCAGTTATCCTTCTCGCCAACAAACACGCTAGCTTTACTCATAAAATAGCGCCGACGTTGCTTGCACGATCTCTCAGGGGGAGGCTCTCCGCCCAGTCTTTCTCTTTCCGTGGAGGAAAGGAGGGAGTCCTCAAATGGATTCCTCCCTCCCTCTTCGCTTTCTGGCGACGGGGATCGCCGAAAGGTACGATCTTGATGCGTGTCTTGAACTTTTCCTGAGATCGAAAGGTCTCTTCTTTTTTAGCTCTTTTTTGGTTTTCTGCTGATGGGAATTGCCCAAAGGTGCGATCTTGATGGGTTTGATTCTTGTGCTGATCAGTATGGCCTCTTTTTTACGTCCTTATTGGTTTTATATATAAAAGGTTGGATCTTTCTTTTGTTTTCGATATTGGTGTGGTAGCTCTTTTTTTTTTCTTTTCAACTGAGGGTAAACTGAATTTTGGAAAGATACGATCTTGGTTGGCGTTTCTTGAGCTGACACAATAAATGAGCATATCTTTCTGATTTGGTAAAAATTAGGACGGGATTTTCTCTGTTCTTGTGTTGCTTCTGATGATCTTTACTAAATCTTTTGGATGATCGATGACATCTGTTCTTGGTCTAAATGGGCTTTGATTTCTTGGCGATGGTGGAGAGAGTTGATGGAAAAATGGTTGGATCTTGATGTGTTTGTTTTTGATCTAAACAAGGTCATCGTTTTGATTCTTGTAGAGTAGATAGCTATTGCTACTTATTATGTTCTGTTTTCTTAATTGAACTAGATTGCATACTTTGATTTCAAGGCTTTTTAAATGAATTTCGAATTTCCTATAATGGCAGGGAAGCTTGAATATTATAACGCATGGTCTTGAAACTGATGTGCTTTGATAAATCATATTGTTTCCCTGATGTATTTATTGAAAGATGGTGATATTTCTTTAGTTTTGAGTTCTCTTGATTTCTTGATTTAATGAACTTACGTTCTTGAAGTAATGATCTTTAGTAGATTGCCTCTTCTACTGAAGGTATTTATAGAAAGATGATGTTATTTTCCTATGTTTCAAGTTTCTCTGCCTTCCTGATTTTGAAAGGATAGCTAAGATTCATCTATATTTCTTGATTTACTTATTTCCTTCTTGCCTCCCTCTTTCCTCCCCCGATCTGTATACCGGGTAAAGTTCATATCAGTTCCTTTATTTTAGTTTCTCTGATTGATGATCTTAATGATGAAAATGGCACCAAATCTTGGTGTGAGGAAATATAAAATTCGAAACACTTTGGAATTCATTATTGAAATTTAGTGTATTTCATTCTTTCTTTCACTGAAATAGACCACAGAATTATCCAACTTCTAATGCTTTGTTTTATTACCAACATTTGTTTCTGTTGTATCATAAAATGAACATGTTGGACAGGAGAAAATTGCTGCTGTTTGCTTTTTAATTTAAACAAGGTTGCCCCTCTCCTTTCTGTCCTTAGTGCCACAATTATATTTGCTCTGTGTTATTGATGAGCCTTAGTATAAAAGTTTATCTTCTATTTTCCTTTTTTTCCCCTTCCATTGTAGGTGGAAGACTTGAGGTTTTTTTTTTTTTTTTCCCTCAATTCAGTGGTAGAAGATTGCAGAAATTCATTGCTTTTTATGCTTTAATTCAAGCTCCACTCACATTATGAATGGCTCTACTTTCCTGATTTCTCATGTTTTCCTGGTCATATTTGGAGGTTGAAGAGACCTTCTGTACACCAATAATTTCTCTGGCTGTTGTGGTCTTGTTTGTCTTGCTATGATCTTCTGAAATATTATCTATATCTTTCAATAATTGGATGCTATTATTTCTTTAATATAACAGCATATAAGGAAAACCTTTTTTTCTGTTATTACTCATAAATCTTGGTGTCAGCATTAACGCCTGATTCTTTAACACAAAAAAAAAAAAAAAACTACGATTTATGCCTTACTAGGCTTCTGAAGTTCTAATCAGATCAGATTATGCATAAATTTTTTGTTTATTGCTTGTGTTTCAGGATGAGAAGCAATTAAAGGATCCACAGCACTCATCCTTGTCTCAATTTCTGAATAACTCACCAGGTATTACTAAGCAACTCTCTTAGATTTCATTTTTCTGGCTTCATTTGTGTCTTCTTTCCCCTCCTACCTTTCTTTGTTATTATGTGATTACTATTAAATTTGTTCTTATGCGATAGATCAGGTTAAACTAGACACACATTCCTAAAAATGGCCGTAATTTAGTGCACTAACATCATCCAGTTTGCACCTCTAATTTTTCTCCTCTCTTCCCATTTTCAGGGTGGAGAGATTGATTGCTATCGAACTTGTTCTTTCTTATGTGGTAGATTGGGTTAAAATAGACCAACATGCCTACATTATTACAAAACAAACAGGCTGCTATATGTTTGCTGAAAATGGCCTTACTTTAGTGTATTAATATCACATCCAATTTGCACCTTTAATTTCAATAGCATTCTTATATACTCCAGTGGGTTATTTATATCTGGTAAACCTGCTTTGCAAGTTATGTTTAATAGGAGCATCAGTCGAAACAGTCCTCAGGCATCCTTTGCTGGGTTTGGCAATGTAAACTAAAGCTTGTTGAGTGTTTTGCATTTTCTTCAAACTGCTCATTTCAGTTGAATGAAATGACAGAGTAATTCACAACCTTTAAAAATTCATGTAATGCAGAGAGTGTGCTGGATATTAATTGTTTGAACCTAGCAAACAAAACAATATTATTTTATAGCATTCGATTCAATATTCTGCTATATCCTATTAATGATATTTACTGATTAAATGTAGTTAGTTTATCATTAGACATATTGCATAACTTGTCTGAAATTATGCCTTTTCACTCCTTAAATTATTCTCTTTATTCATTGTCTTCCCATCATGTTTGCTAGCAGGATTGTGAACATTTTGCATCGGCATGCAATCTTGACTGCAAAAAATCAAGACCCTGACCTTCTCCCAATGGACGAAGAGGCAAGAGAGAGGGGTATTACCACAGTAACCCCTGAGGTTGTTAAGCCTGAAGGAGGGGATAGGAGAAATTGGACGGGGAAAACACCTCCCAGAGGTTCGCCTTCTCTTTCAAACAATGATGAAAAGCCTCTGCCTCGCTATCTCCAAACTTCTATAAAGTCTTGCCATGACTTTTGTAAGTATGGAAGGAGGCATGATTTCGAAGGAAAGGAAAAGCATCCCTTTCTTCACAGATCAAGACATAATATTGTCACAGCTGAAGGGCAGAATGAAGCCAAAACTTTGGATTTTGGAGATAGAGGGAAGAGACCTGCAAGTAAACTTAAGGCCTCACCTATGCAGAGAATTGAGTTTTCTGATAAACCAAAAGCCATCAAGCATAAGGCTTTGCTGACAACCAAGGGACCAGAAATGTTGGAGAAACCTGTCAACAAGGAGTTGCAGATTCTGTTGCCTGGTCAGAAAGATATTGTGCCTGGCAAGCAGTCAATTCTTCCCACAACCCCAGAAAATGAACAGATAAGGTTAAAAGGCCTAAATACATGTTACAGTAAGGAGAGACGGATAATCAAACAGATGACTCCACCACAGTCAAAAACATTTCTCAACAAGCCCAAAGTTCTCGAGCAAAAAAGTCTGTCCCATGGCAATGAAGTTGATGCACATGGAAAGCATGGTACCGTGAAGGAAAAGACTGTGTTGTCTGCCAAGAAAGGTATATCATCTATGAAGCCCAAATTGCTCAAGCAGATATCTGTGAAGAAACCTGCAACAGCTGCTAAACTCGTAATTGTTAAGCAAAGGGCATCGGTGCCTCCCAAGAGTATTGGTGTCTCTGCTAAACCTGAAGTCTCTTTTAAGGCAGTGAAGACTCCAGAGGTAAAGTCTGCATCCCTGTTAACTCCAGCAGCAGGTCTGGCTGGTCGAAGAAATCGGGAGGACAAGAAATCCAAGAGTCTGGGAATGTCAAAAGTTGGAGAAGGGAAGGTATTGAAGCCATCAACAGCTTCTTTGCCTGCCAAGTCTGCTAATGATGCCTCAAATTTGCAACTGAGGAAACATAGTAAGGCAAAGCTCAGAACTCCTGTAAAGGGTCAAGAAAATGTCGAAAAAACTGCACATGATAGTGGAGAGAAGGTTGAAAAGGCTGAGCTTGACATTGATGGGAATGAGGAGAAAACATTGTATGTCATTGAGCCCAAAGTGGAGAATGTTGATGTGGATTTCATGCAGCAAATATCTGATGCCCACCATACACTAGAATCAATGTCTCATGATGAGGAAGAGGTTAAGGAACCTGAATCTGCTTCTAGAACTAGTAAATCAGGTGAATCATTATTTGATGATGAGGGAACGGAAAGCAACAGCAGTGATGAATTATCAAATGGTGAAGACAGAAGGAAACCACGGAGAACTGCAACTGTTCACACAGAAGATAATACTCCTGCACCCTACAGGTTGAAGTTTAGGAGAGGTAGAGTAATCGAACCTCAAGCTGAGAGCAATGGTCCAAGAAGGCTCATATTCAGGAGAAGAAGAGTGGTGGGTGAGAACACAAATGGTCATCCTCTAGTAGGGAGGAGAAGTTTTAGGAGGAGAAATGGGATGGATGTCTCGAAGGATCCTAATTCCAAAGCTCAAGGTGTGGTCCTGAGGCATCAAGATACACAGGGGAAGAAAGAGGCACAAAGTCTGTTCAATAATGTGATTGAAGAAACTGCAAGTAAGCTTGTAGAGACCAGGAAGAGCAAGGTGAAAGCTTTGGTTGGTGCTTTCGAGACTGTGATCTCCCTCCAAGATAGCAATCCGGCATCTTCAGCATAGGTTGGCAGTAAAGTGGCTTGTCTTTCCATGATGATTATTGGCCTGCTCATGGTCAGACTACAAAACAGTATATTGTTAAATATTGCTCAGATTCTCTTGAGTACATATCATAATAAGATCTGACTCTTGAAGTATATATGAAGTTGGATTTGTGGCGAGGCTTGTGTATATCTGTAAATGAAGAGATCTGTGTTGTGAAATGTAGCTTGGGTTGGAAAGGTTTGCAGTTTGCGTGCATTCTTTTCTGTTACTGGGAAGGACTTTCATTCTCCATTTTTCAGTTCATGCTAATTTGGTTATTGTTGTAATTGTACTTGATAAGCCCATTAACATTAGGTGGATTGAGATTTGTTTGAATGAGTGTATTCGGAATGATTATTCCATAAGCGAGTTGGCCTCAAGTTTCTTATAGAGAAGTCTGGATTTTGCCCTTTACATGCATGTAGCTCCATGTATATTGATAAAAGATGGCAACAAATATCAACAATTCCTTTAGAGGGGGATAGATTTTATGATTTATTTCATGTGTCTGTGTACATTTATTTAGTGATGGCAAACAAATACTCCAAGCATCTTGGATTGTGACGTTCCGCTTGAACTTTCCCTTTTTGGTTTTACTGATCACATGACTTTCATTTACGTTTTTTTTTTTTTTTTTTACAGAACTTCATTTACATATTTTAATTAGATTTGATGAAGTCATTCTGTGTTTATGGCTTAATGAGTAGAAGGGTTGAAATTCTTGGGTAAACAGGAAGGTCAAGGTGTTTGTCTCTCTCTCTGTGTACCAAGATCTATGTTGAAGAGAGGCAGATTGGACTGTAAGTTAGATTGGAATGAAAAAGCTTTACAGGGCTTGCATGTTGCCTTGTTGTCAGACTGTCTGTTCTTGGAAACATAGAAGTGATCCTGTTCTTTTCTATCTCCTTTTTTTGATTCTAATGTGATTCTTTCTATATTCACGTTTAATGTAGAGATAGTAACATCAGCTTGAATCCATTGTTAGAATCCTGATAAACTAGTCTGCTACTAGATGGTAACTTCACTCATTCCTTTTAAGGATGGTACACTTGCTAGTTTCATCAGCTTGAATCCATTGTTAGAATCCTGATAAACTAGTCTGCTACTGGTGGTTCTGAGCCATACTAGTTTGACCCTTGTTTAAAATCAGAGATAACAAACCCACTGGATGAGGTGATCAAGATTTCTCTTGTTTTATTATACCTTATTGGTATGCAATATTTAATCGATCTACATAGCCAACTGGTGTCATGTGACATAATCCTGGATATGGACAAATGGGCATGGCCAATTGCTGTTATGTGACCCAGTCGTCCTCGGAGAGCACACCAGATATATCTTCCCCGTATGCTACCATCTCTAGATCTCTCTCTCTCTCTAAGGGGTTCTCTAGTTTGGTGATATAAAATTTCATCCATTACTGCATTTGATGATATAAAATTGCTAATAGGGTCCTTTTCCCCCTTCTGACAGCTCTCTACTGGGTCCTTTTCCCCCTTCTGGTAGCTCTCTACTTATTGAAAAGAAGTACCTATTGACTAAGAGGCTAATAAAGGATAACTGTAGTCAATTAGATGGTCTTGCATGTTTCTCTTTGATGCATATAACTTTCTTTGAACTCTTTTCATTGTCCATAGGTGGATGATGGTGGAGGTAAACATGAATATGGACATGGAAATTCTGAGCCCCCTCTTGGCTTCCAAAATTATAACTTTTTTTCATTTTTCTGATAATTGGATCCTCTTAATGCACATCTAAGATAAGAAAATCCGCATGTTTCTTTTGAGCAATGAAAATCTTCATATCAGGGGCACTCTGATTATAACTTCTAACTTCTAAGTTTTGTTTTCCCTTTCAAGACTTTATTATGCTCATTTACATAAATGTGTTGACACATTTTTTATGTGTGTGTGTGTGTGTGTGTTATGAATGCATGTGTTAACATGATACAGAAGTATTATACTGAACTTTTACTTGTATGCTTGTTTTTCAAGTAATTAGCATCACCCAGCAGCTGCCATTATTAATATATATACTGGTATCAGATGTTGCTAAATCTCTTTCTGATCGATCTCTTTCTGATCGATCCCCACAGCAAGTAGTTAATGATACTTGTGCCTCTGCATTTTTGTTCCATTCAAATACTTCCTTCAGAAACCTTCCAAAAGGTTTACAGTCCTCCAATCAATGGAATGCTTGCCACATCACTCTGAAAGGAGAGAGATATAATTCAAAACTCTAATGATCCTATCTAATCTTAAAACTATATCACTACAAGAAACCTAACTTAAACAAGGAAAACTTTGGTTGACATTAAAAAAATAAAAATCTCTTTTATATGCCCCACTAAAGGCTTTCATCTAAAGAAACTCCTTAAATTGGAGCATCCATCTTCCACTGTGATCAACAAAAGATTTTAATGCAGACTTATTGACACCCCATGTACTAGTCAGTTAATGATAAGATCATAGAGCTCTGCCAACTTGAGGTAAGGACTGCCAAATTGCGTAGGCCACTTACCAACTTGTGATATCAGACCACAACTGGCCAAGTTGTTTAGCCATGCTTCATTATTTTTGGCGGTTTGATGTCAGCAAAGGCTGTAGATGAATAGTAGTTATCTTGGAAGTTGGAAATCATTTGTCCATTCTACTGTACTCTGGGTTCTAAGAATACACCTTCCTAAGATTAGACCTCTTGTCAGTCAATGATTGACACCTGCCCTTCATCAACAGGATTTGAGACACCAGCAAATAGAAAATAAACAAGAGAAAAATAATGGTTTGCATTGATAGGAAGAAATCACAAAGTTATGTCACCATTTTAGAAGTTCCATCTTGGCTTGCTTTATATCTTTGCAGTAGAGTTTGAATCATGCAACCTTATGTTAAATTCGGAGTGAAAAGAAATTAATAATCTCATTACAAAAGCCAATCTAGTCTTAAATGGAAATGATGATCAACCTCAATAAATTTTTATCTATATTTTCTTGATTATAAAGAATTTTATGCATACATTTAATTTTTTTATAAAATTTATTTTGTTATGTTACAAGTATTAATTAGAAAAAGTATAGTCATAAATTGAGCAAAAGAATTCACGTAATTGGCCTTAAATAGTTTAAAATAAAGACTTAGTTGTTGTTATATATTATAAGAGAATTTGAGACACTGACAAATAGAAAATAAGTAAGAGAAAATAATGATTAGCATTAATAGGAAGATATCATAAAATTATATTACCCTTTTAGAAGTTTCATCTTAGCTTGCTTTAAGTTTTTATAGTAACATTTGAAACATGCAACCTTGTACTAAATTTAGAGTAGGAAGAAATCAACAATCGAGTTACAAAGAGCAATCCAATATTAAATGGAAGTGACGATAAATCTTAATAAGTTTTTATCTTTATTTTCTTAATCACAAAAAATTTTATTAAGCATTGAACTTTTTTACATCATATTATAATAATTAATTATGGAGGGTACCGTCTCAAATCGGATAGAAAAAAGAAAATGAATTCATAAAATTAATCTCAACTAGTATAAAATGGAGAGGCTTAATTATTGTTGTATATTATAAGCATTAAATATAATTAATTGGAGCAGAAAGAAATTATAATTTAAATGAAAACAACAATTAATCTTGATAAATTTTTCTACATTTTCTTAAGTCACGTACCAATGGAATTCGAAGGCTGTGTGCTGTTTGTATTAAGACAGCTGATCGACTGATACTAAAAGCCCTTTCCGGTTGGTGCACGTTAGGAGACGTGTGCCGCCGACACAACGGAACGGTCTCCAAGCCTTTAAAATCTCTCTCCACCATCGAAGGCCATTTGGAAGGCGTGGATGAAGGCGATGGATTACCGCATCAAGACG
The DNA here is from genome assembly GCA_017589505.3 of Metroxylon sagu. Classification (NCBI taxonomy): domain Eukaryota; kingdom Viridiplantae; phylum Streptophyta; class Magnoliopsida; order Arecales; family Arecaceae; genus Metroxylon; species Metroxylon sagu. Next base: position 1,434,646 of record JACVBY030000605.1, on the reverse strand, counting down.
AAAATACCCCTATAAAAGTGACAAATTCCACGGACTTTTCTCGTGGACGCTTTGGGTACTTCCGGAATTATACCATTTCCGAGGGGCTTTTTCTTGCCGCCCCTCTTTGTCGCCGTGCGAGCCCCGATCTTTCTTAGTTCCTAGCTCTCTCCCTCTCTCGCCGAGCGAGCGAGCGAGAGAGAGAGAGAGAGAGAGAGATTTCTCCTCCTCTTTCGGTCTTGGATGCGAGCAAGGGAAAAATAAGGGAATTTTTGCAGCAAAGGTGAGAGATTGACCAAGTTTCGAGCAATTTTTTTTTTTTTTTTGTGGGAAAAATATCGCCTTTTTTGTTTATTTTTGTGCCGTTTGGGGTTTGAGAAGTTTCTCGGCTTTTTTTGGGTTTTTTTTTGGGTGTATGTGTTGGATTGATGATTTCGGTAGGGTTTTTCATTGTGTGGTGTGATATTGGTTTTGGGAATCGCGGGGGAGGGGGAGGTGCGATGTGGATCTTGCATGCATTGTGGGAACCGCTAGGAATCGGGAATCGGAGAGGACTGTTGAAATTTTGATGAATTAGAAGCAGGGGAGTGCACGAAGATTTGCGGTTAGTTTGTGAAATTATGTTTGGTGAACCCGAAAACAATGGTTTGTAGATTTTCTTTCGTTTCTTGTTGGTGGGGCTACGAGACTTTGGAGTTGAAAAGCTGCTATGTTTTCTATAAACTTCAATAGTAAATGTGTAGGATGATGGAAATTTGGATAATGATCTGAAAAATGAGATTTCATTAAAAAAAATGATTGCTTGATGAAACATTTTGTAGCTGCATGGGTATAACACTTATGTGCTTGATCCATTGAACCTGAAGCACCATGATAAATTAAATTAAATAGGATGTATTTAATCCAGTCAGGATGTACAGGTGCTGACATTTGATGAATGGATCTCCTTTAGTGTTCTGCCTATATATTGTTACTTATCTAGCAAATCCTGGTTACCTGCTGATTCCTGCTGTTCTTATGATGCATGACATGGATTTCTTGCTGTGGGCCAAACTAAGATTCATCAGCAAACTGATTTTCCACCTTTTTTTTTGGTGTAAATGTGTTCAAGATTGATCATTAATAAAATTCCTTTTTTTTTGTGTACTTTCTTATTGTAACAGGGTGGAATGATGTTGGTAGTAAAGCAGTACCGTTGCACACACTCATCAACTTGTATATGTATGAAAGGTCATCTGAGTGAGGATGCAATTTTTCTTGTGTTTCAACACTTAAAATGGAACCCCAGGTTGATTGCTGTGATATCGTGTGTTTGCAAATGGTTTGATGAGATTGCTAAGCGGGTTTTGTGGAAGGAGTTTTGCCGAACTAGGGCTCCAAAGATGATGCTAGATTTGCAATCCAGTGGAAGCCACAGTGTTGATGGTAACTGGAAAGCACTTGGGAAGCTTCTCATCTATTGTTCAGGTTGCAGCAAGGGGGGTCTATTTAATAGCATCCATATTCCAGGTCACTTTGTTTACAGGACTCGGTTTTCTAGGACTTCAGGGAAAAGTTTTCTTATTCCACAATGCAGAAGTGATGTGTTGTATGTATCAGACCCTTGTGAACATCTTGATCAGGGAGAGGAGGGTGATGTGGGCTTTTTTCGTGGTGTCTTCAAGTCATTTTCTGTTTCAAGAGTTAGGAAGATGCTGATTGACAGGCAGGCAAAGTTTCATCCCACAGAGGTGTGTCCGTACTGCAAAGCAAAGATGTGGAACATGCTGCAAGCAAACATGATACCAAGAAGTGCTGCCTGCAGGTTAGGTGCTTATGATGATTGCATAGAGTATTATGTATGCCTCAATGGGCATATGCTTGGAATATGCACTCTCTTACCCCTCTCAGATTCAGAAGAGGCATCAGGATTGGAGTGATGCCCAGAATTTGATGCAGGTGATCCTCCTGATCACACTTTGTTTCCATACCGCCATTTAAATTTTATCGGGACACGAATAGTCCACTGAAGCTCCTCATTTGATATATTGTAAAATATGTGAAATAAAATATAGTTATCATAGCCTCACTAATATGTGTCTGATTCCATGTAGACCTAATTGTACATGTATCTATTTGAATATGCTACTGAGTCGAAATAAATAAAATATTGGTTTTAACACGGAGCATTTGTTAAATCTTGTGTTCACTTATTTCTGCTGTTATTTGAATTTAAAAGAATTGCAATGTTACCTTGCACTATTGGGTTAATATCTTCAAAATAACTTTCTTGTTCTTATTATTATAATGCTTGCTCAGTTTGCTGAGTAATGGTATGATATCAAATTTAGCATATCAAATTTGCCACCACCAAATGAGGCTACCTGTCTATATATTAGAAATTTCATGGACTGATTAATCTAAATATGCTATTTGAGATGACAGTACTGACTAAAGTATCTATGCAAAAATGTAGCTATGCGGGGAAAAAAAACTGTGAAGAAAATCTAGATTCTGGTGTTCTATAAACTCTGAATTTGTATGATACATAATTCATAAACCAATCTTTAACTTTGATGTTTTGCAGAACATTCTGATCTCTTTTTCTTCTACATTTCCTTTGACATGTTATTTTCTTTGTTGAACAGACTTTGAAGTGTCGAAGATTAGGTTTCTTTTTGTATTGCTGTATGGCATTGTGGATCATGTTGGTTACTGTTCATGAAAGATTTGGTAGAAAAAGTGATTCAGGGATCTTCTCTTGCTATCATGTGTAACAGGTTATGTAGATCTCATAGGAGTTTGCCTTTTGGATAGCAAGCACAAAGAAAGCTGTTCTTTAGTCTTTCATTTTATTTATTATTCCAGGTGAAAGAATTTAGGTGACAGTAATAGCTCAGTATCATTGTAGTTGAATTATCATACTTTTTTCCATGTACCCATGTGTAAAAATATGCTTTGCATATGTAACTTTATGGCATTTTGGCATCCATGAGATTAATTTGTTTTGTCTCCTGTCTAGAAGCATGTGTGTTCTCCAATTTTTGTCACAATATTTTGTTCTGCTTTCTGGTTCATTTGTTAATCTCAAAGCACATTTGTACGTGAGATATATGAATTTCAAATTTCAACACAATATGTGATTCTTTCCTAGCCTTGCTGTGCCTTGCTTCTTATGCTTGGATTGGTGAGCAAATTACCTTCAAATAATACAGATAAGGTACCATGTCAAGGCACCGCTTCTAGCATCTAAGTAATTTATCTTAAGCAGGGGCATGCATGGGGAACCTTCCCTGTTGACCGCATCTTCTTGGCCTTCTCCATTGCCTTATATTCATCTTTTCTTTTTCTTTCTTCTGCGAGGGCTCTGGCTCCATCAACGATATGCTTGATTGTTGACATCGCATTATTATATTCTTGTTCTGCTCTTTCTTGTCTTTTTTCCGATTCCTTCTGCAATTTTGGCAAAAGGTAAGTCAGTTTCTGCATTAACCTTATCAGCTAAGGCATCATGCATGTGCTATGTTGCCAGTATTCCTTGAAGCATTCGAAAATTGCCATCTTTTATGGTCTGACCTACAGCATATTTGGCCCTGAACATCATAGCAATGGCATAGAGTTAACTGGAAGAAGTGCAGGATGACCTTCTAGGGAAATGTCTGCATTGATTAGTGTCTCGAGCTTGAGTTAAAGAACATTCTAATGGTTTTAGGTCATTGTTTTGGTAAAGATTCTTTTGCTTCTTAGGGATTTTTTTTCTTTAAGATTTTTAACTTTGTCTAGAATGCATAGAATATGACTTATCTGTGGCGTGAAAATATGCTTTTCGGCAGGGAAGGGGCATCTTGGAAGTGTTCTGTGAGTGTGAGCATGAACAAGAATGGAGGAAGATACATGGGTGAAAAGGAAAATCATCTTGCAAAATTTGTGGGTGGACTTCTTGCCAACTCTAGCCAAGGCAGAGGGTTTCATCATTGGATAAAGCTTTAGTGGAAAAGCAAATTAGAGTTTTTATTAAATTTGGAAAGCTATTTTGTATGGGGAGATGCTTAAATAATGATATATTGCTTGAAGAGCACTGGAGATAAAGAATTGGCCGTCATTTGGATTTATATGTGCCTTTATATAACGATTCCCTGGTCATGTGGGCCAAAGGCATTGATGGTTCATGTAAAATTTAGATGCTAATGAGTTGTTGGTTGCTTTGGCATAGGAGTCAGCAAGTAGTGTTTAGTTTATGTAATTTTTCCAGTGCATGGACTTTGTCCACCCTTATTAAATGAGTGCAAGTTATGGGAAAACTGGAGCTTTCTCCATTGTATCCTTAAGAGGTCATTTTCTGATCTCCCTTGAAGTGTTTTTGCAGCCTTGTGTTCTGGTTGACTTGTTACACGATTGCTCATCCTGGTCTATGGTTCAGTGATTGATGGTAGCTGGCATTTCTTCTAGCATTACGAACACTTAACCAAGCTTATGGTGCATCAATGGTTCAGGACAATTTTAGTCCAAATGAACATACAATTGGGCTGATTGTGGCCAAATCTAGAATGAGGAAAAATAAGGTGAAATATAATAGTTGCATTGTATAATCTAGGTTAGTCAAGTTAAACCTTAGTTCGCTCCAATTGGCGTTGGGCTTTCGACTTCTTCTCTTCCTCCCACTCCAGAATGGTGGCATTCATCTTTTCATACCTGAAATAAGGCATATTGCTGAAATTCATTTGCTGGAGCTTGGGGCATGATGCAATTATACCCAAGCATTTTATGTTATGTTGGATAATCATTTAAAAAAAACACATCATAGTTACCGCTCTCTTATCTTAGCCAACTTTGCCTTCTCCCAGACATCTGCTTTTGTTTCTGCTGCTGTACTGGAGTTTGTTGTCTTCCCACGCCCATCTGTTTGTGCTGTAGGTTTTATTGTCGGTGGTGCTTGTTGCCCTGCTTGAGTTTGTCTACGTTCAGATCTCTTGCTAGCTGTCTCATTTACATACTTGTCTGAGGAAGTAGTTTTCTTGATGGTGGGAATGGTATGCATTTCCTTACCTGCCACTTTGTCATCAGCAGTATAATCCTCCCGCAGCCTTTGGTCTGACTTTCTTATTGAACTGCTACCTGAATCTGGGTGGGTTGTTACTTGGTAAATAATGAAACATTCATTAGAACTCATGCTTAATTATTTTTCTGTTTTGCTTGGCATACAGGCAAATATATTAACTACTAATGTACCTGAAGTTTTCCTGTCTTTTTCTGTCTCTTTACCACTAGACCTTCTGGATATTTTGCTTCCATCAGATGGCTTTTTCAAGCTTTCTTCAACAGACCTTTTCTGTTTTAGTGAACTTTCTTCTTCCTGTACCTTGATAGCATATGCAGCTGCTGCAATGGCAGTCTCAAACTCACCATCATTTGCATCTTCTACCTCACTCATTTGGCCAGAGAATTGCCTCTGGAGCCAGTTCTGCGTTTTCTTTTTCTCTACATAAACAAAATTTTTGTTTACTCTCTTCTTCTAGAGCATGACCACAAATTGCATTGTTGTATATATTCAAGTTAAAAGTTGAGGACTTGCATGGCCTTGGAAAAAAATAATGCAAGCAGTTTTTTTAATCAGGAAAACTTAAAAGATAATGCAATTTCTATTCTTGTTTTGAACTAATTGTCTGCTTGATGGGAAAATGCATTTGTAATTATGTTAAAAAATAAACATCTAAAAATTACAAACAAGTTACTGTTGGCAAACCAGGTGGTGAGTAAATGCGTATGAGATAGTTACATAGGTTATGTATATATGTGGATGGTCATCCTGAAAAAAGTTTGATTTTTGTTAAAACAAATGTCCAATATATATTTGTAGGTGGCTTGAAAGACCAATAACGTTAATGACTTTTTCTTTTTCTTTTTTTTTTTGCAAATAATAACATTTAATGTATGTTACCATAAGCATAAACTTTTTGCAATTCCTAATTTAGATGAGAGTTGAAAGGTACATCAGCTATCAATACCTTTGTTGAAGGAAACTTTCTTCTGGGGTGGCAGCCTTCCTGCTCTTATACTGTCGTCCTCAGTTTCTTCTCCAAAACCAGAGAAACGTACCCTAACAAGAAATTAAAGTCTGAATCAGGAGATGAATTACAAAGAAGGCCATGGGAATAGAAGGTAAAAGAAAAAAGACTTGCAGATTATTTTGTCGCATAAGCATTGAAGTGGCAACTTGGGTTGCCCTTTTTTGGGAGTACTTTTATAGGATGCTTGATATATTTTTGATGATATCTGTCAATTTCATGAGATGAACAATACTAGGTTTCCTTTTGTTTAAAATTAAAAATAAAACTAGTATGGTTTTTCTGATGATGTTAATATGTATTTTATAAATATATTAACTTAACTAAATCTTAATCTCAAACTAGTTAAGACAGTTGCATCATGAACACGAAACAAAGTAACTTTTGTAGATGGAATGCCAATACATAGCAATGGACAAAACTATTTAATATAACCATAATCATCGAACTCTGTCCCGGCCATTTGTGGTTTTCATGACCAATTCTATTTCACCAAGCATTTTCTTTCAACATTTAATATTAGGAAGAAAAGATTCTTGCAATAATAAAAAGAGAAATCAATTTCATAATTCAAGATAAATATTCTGCCTTTTGATGTTTGTAAGTTGTAGAGGCAGTCTGACTCTTCAAATTAAAAAGGAGGGTGAAAAAAAGGACCTAGAAATAAAGTGTACTTGCTTTATATCTCGGTTTATATCTCAGGTTGATGGAAAATACCTTTGTTTGGACAATTTTTCCATTCTGGTGATCTGTCACGGTTTATGTCGGAAGCCCTCAGGAGTTTGACTGGTTTAAGGAGGAGGAAGAGATCCTAGAGGACTTTATTGGAGGCCAGGCTTGGAAACAAAGTCAGGATTGGTGTTGTTTATTTTTTTAACAGGTAATGAACTGGGGAACAACGAAGCAGAATAAGCAAGGGAGGTATTCTTGCCATGCAAGTGCTGGTATGTAGCCATAAAGCTGGTGGATGAAGGAAGGGATCCCTCTTTTCTATTGCGCCTATCGGATGAAGGAAGGGATCCCTCTTTTCTATTGCGCCTATCTTTCAGCTTCTTCTTTATGCTGTTGTCTATTGCCTTAGCTAAAAAGATACCTTTAAGACTGAGATATATTCTCCTCCTACCTTTTCTCATCCTTCGCTTGTAAAGAAGATGGTGAGAAGCCTGGGGAGAATATGCTTGTTGGTGTTCAATTCTACTTGCTTATTTTTGTGCTCCCTTGCTGCAAACCTGCCTCAAAAAGAGAAAGTTATGTTGTCTGAGGGATATGAAAAGAAACACCAAGCATTTCCATTGTTTAGTGAAAGAATTTTATTTGAAAGTGTGTTTTCCCCCTTATTTAGGATTATGATCGATAGGAAGCAAATGAAAATAACTGAGAAAATATCAAAATTAATGAAATGTGGCCCGCGAAGCGGAAGCAATATTGATTTGCCAATACTTTGGGGGGGGGAAACTGGAAATGCTTGATTTCAATGGTTTTCAGATAGGAATATCTATACATCTTTTTTTCTTGCATTTCCTTCTAGTTGGAGCAAGATGAGTGTTGTGGGGCACTCTCAGGTTGTGCTATGGATTGATGGAGCTTTATCTGAATAAATTTCTTGACTTTAGTGTTATCTAGGATTCTATCATGAGGACTTGCAGGGGTCTAAATTCTTGATACCATCTGAAGAGGCTGGGTTGGTCGATTGTCTAATTTTCTTTTGATGGATGGGTGTTATCATTGATTTCATGAACTAGAGATCTTGAGGAATCATAGATCATAATGGGCATCTAATTCTAGCATAAGAGGAAACTTATGCAGTGGAGTGAATGCTTGATGGTTCATACCTCCTTCTTCTTCTTACCTTACCATATTAGAGGGGAAGCAGCTCCTAGAGAAAGAAATGTTGATGTGCTTGGATTGCTTGAAAATGTCTGTGTTACAATGAAATGTAAACCATAAAAAACTGAATGATGACATCTGAATTTTTTTTTAAAAAAAAAGCTGAAGCAATGGGCTAGAATAATGTGAGAAAATGTATACATAAAGAAAGAATTTGGCTGATTTCATCGTGCCTAAACTTGATTGATAGAATCCTCATATTGGATGTGGACAGCTATCTCTAAAATATTTACAAATTAAAAATTATATGATTTAAATATCCTCTTAAGTTATGTTTCAAGTAGTTAAAAAATTAGATAGCTTAAATAATATGAAAAAATATATATTCTTTTATTTCTTGAAGCATAGGTTAGAGATCTACAAATCATGTATGAGTATATTAAAGATAATAAATTATATTTAATAATTTAAATCATGGTATGATGCTTATATCATTTATATCTAAAATTGAAAGTAGAGATTCTTTTGAGTGTAGCCAAGATAATAGCTCGCTCTATTTTTGGAAAAGAGTATGTGGCATGGAGCCATGGTAGTATAATTAAATAATATCCAAAAGATATGATAATCTGAGTTTCTTTAATAATAATCATATATAAATTTAAATTAAGTTCTTTATAATTTAATTGAACTAAATTCAGATTTCGTAAATAGAATTTGACTTCTTGGTGGATTGAAATCTAATTTAGCTATGTTTAAATTTGAATATATGATAATTCCAATAATAAAAAAGCAAACGGTCTAAACATAAAAAAATTGGCCACATGAATTATATTAGTTTTTTATATACTTATACTTTTTTCATACAAGCTGTTATCAAATTTTATCCATGGCATGGCTCTTTTAGTTCTAAAATCTCAAATGATATTTGAATTTTGATTTTATTTCAATCAAGGGAAATATAAATAGAAATTAAAATATATTTTAGAAGTGATTGGACCCTTTTTTTTTTTTTTTTCAAAACCAATCATTCATTTTCCATATTGTAGTCCTATTATATTATTATCTTCCATAAACTGTTGCCGTAGAAATTTTTTTCACTTTGAAAATTGTTAATCCTTAGCTACTCCAGCTTATTAAAATCATATGCTAAATTGAACCTTACAAAAGTTTGAATCCAAACTTGATTCCAGCTATAATCGACTTGGGATATAAGTTTAGACTAAACCAAACCAAATTTTCTTATCAACTTCAAATGTTGATACAGCATGAATCAAACCTTTTTACAACTCTACACATTGGAAGAGAATAACAGGAGAGGGGAATCTTGAAGACCAACTTTGGATGATCAATACTCCAAAAGTCTTCACTGTAGATAAATAAATAAATAATAGTGCAATTTAGAAAGAATAATATTCTTGCTCTTTCACCAACCGTCAGAATGGGTGCAGTTTGGAAAGTAGAATTATAATCCTTCATAGCTGCTTGCGTCTAAATTTCACCTCCTAAATCTAATTCAAAAAAAGCATGACCTGGATTCACTCTAGCATTTTCTTATATTTGATTAAAGTAACAAAATTGCAAAAAAAAAAAAAAAAAAAAAAAAAAAAGGTTAAGGCATGATTAAGTTATTCCAAGCCACTCGTCTACATATTGTTTTGCTTCAAAAAAATCAATATTATTGGAGAAAAAAATTTAAAATTTATTAGAAAAATTGACCACATTTTTTTTTTTTCCTTTGATTTTCTTTTTGCAGATTCTCTAAACTTTATTTCTTTTACTTTCGTAGCAACCAAGCATAGCCTAAAGATTAGATGCGATTAATTTATATAGGATTATTTTTCAATCATATTAAGTACCATCCATCCATAGTCTGCATACAAGGACTCGTCTTGGATGAAGAATTTTATCCGAATCTCATCTATGTCCTACCAACGTTTAAACCATTTTGAGTTTAAATGTCTTCTCTTAAATACCATCAATTGGTGCATCTCACTTACCCTTTCCTGAGTATAATATGATTCTATATTTATTTTTAGTTGAAAAATAAAAATTCAATAAAAAGAATTACCTCTCATCCAGTTCCATAACAAAAATTATAAGAAAAATTATTTTATGATTGATGTGGGATAATCCAATCTAAACCATTAAGGTGGTGGAATCAAGATGTAACAAAGCAATTATGGGTCAATAATGATGCCCGAGGCTTTTTCAACTTGGTTGATTCACTTTTTTTTTTTTTTTTTGCTCCAAAAAAATTTTTGTCAAACTCCTATGAAACTTCATTCCTATTCCTTACGCCGACTCAATTCACATGGAGCCAATCAATCCAAAGAAAATTTCTCTCTTTTTCGTCTGATGAAATCCATCTCCAATACTTCTCTATAATATATATATATATATATAAAATAATTCCTTAAGCTCAGAGCCCTTATCTCAAGATTGGTCAACAACTCTCCTCCTTTCCTTCCTTGGCTGACTGAAGCATCAACAGCATTAAATTCCAAATTTCTGGAGCGAAAAACCATCTGATTTATCTTTTATTTTCTCATAATAATTGTCTTCTTTTATTGTCCAACGATGATGGGTGGAATTATTCTAAATATTCCACAACCATTCATCAGGCCTCCACGTGCAAATTATCAGGGGAAAATAAAAAAAAAAAAAATTATTTTTACGAAATCGCAACCGTTCATCAAACATCCGTCCACATGCATCGCAAGGGGCTCGGCCATTCTTGTCTCACCCCACCGAAGATGATAGGCGAACTCGTAATCTTACGGGAGGTCCAAAGAAACCATTGATCGGACGGCTATAAGCGAAATCGTCACACTATTTTCCGGCTTCTCCCGCCCCGCAATCACCATTTCGAAATCAAGACACTCGCGTTGCTCCGCCACGGGCTTTCTTCGCCCTCTAAAACGCTAATTCCTCCTCTACCACCAAGACGCTAATTCCCACCCCTAAAAGCCCTAACCCCTTGATTTCTCTTGATCCCCGGAACCCTCTCCCTTTCCCTCAGCGAATCGATGGAGATTACCGAGGAGCAGAGGCAGAGGGCGGAGGCCAACCGGCTCGCGGCCCTCGAGAAGCGGAAGCGCGCGGCGGAGCTGCCGGACGTCGGGGCGTGGAAGCTCTTCAATTGCCGCAAGATTCGAATCCCCCCGCCGGGACCGGAGAAGAAGCCGGAGCTTCCGCCGCCGCCGCCTCTGCCGCGCCTCTCCCATTTCCGCGTCGTCCTTGAGATTTGCTCCCCCGACGAGTTCTCCGTCACACCGGAACCTCTTCAGGGTTCTCCGTTTCCTGGAGAGTTGGAATGCCTTCGGATCATCGAGGCTTCCCTTTCATCGGTTTGCCTTTCGGCCCTATCTTTCGTCTCATATTCTATTCCTTAGAGTTTTTAGTGTGCCATTTTTCTTGATCTTCTATTTGCATGGATTCCTTTAAGAAAGAGTTGGGCATTGCCAGAATTTTCTTTTCTAAAGGAATTTGGGTCATGGATGCTCTTTCTTTCTAAGTGATAAATGTTCATATCTGTTCATTTTTGGTTTATATGGTTAGGTGGTGCCATTTTGTCCGACGGTGAGCCAGGGTGGCCGGAGGACTTCTGTATTTAATCTTGAGGATTATGACGTGGTGTTGAGATGCCTAAAGAAGTTACAGGGGGTCGACTTGCAAGATATTCCTTATACTACACGAATGGTTATCCAAAAATTTTCACAGTGTGTTGGAAATCATTGGGTGCCTTCCATGGAGGGGCATTATTCTGACGAACAAGTGGATGAGTTACTCGGGAGACTACCTAAACGGTTACTAAATGCACTGCACCCGTTTCAACTTGAAGGTGTAAGGTTCGGCCTCCGAAGAGGCGGCCGTTGTCTTATTGCGGATGAAATGGGCCTGGGAAAGACTATTCAGGTGAAATCTTGTGTCATATTGGGGTCTACTTTGTCCTGTTGGTATATTGCCATGCGTCTTGAACCGGTTTATATCTCTTCGCCTCTGTTCTTTGAAATGTTTGTCTTGCGAAGAATTTTGGACTAAATTTTATTCATACTATGTATTATCTATTGGTACATGACTCTTGATTTTACTTCACAATCTTGTACTTGTAATCTAAAGAGAATATCATTACCCAAGAGTAAAATTTATAGCGGTTAAGGATGTTTTGTCATGACACTGAACCAAAAAAACACTAATGGTCGAAATCGTAGCCAGTTAAAGCTACTAAATCCTCAACTTATAAACAATCGTTAAATTACTGCTACATGAGAAATCTAATTCCAAAATCTAATTTAAACAATTTCTAGGAAGATGGCCTGTCTATCCAAAACTATAAAATATAAAATTATGAGGAGATAATCATTTTCCACAACTGTTGATAAAACTAAAATATAGAACTGATCTCCTTTCAAATAGTCTTCCATCTACCTGATCATCTTGCCATCTCAAGCAGCTGCTAGAAGCCCTATCCTTGATATTGGTCTATGATAATGAGAAACAGATAACTATCTAATGAGCAAATATTTATAGCACCAAATAGAGTCAATATAGAAGACATAAATTTCACAGCAAAATATATTTTTATTTTTCCTCCAAAATGATTTCCACAAATAATTATCAATATATTGGGTTTACTTCAATCTTTGAAAGAAGACTGTCAAATAGTTCACACAAAAAATACCAATTAAACATATTAACAAACATAGAGTTAGGTCAGGCTATGTATGTATGTAGACTCCTTATTAGTTAGGGCACATAGACTCTCATCGGCACATAATAATCCTTGATTTAAGGTACAAATTTAAACAAACTCTCCACCTAATAGGTACATAAGCTTCATATAATTTGGGGCACAATAGAGCATTGGTACCGAAGGCCAACAATGCTGTTCCTGCTAGCAAGGACAATAGTGACATATATAATTTTGATCTCATAATATTTATAATACATAAGTCAGAAGCCAAATCACATTGAAATCACAATAACTTTAACTTATATGAAAGAGTTCCAAAATTTAATTAATAACATATTATGAATGTTATTTGTGGTGGGCACATTTCAATTTCATTAAAAAGATGTTGAAATCAGAAATACTCAAACTAAACAAACACAAGTTGACAATAAAACACTTATGAATCCATAGTTTTCATATAGAAGCCTGATTTTATCATAAAAACACCTAATGTAAATTATTAATGACGTAGACAAGTAAGGTATATTTAGAAAATAAAAACGTAGCACGTCATGAATATTTATTTACAACTCTTGCTTATCTTGTGGACAAGCCAATAATGACCTCTAAATAAGCTCAAATATCTCTTAATTAAGTCCTAAAAAGAGAACCGTTTAAAACATTATTCGATAAATAGATAGCATTCAAAACTTCTTACTCTAACTTAGACTAACTAGTTTTACTGCTTTGTAGCATAATCCCTATTCATGGGATTCCTTAATTAAGGCTTCCTGTCGTGCAATAGTAACTCCATCACAGCCCTAAGCAATCTCTAGGAAATCAATGATGGCAGCTAAGAAAATTTCCCATGAAAAGTAGCTCTAGTATTAGAATTTTTTACTTTAATTAATTTTGTGACTAGTTAATATACAAGCGTTCGATCATTAAAAAATTGGACCTAAAATTCTATATCCAGCCTAGGTAAAAAAAAATTCTCTAATTTGGCCTACAGGTATATTACCTTGCAAAATGGCTACCCAAAATAAATATAAAAATAATTTCTTAGAAAGAAAATTAAATTTTGTTAGCTGCTATATTTCAAGTTCTATATGTTGAACAAATACACCTAAAAAATAATGGCAAAATTCTAACTCTAAGTCAACCAATACAAGGGCTTAATTGAATACATTCAGTATTTTTTACAATAGATACCGATCTAATTTCTGCTTTGAGAATCATAATAGATGAAACTCCCTTTTCTTAAAAAAAAATCAGAATAATAATTTCTTCAATAAGTTGTGAAATGATGCATACCTTAATCAACGAAGCCTCTACTAGATTTTTCTTTTTTTTTTCAAAAACCAATATTTTGTTCTTTCCTTTGAATCCTTTGCAACCCTTGTTCCTTGTTCTTTCTTGTTAGTTTTTCCTTTTCTTGATGGCAGGTCATTTTTCTTATTTTTCTTTCCAACAGGGGTTTGCTATTAACATAGTGAAAAAACTGGTTTGTTTCAATGACTAGCCATTAACCCATTATAACCCGCTATAATGGGTCTGCATGGTAGGCAGAACTTTAACAGTTCATAACTTAGTTATTTTAAGTGTAAATATGCCAAAATCAGTCCATCTTTCGAAACTCTCAAAGTCTACTTTCATATAAGATTAATTTCACTCAAAAATTCCTTTCCGCTCACTTTTCAGGCAATTGCAATAGCATGTTGTTTCAAGGATGAAGGCCCTATGCTAGTAGTTTGTCCAGCTGTCCTGCGATACTCATGGGCAGACGAATTAGAGCGCTGGCTTCCCTTCCTACCAAAGGATATCCATCTTGGTACTTACTAATATCTCATGCCTACTATGAATTTGGAGAGAGTTTGACGCCTGTTGGTGCGGTCATGGTTTTGCTTTAAATTCCTATTCTGGTTTTGTAAGCTTTTTCTCATTACCATGGCAAATCTACTAGATGAAATTGACAAATTATTGCAACAAATCGTTGTTTTTGCACATGTCCTGCCTTTACTGAGGTTCAGTGAGCAATACAAAATCATTAATGCCAAAATGAAGCCTTCTTTGCGGTCAAGTGTTTAGAGAAGCTGAGAACTGAGTGACTCTTTTGACTTGATTCTTAAATATACATGTTTTGGAGAATAACGGTTCCTCCGTTGAGCTTCACACCCCCAAGTGAGCCCTCCTAACATTGGTATCAGACTTTATTGTTGTTTTTTCCATTTTTACTATAATTTCTTATAGTTAAAAGAATGATGGCTTTTCCCACCAATCTTACCAATTTCCTGGCTGTTTTTGACAAACACCAAGCCCTAAACTTCTGAGAATATATTACCAATTTTATTATTGCGCATGCATTTTGCTATCAAAGGGTGGGCCTTGGTACAATGGTAAGGTTGCTTTATTGTAAACTGGGTGTCATAGGTTCAAAACACGGAAACAGCCTATCCACATGTGGAGGGTAAGGCTACGTCCATCTAACCTTCTCTGGCTCCATGGTGGTAGCTCCCATCTACATGCATTCTACAATCATGCTTCCATTATGGTCATGCCACTAATAAGACTGTCTGGATTATAGATATTCTTTTCTTCATTATCTTTTCATTTATAATTTGTTCCAGTGTGGCCCTTATGCAAGCTAAATATCTTGAAAGTTTTCTTGAACTTCTAATATGCTTTTCCAGAGTAAATCAATTCAGGATGCCTATAGAAAAAAAAATTGTTCACTATATCTTGTAAACCATAAATCCATTTGCCTTCAATAACACTGCTAAAATGGTTAAGAAAGAACTGCTGGTACCAGAAACATCTTTTTTTCTGGTTATCCAGAGACACCATGGCAATTACTAATCATGTTCTGTGTCATAGAACAAGATTCCTCCACTTCTAGTAGTCCTGTTAGATAGTGGGATAGAAAAAGTTGGAATAGCTATTGTTATGTTCTAGTGTCCCTTAAAGATTCTCTTATCCCTGGTATGAGAAGAGTTGTTTGGTTAGAGTCGGTAGGATTGAATGGAAAAGTAAGAGACACAAGAAATAGCTCCCCCCACCTCTTGCTGGGTTAAGTTGTATTGACCAATATAAGGTTAGTTCCCTAAAAGTGAGTGTTTGGCTTGACAGTGGGATAACAAACACTTTTCTGGTATTGGACAATCAAACAGGGCCTTGATCTACCTGGAGAATATATTAGTAATTCAAATGATATCTGATAATTAAATTCATCCATAGAGCATGACAAGCTGCTGTCAGCCTAAGATGTTTTGTGGTTCTATCATGCTCCTAAAGAGTAGACTTGCCAAGGAACTAAAGCTTTAATGCAAGCTTCATTATGACATATTCTATTTTCATTTTTTTGATGAGCAGACTAAAATGCTTTTCATTCTGAATGATTGGAGATGTAATTTGCTCTGCTAATGGTGATCATAATTAGCTCTGCTACAGTTAACCCTGATTTTTAAAACACAATCTGACCTTGCCCTTTTCACTAATATTCACTGCAGTCATCTGTTTTCCCACTTTAATTTGTGGGCGATTCCAATGTGGATGTTTAGAAAATATTGCCTAGCTATCAGCTGGTGATGTATTTTCTGGTAGTGTATTTTTTAAAATTGGAAATACCTATGTTGTTCTGCATGATTATTTAAGGTTTTCTAGTTTGTATGACAAAATAACATATGTTTTTCCCATTACACTTTGGCATTAAACCTTTTGAGATGAGGTCTTGTGTTAACTTGGTAAAAGATAAAATAAGCAGTTACATAGATTGAGGAGTAATTAAGTATTTTATAAATAAAGAATTGAAATATATACTAATATATATGTGTGTATATATATATGGAGGTAGGCTTGGCTATATTTGAATGTAGATAAGCCTAAATTCGGTCACTTCCCTCACCATTGGATCCACACAATTCACGGATCCCAAAGATGAAAAAAGTGAAAAAGGTAGGGTGGTTTCGGGATCTGTGTGGATCTAAGGATGGGGAAGATGGCTGAATCCTGAACTTGGCTACATTTGAATGTAACCAAGTCTATCTCTCTCTCTCTCTCTATATACTCTCTCTCTCTCTCTTTTTCTTTTTATATATATATATATATATATATGAGGTAGAATTGACTACATTCGAATGAAACCAAGCCTAAATCCGGTCACCTCTTTCACCCTTGGATTCACATAATTCATGGATCCTGAAGATTAAAAAGGTGAAAAAAGGTGGGGTGGCTATGAGATTGGTGTAGATCGAAGGATGGGAAGAGGCGACTAAATCCTAAACTTAGTTATATTTGAATATAGCCAAGTCCAGTTCTATACTTAAGTGTGTGTGTGTGTGTGTGTTTGTGTGTGTGTGTGTGTATAGCATCCTAATAAGTATGACTATGACAATAAACTTAAAATTCAATTGACATTACGGATCACGAATGCGACATGATATCTATTTTTTTTCTAGGAATGGGTGTCGTGATGATCAGCCTCAGAGAAAAAAAATAAGGATCACAACTGGGTGTAGATTCTTTGAAATCTCTTATATAGACTCATATCCAAATAATATAAGTGGCCTGGATGTTTACCATACTATCACATAATGGAGAATGTTGTCTCTGCAAATGCCATAAATGACCAGTAGTGATTAGTGCTTTTGATTCTTCATCAATAACTGTATATCATGCAGTTGAGAGGAGGTAGTGTCTTGTAGTAGGAGTGTCTTTGTCTCTTTGGGATGATTTTTTATGCAGGGAATGTCATCACTAGAGAGACCTTAGTCCAGTTCTTTTGATTAGCCACACATGTACTGGCTTATAAGCAATTGGTGAAAGGCAGTGGCTGGTTGCCTGAGAGTTGTGATTGCTTATTTGTCGATATTACCAATGATGTTAAAATTGGGATCAGGCTGTAAATCAAAGAGGGAGTTAGATTGGATTGGATTGTGTGCTGTAAGGTCTTTTTTGTTTCTTCAAAAAAAAAATACCAATATAAAAAATATGAAATTCGAAAAATGAACAAGTTATAAAGTTGCTGAATGAAGAATAAAAGGCCATGCTTATAACAAGTTTAGTTTCCACCATCATAAATGCATATGTAGCATGTCTAGTAAGTCAAGCATTGTGTCTAAATATCTAGGATATTATATACAACCTATCAATTCAATTATCCTTTTAGGTAGAATAATTTTAGGAAAAAAAGGAATCAAATTTAACAAGTGGTTATGACAATATGAATTCTGTCTCTTGATCTTAATTCCATAAATTCCAATTCTTTTTCTTCGTCTCTTCACTTTTTAGATGTTGAAACTCTTAATGAGTTTGCTAATGTTATGTGCTTCAGCTTATTAGAGAAAGACAAGCAATTCTAAAGGCCATATAATCTGACAAATCATGCAAAATGGATTCCACATGATTTGATATGATGAAAATAACACGATCAATTTTGCTCTAAAGATCCAAGTGATTGTGCACTGCATAAAATCGATTAGATCCTATGATCCTAACTGATCACAATCGAAGGTCGAGTCCTGTATTGTTATGGCTATTTTGATCTGGATTGTAACATCCATACTATGGATCATAAGATTTTTGACATTTACTACAGATATAACTTGCCTCAGAGCTGTTAAGAAAAAAATTTGATGCAATTTTGTGGTTGAATTCTAGTCACAATCATCTGAATTGATTCTTGTGCTTCTATGACTACTATAAGACTATTGCCACCACTAAATGACATCATATTTTTCAGCCAATAAGCTAAAAATTGTCAGATGTGCTGCTGAACTTCAGCAACCCATTTGACATGAACCGAGCTCCATTAGGAGGGGGTTGTCTAGTGATATTTGCTAGCTACTTAGAGTCAATCACACATGTGATTATTAGCTGTAGGCACACTTATGATAACAGAATGTACAATCTGCCTTAGTAATTGTTTTCTTCCATCATATATGCTTCTCTTCAATGTTGGTTTTTCTTGGTGTATTACTAGTGTTGCACCTGTGCATGTGATTGTAGTATTTAGCCGTTTGAAGTTTTTGAATGTGTTTGACAAATTTTGGATGTTTATCTTTGTTCATCTCTAAGCTTACTGTTTACAGATGTTTAGTTGATGTCTTATTTTAATTTCAGTATTTGGTCACCAAAATAATCTTCACTATTTGGAAAGATTTCCAAAGGTGGTGGTTATTTCATACACAATGTTGAACCGTCTTCGGAAGAGTATGTTAGAACAAGAGTGGGCACTTATGATCATTGATGAATCACACAATCTACGTTGCACAAAGCAAAAATTAGAATCAGAAGAGGTATCATGCTCAGGATCAAATGACTTCTTATATATGCATTTTCTTCTAAGCGATATATGCCTTAATATCAATTTTAAACATTTTTTCAATGGCCTTTTTGTTGCTTGTTTTGTTGTTATTATCATAACTCAGTGGGGCATATTTCAGTAGAAACTCAACCAAAAAATGATTACATTTTTACTGCTTGCCACATTAATTTAATTTACTAAATTATATATTTCTGTGATAATAATATTTGTTGTCTTGATGGTGTGAACTGTTGCTTCAAAAGGTTTTATCATATCCTTGTTGAGTTAAATATTTATTTTGCATGCTAAATTAATGTGTCACATGATGATTTTGCTTGCTTTAAGGTCTAAGTGTAGACGTGTAGTTTTGGTACATATTTGTATTAGGGAAAAGGATAATTGATTTGATTTTATTTTGCTTCTTATCTTTCAGATCATGCTTTTAAATCTTGGTTGGACATCTCATGGAATGTTACGATGGGGTATTGTTCCAAGCAAGGCTCGTATAAAACCGGTATCAAGACCCATACCGGTGCATTACTGATTTGGAATGGTATGGTACATACACCATATCAAGATAAAGTGCCATTTTTTTCACTCTTAACCACTTAGTGGCGTGGGTTGGTTTTGGGTGGTTCGGGTTGGTATCGGTGATATGAATCAGTTCATATTGAATCGAAACTTGATACTGTACTATGGTACCTTAGTAGTATGGTATGGTCGGTATGCATTGACAAGGCAAACCTTGGTTCCAAGTATTGTACCATCGTTTTAGCATCCCGATTGGCACATTGTAGGGCATCCCCTGTCCCAAGTGTCTCACTTGTTCAATGGAAAATTTGGGATGACCCCATCCTATGATGTTTAAAACCTTGTTCTAGATCGAAGTTCAACTAAAAAATTTTGACTCAAAATCACTTATAAGAATTTATGCCAGTTTACAAGGGCTTATATCTAGATATACCTTATGATACATAATTTGTTATTGTTTCAAGTGAATCGTGTCTCGTAGTCTTGTAGTGCTAGCAAAAACTTGGTTTGCATATTGAATTATTGATTTTCCATGATGTTGATATGTATTAGGTTGTTTTGTAGCTCCTCATAATCATATTCACATGTTCTGATGCAGATTGATATAGGCAAGCTTGTGGTTTAATTGCATGTCTCTAAGCTATCTGAAAATGATTATGTTTCTTGAGGGTGAAGTCCTTTTTTTTAAAAAAAAATAATACAGATCTTATTCATGTCACCTTACACTAGATTTAAGGTCACACCTTTAATATGACAAACATGCTAGATTTCTTTGACATTTATGTGTATCACCAAAGCAATCAGAAACAGTCTAGGATAAATGCATTTTCTCTAGTGTATGTTAGCGTGGCTAGCATTTCATGCTGTGCTGATTCATGTCATCATATGCAATGGTGCATTGCAATATACTTGTGCTATGGTTACCCTTCATTGGTAAGACATGATATGTGATGCTATAATCCTTGGAATTAGTTTTTTAACCTTTTATTCGTGAGCATAACTTATCATATTAGACCTCTTTCTTGCTGTCATTGGTCACATAAGATTGGATGTGCCGATATGTTTATTCTGCTGCATGCTCTTCATATAGAAGATAATGGTGATCTTGGTTCTCTTGATTGCTTTATTCCTTTTTTGACTGGCCAAGTGTCAATTCTTTTTTTTCTTTTATTAACTTGCCAAATAATAACACAAAAACAGGTGCACTGCTTGGGCTTGGCTTGCTATAAGAAAGAGGTAATTGAGCTCAAGCTGAGTTGGTAATTATTTGAACTGAGCTTAAACAAGCTTCTCATAGAGCTGAACCAAGCTTCTCCTCAATTTTGTAAACCTGAGGTGTTCAAATTTTTATGATCTGAGCTTTAAAATACGTTCAAGGTTGGCTTGCTATATAGCAGAACTGGGCTTGAAAGAGCCATTGCTGAGCTGAGCCCAACCTGTTCATGAACAGCTTGTTTCATTTGCAATCCTGACCATGGGCTGCAATATAGGCTTTCTATGGAGGACACCATGAAGTTGAGGTGTTTCAACACTTCTATAACATTCAGATCCGTCTTTTGAGGTGTTTTAGGACAATTATGACTTCAAAATCTGTCTCTATGTACACTTTCTGTGGTCTTTTTCTGCTTGACTGTCTGCATGGTAGCTTGCTTCATATAGCTATCACTAGCTGAAAGGTTATTTTGCTTTCAGGGTATGTCAAATATGCTAAACTTGTGAAATTGTTTAAAAACATGTGAAGACCTTTATGAAATTGATTTAAAACACATGAACTTGCTGATTAGAAAAAGCTTTCTCTAATTATTGTGGTTGGTTTTGAAATTCTTACTCTGCCCGCTAGTCTTATAAAGGCCTAGTCTTGTTCTAGTAAATGTATTTAAAATTTGTTCAGCAATCTGTCTGGGTTGTCAACTTTTATGATCATGTAATATTAACTTACTTTTGTGGCTTCTAAAACACTTGAGGGCACACGTCATCTTGGAGATATTTTAGCTAGTATAGAAATGGATCGTGCTAGCTCTATCAAGCCTTACTCCAAGGCCACTGTTGTAAACTATGACCTTGGTGGCTGGACATGTCCTTGCATATTCATTGTGGTTTGGCGGCTGCAACATATTGAACCAACATCTTCCCCACACAGTTTATCAGAGTGCCCAGTTCTCTAACGTGAGTAATGAGCAGGATGTTCAAGAAGAAGTTCCTGTAGTACAGATCTGCCACTTGCAATGGGCACCTGACTGTCATTCCTCAAGTCCATATAGGATCGGCCATGTGACATTTGTGATTTATTTTTGACTCTGTAATATGAGATATCTTTGTAATATTCAATACATTTGGAATTGAACTTCTTGCTGCAAAATCCTTTCTGTCATCATCTTATTGTCATTTAAGTATAACAAATATGGTGACAATTTTTTGGGTGTTATGGCAGACAAAAGCTGTACTTGAAGTAGCAGCAGCAGTCAAGCGCATCATTCTACTCTCTGGAACACCTTCTTTGTCAAGGTTGTATACAAATTAATTTTCAAATCTCAACTTATATTGTTGTTTTTTGATTCAAATTCAAACACTTTTTTTTAAATGATATATCTGTATTTTTGGAAGGAACAACAATGATGGTAAAGCTTTAATTTCAAACTAGTTAGGATCGGTTACATGAATCTTTTTCCTTCATTTTGCTCGGTTTTGAGTCATATTTTCTATAAGATTCAAAAATTTTAAATTTCTTCCATGGAACGAATCCTCCAATTATTTTAACACTAGGTAGGATTACTGACCACCAAGTAAGAATTTTTCACAAGGAAAACTCGGAGACATTACTTATGCAAGCTAGGCAACATGGTTCTCCCACATGGTTTCAAGTCTTCTACTGAAGTTTGTAGGCTGAAAATTCATCACCAAATTGTTCGAACACCATTATTTTTTCTTAACTTTTCAAATGCAAAATTGGATTTGCATCAAACAGTTGAAAGTTCAGCATGCATATCCAAATGATATTTTGGACAGTCCATTAATAAAAGCTCTCAAAAGAGTAAAATGAATGAAATTTATGAAAATATGAAGAAACAAGATGGATGTATGGTGTGAAGAAATGCCAGCCATTTGTATAATTATATGACACTTACCTTCTTCCAATTGATTTAGAATTATCAATCACTAGCTTCACTATTTTTTCATTTTTCTAAGAAGTCCTTATGGCATGGATAACAGTGTCTTATATTATAGTGGAGACTGGAGAATGAGTTGCTAGACATGCATCAGAATGCAAATTTGATGAGTGGTTCACAGAGTTTGATCATGGAAATGACTTCTGCGAAGGCCAACAATTGGCTTCGCTCTCAAATCCTTGTGCTATATTAAAATTTATTTTGGTTTCACTACTCCGGTATCCACATTATGTGCTGTGCAAATACCTAGAATTGTGATATTAGAAAGAAAAAATATAGATGAAGAACTATTTTTGAAAATACATGAGATGGCTAAGCATGTGGACCTTGGTAAAAATGTTGAATCATCTGATTCAAGGATTAATTGATGTCAATCTTTGGAATAGTGCACAAGCTGATAGGGTGTAATATGAGGATATATAGCTTTCCAAAAGTTAATGACATGGGAACAATTTTAGGAAGTATCTGCTTCTAACAAACTTATCATATGTGATATATGTAATAAAATTTTAAGCCTTGCTTTTATGATGGCTTCATTCTGAAGAGACACATACTTCTATGTTGATCAAATCAAGGTTGATTTTCAGAGAAAAATTGCAAATAAAATGCAGAATTGAAGTTTAAAGGTTTCACAAAGCAATTGATCTTTGTTTTGTCTTTGGATTGGATAAGTCTTGTTGAGTAGAATTTTAGCGTCAGCATAAATTTAAATTTCATTTGGGACTGTGGTTGATTAAGTGCTTAATTCAGGTACATTGCTCTCTATTCCTAACTGTAGATTTTTTGGCACCAAATGACTGGAATGAGAACCCCAACAATGTGCTTGTGAGGTTGTTCTGTTGCATATTAGCCTGTTGGCTACATGAAATATGCCATTGTCTAAACAACTACTCTAGTAATGAATAAAACCGTAAACTTAAAATTACAGCATCAACTCAATTCTTTAAATAATGCTTTTCTCTATTTACATCATCTAGGAGGGAGATTTTACTTTTCACTAGAAAAGCAAGGAAGGATAAGATGATTTTGATTTAAAGGAACTCACAAAGAAGCTTTTATGACAGCTGTTATTTTTGCTTAGGACATCGAGAATTTGCCACATATATCTAATCGCAACCCCTAGGTTATCCAGATGCATACCAACTAACCTCTCCCCTGTTAGGAATATACAGTAGGGATATGAGCATTTTTTATTACCTTGTAATTATGGGCATACCAATTTCTCTCTAAATGAGATATGTACAGGATCTCTTTTTGATTCAATCTAAGTATCTTCTGTAATTTTAATAAATTTTACAATGTTGATTTATTTTTGGTTTCTCCTAGGTGATCATAGGCCCTATGACATTTATCATCAAATAAATATGTTATGGTAAGTACTTTGCTCATTATTGTATCTTTATTGTCTTCAAATTTAAGGAATGGTAGAAGATATAGACAAAATATTTTTCCAAGGTTTCTTTTTAATCTTGGTAAGGTTTTCTTAATAATTTCCCCCTCTTTTTTTAAACTTCAGGCCTCGATTGCTAGGAAAGGATAAGTATGAATTTGCTAAGAATTATTGCTTAATGACACTTGCTAAAGGCTGCCAGGGAAAAGTTTATAAGGTATCTTAAGTCACAAATATTTTACCACATAATGTTCCTGTTGCTGACATGCATATCTTGTTGTTTACATCATTATAGCAACTACATGTACAGTATGCTAATTTCATGCATGATGAAACTTGTATATAATGTGCTTCGCTAGATTGTGATAAGCATGCTAGGCCATCCAAAACTCAATTGCATGTCAATAGACCACATAATCTCTTAAGTTCCTTTCTGCTTGGTGACCTTTAACTAGAGTAGTTTTAATTGTTGTGGCATGTGTAGGGTCAACTATGTTGTTTTATTTTACTAGTGTTTGTGATTCCTTTTTTTTTTGTTTTGTTTGAATCAATACTCATCAATCAAATTCCTTGCAGGATTTCTCAAAGGGCATTCGACTAGGAGAGTTGAATGTATTGCTTAGGCAAACTCTCATGGTTTGTCCTTATCCCTTTCACTTATGCCATCTTAGGTGCCTACGATTTTGTTTTCATCTGATGACTTCTTATCTAGCTGTTAGAGTGATACAGTCTTTTGTTATGCTGCTTATTTGTTGTATTGTTGATATTTTTATGTATTGCACATGCATGTTGTTGGATCCAGTTGCTTAATTTTCGAAATTGTTTGGTCATCCTCAAAGTTTTTGTTGAGTGTTTTTCCCGTCTTTTTATTTCTCAAAAGAATACCCTTTCAAAATATTGGGAAGAGACTAATTGACTATGATATGAAAAGAATGTCCTTTCAAAAGTTTAGCAGATTGTGCAATGAATATTCACTTTTAAATATCTATAAATTCTATGTGCAATTGTCTCATGTGTGAAAACATTGCTTTCACATTTCTTATTGTTTTTCTCTGTTCACCTCTTGCCTTTTCAGCTTTCTCTTAATTTTGTCCTTTTAAATTATTATTTTTCTTTTACCATATAATACATACATATTGTATGCTAGTGGATAAAAAAGTGATCGTTCTTTGACCATATGGCACATGTAGGGTTTACAAGTTAGGCTGAAACTGGATTTGGGATATATTGTTGCTGATCTTTATGAACACAGATTTAGGTTTAGAAAGGTGAAAAATTGTTGTATGAGATGTTGGCATATAAAAAACTTAAAAGTGAATAATCTGTAGATGGTGAAGATACATACATTACATACATACATATTGTATGCTAGTGGATAAAAAAGTGATCGTTCTTTGACCATATGGCACATGTAGGGTTTACAAGTTAGGCTGAAACTGGATTTGGGATATATTGTTGCTGATCTTTATGAACACAGATTTAGGTTTAGAAAGGTGAAAAATTGTTGTATGAGATGTTGGCATATAAAAAACTTAAAAGTGAATAATCTGTAGATGGTGAAGTGTGGCAGTGAAAGATGAGTGGAAGTTGCACTTGTCAAAGAATGTGTTTCATTTGATGTAATTGTTCAAGGAGGATCGTTGGGGCTTGGTGTGATTTGGTGATCTAGTCATATAATGAAAACCTAGAATATAGGTTTTTTTTGTTCATGAAATATTTACATATGATCTTGACCATATGGTGTATGTATATACCCAAAGCATGTGCCTAGGAATGCATCAACTTGCCGTATACATAGAGGGGGCATTTGATAATTCAAATGGGATCACCACAGTGATCTTAGGTCATAGGTGATTATTATCTTGTGGTGATATAATGCAGCATTCTGCATGGGCAGACACTGCATCCCTAATTGCTTCAATCTCCAAGTCTGAAATCAGTATGATTTTAGGTTCTTCAATGAACCAGCAATGGTTCTGAAGGTAAAATAGTGTTGCAGCAGGTTTTCAATATGAAAACCAACCTGTTTCTTGCGCAAAAACTGAAAGAGGAATGCCACCAATAAGTAAGCATAGTTAGGACTTTGGAAGATGCAAAGTTGAAGACAACAATTTGCAGAAATTAAAAATGACAGTCCAAAAGTAAAGTGTTGGATGGCAGAATTCTATTCAGTTTATATAGACTTTTTACATCAGCAATAATATAGCGACTCCAACTACCTTAAAGATACTTTCATTCCCAAATGACATTAATACCACTATGATTTCCAAGGACTCTTCGGCTAGAAGATAAGACTATCTAATGTAGACAACTTTCTAAGACTTCACAACCTACTAAGACTCCCCAACTTGCAGGACACATGACTATTAAATTCATTCTCGAACTACAAACTAATATGATATTAATGACTATTTGAGTCGAGCAATGTGTTTTACAATGGACCTAGTTACTTGGAGGCTCATCCTACTGAGTAGTCCATGACCCATGGAGCTCGTCCAAAACTCCTAAGCTTCCAAATTTAGGTCCAAAACTTGAATTGCATAGGCTGTAATTTTTTGTACTAAATGCTGCTCACTTGGCTTAGCTTGATCGCCTTTATGATATAATTTCCAATGATCTAAAATTACCGTATTTGATATACTATGTCCTATTGATAAGGTTGCGAGTGTCCGCAATTAATTTGCTTGATATACCATAGAAACCAAGATCAGTAACTGTGTAATACCATAGCTATCCCTAATATATTTTGCAACTACCATGATACTTTATCATTATTTCATATTATTTATTATTATAATATTTAGATTAAATTAGAATATTATTTTTATAATATAATATTATAATATTAAATATTTTAATTAAATTTATAATATAATTATACTGTTATAATATTATAATAATATTATATTACACTATAATCATTTTATATTATAGCTATTATTATAACATTATTGTCTGTTTTAATATTATATTGATATAATACTAAAACATAGCAATACTTTATTATAATTATAATTATGTTATATTATATTAAATTATTAAATTATGTCATATTATATTGTTATAATATAATCTCATAATATTAAATTATATTATATTAATGAGGCAATAATACTAGATGTCTTTCCTTTATAAATGGGGGACATTTCGGTTCTCACATCTTGGCCCAAGATCATTTTCCTGGGTGATCTTTGGTGCCCATTGTCAAGGACGAGTATAGGATCATTGGATTTGATGGTAATTTTAGAGGTGGTGATCTAAAATTACTATAGGATCATTAGAGTGCAACTAAACATAGTGATCCCATCATCTCCATCTGGATCATTAGTGTTCTCGGACCGATCACCCATACCAAATGCCCTTGTAGGGTTGGGCCCCATGAGCATGTAAGGTGACAGCCAGTCAAACAAACAGATATGATCAAATTAATAATAATCTAGTAATATAGATACACTGCAATATTCCAAAACCTGAGTTGGCCACATGTCCATCCTAAAATGACTACAAATTTAATATCAAGGTAATAATAAATTTTTATCAACACAACCACTTTACAAAATCTTTAAAAGTTCACATTAGTTCTATAAAACCAAAATGATTAGGAGGTTCCATAAAGTCATAAAGGCTAGATCAGCTCAACCAAGACTGAGATGGCGCTTTAAGCTCACTATCCAACCTTTACCTATACCCTCATGCACCTTTGGCTCTAAAAAAGAGAAATAATAAGAAGAATAATTGAAAACTCAATAAGCAACCAAAACCATAGCAAAAGGGAGCAAGCAAGTATAACATGAAAAAGACTTTTAACCAATTATTGATGTAAAGGATAAATAACATTGTTAGCCAATGTAGAATTATGTAATCAATATTCCATATACAAATACTGCCAAACAAGATATTCATAATTAAGATTATACATGTAATTCCAAGAGATTGAATATACATATGGTTCCATATACAATTATTCCGAGATACAATACAATTATTATCAAAACCAATATTCCATACAAAATTTCAAAAGGGCAGTTTATATTTGTTTCCATAATTAACATAACACTTATGCAATTATTTTTAAAAAATAATAAATTATTTTCTAATCAGTATTTCATATTAAGTCCAGTTAATAATTTATAAATTATTTTCAAAATCATTATTTAATAAGTCATTAGCCAGTGAGACTATAATCATATATAATCCATGCGACAAGGTCCACTATACATTATTCTACATTTAACCCATGTGAATTAGGTTCATTGTTTCACATTTAACTTGTGTAGAGTATATTTGTTGTATTCCATGTAGGGCGTGTTTGAGGCCAACAACTATCTTACATGGTTGCTGGGAAACAACTGCTGAAAGGCCTCCCAGCAGCCAATCTAAATGGGGCCTCAATCTCTTTGTATTGCATTTAAGCCCTACGTCTTTGTATTGCATTTAAGCCCTACGATGTAGGTCCACTATAACGCATTTAATCTCTATAGCATAGGTCTACTGTAATCAAGTATCATAATGATCAAATGCTAATGTATAACCCCCATTGGTGGAGTCCACTATGTAGTCCGATCGAGAGTCCAAAGCACATAAAAAATTCACTAATTTTACCGATATTATATCATTTCATTTTACAATTTACACATATAGCTCAACAATCTATAAAACACTTAATTACACATGAACATTGGTGTTTCAGATAATTGATATATATATACATAATTTTCCAAATAAGTAGCTAAGCACTTTCAAAATACAAATTCAAAGTTTGAAAGGGTTTCTCATGATTTTAATATTTTTTGAAAGAGTAACACTAGTTTATAAATGTATATGCACATGAGTTTCAAAGATGTATTGGAGTTTAAATATATTCTTGCTTGATCCAATTTTCATGTAAATAAGTAATAAAAAATTTACATAATTTTCAACGCATTTTACAGTAATATCATGTATATTTGGGATTATAATTAAAATTGAGGTCACTAAAGATACAAAAAGCCGAGAGACTATAGACAAATCCAAATTCTCCAAAACTGCCTTTCCAAGACCTGATAATCCATGATATAAATATATCAATTTATGATTAATTTCTAAAATTCCCTGAGTCTTTCATTTTTTTATATAGTTTATTTCTAAAAACTTTGAGGCATTAACGAAAATCATTTTTAGCCTCAAAACATAGCCTAATAGTTACCTAAGACCATCGAACATTAATTTGAATATTTAGTCATAATTTCTCCACTTAATTGTCTCTAAATAATATTATTTAATCACAACATAAGGATAAAAGTGGTTGTGACCTCACCAATCGGATAGGAGGAGGTTGGCATAGTCCACTTGATTCCTTTACAGACATAGAGGAGTCAAAAAATATGGGAATTATATGTAGAGAGAGAAAATTAGAGGGGTATCTAAAGAGATAAAAGAGGGAAATAGAGAGGAACGGTGGGCAAAGGATTTGGGCCCTTCCCACCTACATACATCTCTCTCTCTCTCTCTCTCTCACACACACACACACAT
Organism: Metroxylon sagu; assembly: GCA_017589505.3. NCBI lineage: Eukaryota > Viridiplantae > Streptophyta > Magnoliopsida > Arecales > Arecaceae > Metroxylon > Metroxylon sagu. Next base: position 1,405,224 of record JACVBY030000605.1, on the reverse strand, counting down.
TATCTCCTAAACAGATAGAGAAAGATGAGGGAGGGAGGGAAACAAAGTGAGATTGAGAGGCGGTGGGGAAGGGTTATCCCTTCGCATTATCTCCTAAACAGAGATGAATGCAGTGAGAGGGAGAGTGAGAGTGAGAGAGAGGCAGGGAAGGGAAGAGCGGGAGGTGGCTGACAGGATGATCACTTTATAGTTATAGGGATTGCAAGACCCCCTGAGGTGGCCTAATTATGACGAGGAGGAGAACAGAGAAGGGAGTGGGAAGGAGAAAGAGGTGGTCTCATTGTCATGCCAGCTAGCATGGTGGTGCTCAACAATGAAAGGGGAGGAGAAAAAATAGAGAAGAGAGAGGCAGGAAGAGAGGAGACCTACGATTACCGGATGCTCTAGCAATGGTTCAATGGTAATGAGGAGGTGGCAGTGAACATGTGGGCTTGGCCGAGGCGGTGTCGAGATGGTTTTTTGAGGTGGCGGCTGGCCTAGTTAATCTAGGTTAGACTGAGCTCCCTCCTGAGTTGAACTGGCCTAGGTCATCACATATACATTCATGTATAATAAGGCTTTGTTACTTTGCGGTGTGATTATTAAGCATTGTTTTTGTTCTTGTTGTGTTTCTTTTTCAAAGACTTCTTAAAGGGATTTTGATGATTAAATGTCCTTCAGTTCAGTTGCACCAAATATCTCCTTAGTTGATACCTAATGATGTGTTTAAAGAATGTCATGTCATGCTTTTATCACTAAATGCTGGTCTAGCTGGTTTTCTTTTTTTAGATAAGGCGTTTGAAGGAGCATGTGTTGACACAACTGCCTCCAAAGCGTCGACAAATCATCAGGTTGAAGCTGAAGGCAGCAGATATTAACTTAGCAACTTCAACATGTAGGGCAAGCAAAAGGATTTCTCTCAATGAGAAACACGAGGAGGTTTCTTCGATGGACTGTTGCTGCCCCCAGAGTAATGCTGATGGAGAAGAGAAATTGGCGGACTTTAATGTCTCTTGTGGTAATTTTTTAATTTTTATACAAAATTTCTGTGTTTTGCTATCATGTCTCTAAGAATGGCTTTCATGAATCTGTGAGATGTTGTTACCAGAAGTTAGCTTTAGACCTAATGGTGTTTTCTGATTCTTTTTAACTACATCCAACCTGGTGGTACTATAAAGCTACATAAATTCATTATCGGCAGCAGCAAAGATTTCAGCTAATTGGAGCTTGCTAGGGGCTTATTTCTTGTATTCTTTTCACTTATTTCTTGTATTCTTTTCAGATAATGACTGCAAAAGAGCTCCCAAACTGCTCTATGATCAAGAAATTGGTATTGCAAAACTATCTGGATTTCGTGAATGGTTTTCCAACCATTTGATAATTAGAGAACCAGAGGATGCTGCCAGCTTGGACATGGGATTTGGTTCTCAAAAAACTATAATTTTTGCCCATCATTTAAAGGTTTTAGATGGAATTCAGGTGAGTCTTTTATCTTGATTTATTTATTTACTATTTTGATATGATACAGAAGTAAGGTCATGATGATGGTTGTTGAACCCACCTTGTTAATTATTTAATCTTGTTGATTTTCTGAATGATTGGGACAGTAAAAGTTCTCAAGGGAACTGACATTGATGAGTTTGATTTTCATCTACCGATTTATGTGATCTTTATGGTTTGTAATGCATAGGCATGCATATTTCTTAATTTGTAATGGCTACAGATTTCCATTCGAGTATTTGAAATAATGGATTCAAAAACTGCTGAAACGATTGGTATTATTCGTGCCATAGGGTACTGAAGCAAAACCAGGTCCGGTATGGGTGTCAGGACAGTGAATCCATTCGTACTGGTATGTACCAGATGCATCAATCTATATTGGTGTGTATTGATGGTACCATACTGACCATGCTGGTTGGTACCCACTGGTTTTCCATTCTTTTGACGCTGTCAATTTTGCTAGATATGTATTGTCCATACCAGTGCCATTACCAATACTGTACCATTCCAATGGAAAAATGGTATGAGGTTTGGCATAGGTATTTAATTCCTTGTATAAAATTCTTGCTTCTACAAGGGACCTACTTAAGCCTTTTCAGACATCTTCTATTTAAGGGAAATCTGGGTTCCAACAGCAGGCATCTGTTTAGAGTCACATTAATCATGTGAATCCCTGTTGTATTTTGGGTTTGTGTTGACCCAGGTCTTGGGTTAGTTTGTTGGAAGTCATCTTGCATTGCAATATAGCCATTTCCTTAGCTAAGGTAGTTGTTTGTAAATTTGGGATCTAGAGGATGCTATTTTTGTTTCGGTCATCTGAAAGGGAGGGAAAATGGGAAAACTTGCTCTCAGGCTAACAATTTTTTCCACTTCTTTTGATCTTAGTTGGAAAGGTCGGAACTGCATATATGTTGTAACTAGATCTATATCTCTGCCAGTGGTGAATGATAATGTGAAACTTACATTGCTTTTTGAAAATTTTCACTTGCAACCATTCAGAGAATTGGCTTTTTACCATAATGGTTTGAAGTATACAACCATCATGATCCACAATTTAAAGATCCATGGTTCATTAATGACCACATTGCATGAAGTGTATTTAATTAATGGTATGGTATATTTAAATGTAAATAGAGAATTAATTTTACTTTGTTATAAAGTTAATAGTTTAATTTTGGAAAAAAGAAATTGAAAGTTACTAGTGTTGCAAATTGCAAATTTATAATTTTCAAGTCTCGGCATATTTAACTTCTTACTATGGTGTCTGACTCCCATAAGCATCTCTTTGGAGGTGTTATTTTTCATCCATTGGCTGCATGTAACCTGATTTAGCTTGACTGGGATCAGTGGAAGCTACATAGCTTATTGACACTGCATGACTGGTGTCTGGGCTGCAGAAACATCAATAACTATTCGGCTTAGGAAGTCATCTATAGACTAAAAGTGCAGTATTTGGCTTGTTTATAGCCCATAAATAAACTTACTAGATTTAGATATGGTTGGTCCACTGGGGGATCTGAAATAGAAGAGTTAGGGTGCATGGAAGAGAACAAAATATGGTGACATTAAGATTATGAATAAAGTGAGGGTGCATGGAAGAGAACAAAATAGGGTGATATTATGATTATGAATAAGTATTTAAACCAAGTCCTTCGATTCCTTTTTACCAGTAACAGATGCTCATGTGAATCTTTCATTGCTTTTTGACATATCTGTTGCAACCATCTAGCATGGACTTACTTTTTATGGACAGATATCCATAAAAAACAATGCGATCTTTGTGACATTATAATCTGTGGTCTACAATCTAGAATCCATGACTAGTATCTCGAAAGCAAAGTTATCACAAGGACAAAAATCATTTTCTCTATTTTTAGATTTTTTGAAAAAGTTAATGATAAAAAATGAATACTAGTTAGTTAATCTTCACATTCTTAGAGTTTAGCCTTTAGCTGAGTCAAAAGCTTCTTTCGTTCCCAATTATGCACCTAATTACTCAATGAGAACAACTCCATGATGCATGTTCTATATGGTATAGATATCTTGATTTGGGAAGATTGCTTTTTGCTTAGTTCTTTGTATTATCCATGCCCATTGAGATGAACATAGCTTCTATATCAAAAGTTACAATTGGACTCCTTTTTCTTGATGCTTTGCAAGCCTTTGGGAATTTTGAAGGATTGCTCCTTGATTCCATGAGCTTAATAAAAGAATGTAGGTGGGGCGTCCTAGCACCTAATTGGTGGGCACTTAGAGGTCAAGTTGGCCTGTAAATAATAATTCAAAAGATAATAGATAAGAGAAAAGTGTAAAAATATTATACTTAAAAAAAGTAACGTAATCACAATTTTAAATCCCCTCATTCTTCTTGCTTTCCTTTCTTTCTTTTCATTTTCTTCTTTATTCTCTTCTTTCCTCTTTCTTTCCTTCCTTTCCTTGCCTTCTCCATTCCTTTCTTTCTTTATTGTTTCTTCTTCTTTCCTTCCTTTCTTTTTTTTTTCTTTTGTTCTTCCTTTCCTTCTTTTTTATTTCTTATTCTTTCCCCTGCATGTATGGGTTTTGGAGTCCTACCCCTATCCCGGTCCCATTTACCTACAAAAACAAGATGGGAGGGTAGGACTCCCCCATCCCACAGGACACAAAGCCTTGAACATAATGCCATAACATAGAAATAGGAGTGAGTCCATGGGAAGTTCAAGCTTAGTGATATTTAGTATTAATTCATCAATCAATCTCATCCTCCATAATCCAAATTGATGCAAAATATTAAGCCCTCGTTTGGTTGGGGGAAATTTTTTTTTGAAGGGGGGGGGGGGGGGGGGGGAGCGGGGGGGCTCTTCTCCCCTCATTTTCCTATGCTTGGTTAGAAAAAGGGGAAAAATTGTGTGTGGGGCACATTTTTTCCCTTCTATTGGAAAACAAATACTATGTGGGAGGTGGTATTATTTTTATTCTAGTGGTATTATGGTCAAATTGGCTTTTTTCATGTAGAATTACCTCTAACTAAACATAGGAAAGTATTTCTAGAGCAATTTTTCCATGCAAATTTTCTATAAATCAATCGTGGCGAAATCTATTTTTCCTTCTAAAACTTTTTTTAGAAAAATGGGTCTCAGGAAAAAAATTTCTAGAAAAATAATTTTCAGAAAAATATCAAACGAGCACTAAAATGTATATCTAGGTAGCCATTGAATGGCCTTGTCAAGGCGGTCACCTGGGTGGCCAAGGTGACTGCTTTTGAAAAATAGATTGCATCCAGTACAATAGACCTTCCCATGCACCAATTGGCTGTATATATTTCATGGGATGCTTCTCTGGTACTTAAATTTGCTTTGTCTGGGAACTTGGTACCATTTGCAATGATTGATGTCATGCTGACATCTCATTGCAAGATTAATTCAATCTTTTTGTGGGGATTTCTATGGTTGGAGTTGTTTTCTATTCAGACCCATTATCATCTGGGTCAACTCTTGGATGGACTGGATGATGTACATCCTGATTTTGCACATTAGCCATTGAATTTAACTTATTATGCTTTGTGCCCCCTATTTAAACTGTAATCCTTTTGTTCAAAAAGAACTTATTCTATTTATTGCCTTAATGATTTTATCTTATTTGAATTTGTAGGATTTTATGGTTGAAAAAGGAATCAAATGGGTCCGTATTGATGGTGGAACACTTGCTAGAGACAGGCAAGAAGCTGTTGAAGCCTTTCGCTTGTCAGCTGAGGTGAATATTTTGGTTTTCTTTTTGTCCTTTTAATTGTGTTGCATGATTAAGATGAAACCTTCACTTCTGCTCAGGTTTCAGAACATTCTTTTGAAGTAATTTTATAGTTCACATAAGATCTATGGATGCAAATTCTCAATCACTTACTTTTTGCTTCCGCTACAATGGCTTCTATATGATGTTTTGTTAATTGTCTAACTTGTTGTCATGCTTTCCATATCCATATCAGGTCAAGATTGCAGTCATTGGTATAACTGCTGGGGGCGTTGGGCTAGACTTTTCATCAGCACAAAATGTTATTTTCTTAGAGTTGCCTAAGTCTGCATCAGAAATGGTTCAGGTTGATTCTTTTGGTTTACTTCTTGCTGTTGAATAATTTGATGCTGAAGATCATTTGAAATCATTTGTTGACCATCCTGATTCCTTTGCTTCTGTAACTCAATAGCCTATTAGTGTTGATTAGAACATAAGATGTGGCAATGTAGCGTCGATGACTTGGATAAAAATTTATATTCAAAAATAAATGCTAAAAAGAGAATTGTTTCAGTGAAGTTTTTGGCTTGGTTGTTGAAATAGATCTCATATTATGTGTGTGTGAGAGAGGGGGGATTTTATTTTTGAAAGGATGGCCACATATATTCTGATTTAATAAATTCAGAGAATTCTAAGGATTGAGTTGACCTGCCAACTTTATGGGTGATTCGTGAGGATTCACGAATCATTATTATTATTTTTTTGGTTGACTCTTGTAGACTTGCCACTCTGCTTGCCAGGTTTTGATGTCCAGTTGGCAATGATTTCCTCACATTATGTTCATACTTCATGTAGCACAGGGAAAATGTTTCCGAACTTTCAGAATATTTTACACCATTTTTGACTTTCTGCATGCTAGACTTTACACTGTATATGTTTTGTGACTTATATCGAATGCTATATCTCCACAATTGCCTCAGCATGTTAACATGAGGTTCACCTCCTATGATACATCTGTTTTTATAAAGTTCTCATAATTTTCTCTTTAGACAATCTTTATTAAAATATAGAGAGAATTGCATTGACAAAAAATAGGAGTATATTTACCAATCTATATTATTAAAAAAAGAAAATCTCATGGCAAAAAAGGAATTTGTGACATTTAGGCTATTAATAACACCAGCCATCCATCAAATGTTTCTTTTGTTAGAGCAAGTCATGCATCACATGTGCTAAGTAGTAGGTCAGTGGACAGAATCCCATACATGTCAAACTTCCTTGAGTTAGTGCCTGCTTTAGGTATCTTCATAATTGCTATTCTTTGAAGGAAATGGATTTTGTACATTTGCTATGGTCTATGCGACACATTCTGTTGGTGGCTTCGGTATGTTATGGATGTTCCATCTAGAAAACTTTCTCACTAAAATCATTTTAAACCTTTCCATCAGGTTATAATCCTAAGCTATTCCCCTAGGTCTATTCTTTTGATTTTATTACATTTATTATTATTATTATTATTATTGTAACCCATTGCAGGCTGAGGATAGAGCTCATAGGAGAGGACAAATCAATGCAGTCAACATATACATCTTCTGTGCAAAGGTAGCTTACTCTTCAACAAGTTGATCCAAATGGTTGGATTTGATTTGTTGCATTATTAATGAATGTACAACATGTAACAGGATACATCAGATGAATCACATTGGCTGCACTTAAACAAGAGTCTTTTTCGTGTTTCATCCTTGATGAATGGAAAAAAGGACGCCATTAAAGAGATAGAGGTGATACATGATTTATTTCTTCTTGCCATTGTTTGAAGTGGTAGTGAGTTATTTGACTCTTTGACATCTTACAGAAAAAGCAGATTCCTTTTTAAAGCGTTGAGTTCATTCATGTGACTTTTATCATGTCTCCATTTTTTCTAATATATGCAATTTTTTCCCTAATTTATGAAATTTCCAGGTTGACAGAGTTTTCCATCTAGAATATGGTGGCAATGCATCTAATGTTGTGATTCCAGAAAGCATCCCTACTGGTGACTTGAAAAACACAATTTCAGGTATAATCCTATGAAAATTCTTCAATATGATTGATAAAACAAATTTATAAGGAAAATTACATTTTATTTTTTCACAAAAAAGCTGACAAGCTCTGAAACTTGTACAGTTGATCAGACCATGCCGGCCATCTGTACATACAACTGCAGATCCAAAGAATGTGATGATACCATGGAGCACATAACAGCCAAAAAGAAGTCTTGTATTCAAACATTTCCTCTCCAATTTGAGGTTGAACTTTGTTTCTTTTCTTAGTTGCCTCTGATCAGGAAAACTTTAACATTTTATCTTGATTATGTTACACAAAATTCTGATGATCCAAGTTTGTTTAATTACTTCATTTGATTTTGTTTTTAATCACTAAAATTGTGCTGATAGGCTGAGGGCAGTCAAGATTCAGATATTGAGATGCACCCTGGAATATGTGAAAATTTAAAAGGCAATATCTTGGAAATTACACAAGGTGGACAGTGTGGCACTGTTAGTTGCAGAGTTGACCAAGGCAATCCAGAACTCAATTTGTTGGATAATAGAACTGATAAGGTGTTTTTATTTTTATTTTTTTAAAAAGTGCATTCCAAATGTTTTCAAATGCCATAATTCTTACTTGGTGGTGCACAATCACAAAATGCAATGCGTCTGCTAAGGCTGTGCTAATTTGAATAATGCAGGATGACAGTGTGCATGCTGGAATACCAAATAATGTTGATGTTGATGCTCATGTATCTATGGAGGCTGATGCCAACAATCATATCCATACAGAGTCACTCCGCTTTGAGGTAAAACCTGTTAGTGAGCGCATGAGTACTTTTGAATTGCTAGCATTTTTTATTTTTTATAGATTTACTTTTTAATTTCCTGGTTTTTCCTCTAGGTGTTACCTTTCTACTACTTGTTAGAATGTCCTGGTTATTTTCAATCACGTAAATACCATCGATAATCTAAAGTCCCTGAATGATGGTCAACATTAGGGTCCATGAAAGCTTAATGCTGTTTGTATTGCCACAAGACAGGAGCTTGGCATTCCATTCCATGTTTTTCACTTCATCCTGTGTTGCAGTCATTGGATCTTCTGTGCACGGGCATTCTCTCATTGTTGGTAGAGAATTAAGTGATCCCAAGTTTTGGGCACCGTAGACAGTTTTTATTTAAGTCTTTCTTTTGGATCTTAGACACAAAGAACGAGCCTGTTAGGAGCTCATGGTAGCACGCATCACATCTCAAGGTTAAGATGACTGAAAGTTTGGTGGTAAACTGCACTTTTTTTAGCTATCTAAATCTTAGACTTGATTGTTAAGATTTGATGAAGAAATTTGCATCTTTTTGGGGTTTTACTTGTAGATCGGAGAGACATTTGCTATCTGGTTTTGTTATAAATAGATTTGAGATGTAATCTGCAATTGCAGGCAGGGAACCTGCAGAGAGCTTTATTAAGGAATGAAGAGAATACGGTAACCTAACTTACTGAATCAGTAGACCACTTATGATGTGTAAAGATTTAGAAAGAAGACGTGGTCCTTTTAGGCAAGCAGTGTTGTGGGGCTTTTGGAGGGAGAACTTAATATGTTGTTTGAAAACAAATTATATCTTTTGGTCTTCTTTTCGAACATAATGTAGAGTACTTAATTTTGGAGGTTGGTGATAAACAAATTATAATAAGAAGGCAAAAAATTCAACACTTTCAATAGGACTGGAGGTTGGTGATAATTGTAATATGGGTAATCTAACATCACAAACTCTTCTGTAGGAAAGTTTGACCTTCGTTGAAATTCAACTTGAAATATAGCTTGGTGGTTTGGTTACAGAAGAGGTGAGCTTCGAGCTGCTCAGGCCTGTGTTATTATACAAAAGTGGTATTCAAGCTTGAGTTATGGTCCAAGGATGTCAAGCCAGTTAGGCAATGCCTGGTCAATAGGAAGTTAGGAATCCCAACTGCCTGGGCGCTTAGGCAGACTAACTTGTGACTTGGGTATATAAGGACTAATGGAATGCGACTTGTGAGGCCTTGGATGGAAGGCTGAATATGCTTCCTCCCAAGACAGCATAGGTGGGGTAGCCTTTGAACTCATCTTTTCTGTCATGTTCAAGCATGGAGGATGTCGTCAAGTTGTTAGTGCTCATTGACTTACCATATGTTACTCGATAAGTCATTCTTCGTTTATTGGATAATAATTATCTATTTAGATATCTCTTTGTATTTACTATCTATAGTGAGTTCATATTTTGTGCACTGCCTTGACCTCCAGGCTCCTGCCAGGAGGCTGCATAGCACCTGGCACCTAGGTGCCAGGCAGCCTCCTGGCCACTTGGCCACCCATGTGCCACCTACAATCTTTTATGACATTGCCTATCGGTACTTCTAAATTGGTTAATATGATGCCATTTGGGTATAAATTGTAGATATTAGTAGTTTCTTGTTTCTCCACATATTGAATCAATAGTGCATTTGATGGTGAATCTCTTGTTGGCATAAGAAACAATTTTCTGAAATTTTCTCTTTAGACACTGCCATCTTGGGTTTTAGTTTTTGATTAGCTTACTCGGATTTTTTAGCCTCTTGAGGCAAACATGGTGGTCCACACACTATTTTTTGTTCCAGTAACTATATTTTTCGTACCTATCATCTATGGTAGCAAAAAATCTAAAATCATTACAGTTTGCATGCTTATTGGAGATCTGTATGTCAAGCATTTCATGTCCTGTTATATCAGATTACTGAATTTGTTGAGGCCCTTAAATTTACTTGTCTACTTGTCCATGTTTCCTCAATCACAGGTCAGTTTATCTCTTATAGTAAGTACTACATCTTCTGATGCCATTTCCTTTTCTGGGGACTCTTTTGTAGGTGAGCCAGTACACAGGGCGTGTTCACTTGTATATGTGCATTCAAGGGAAGGATTCCAGGCCTAGACCGTTGTTCGAAAATTTCCGGCCAGAGGAACTTGAGTCAATGACATTTTCTACCTGTGATATAGATAAAGAAACAGCTCCACAATGGCTGAAGGAAAATCCTGCATGTTACAATGTCTTCAAGACATTCATTAGAGAGTGGAATGATTTGCGGCCTATCGAGCGGAAGAAGCTCCTTGGAAAACCTTTGCAACTTCCTCTGAGCCTTGAGCTTTGCTATTTAAAGGAGAGTATCAACCATGGATGCAGTGTATGTAACTTCTAGTTATATTTCTGAGGCATGATGCTGTTCACTTATGTTGATAAAGTTAGTTTATTAAAAATAACATACTATTAACATCTGTATCTGACTAGTCATTATTTGTGAATAAGTTGATACTTTGCACCAAACAAATAAAGCTGCTACAATAGCCTCTAAGTTCGCAGCCATTTTTTGAATGTAAAAAGAGAAAAAGCTGCAGCTTCATGTTCACGTGTATCATGATTTAAGAACTTAAGGGAAAAGATGTGGAAAATGCTCTGACTAAGGAAGGTACTATACCAATTAAATTATTTTCAGGGTTTGGTTCATCTTGAATAAAAAATGCAAGGTACACTCTATTCTCATGGACAATTTGGATAATTTCTTGAGTTTTACTTTATTCAAAATTTATTTTCTCGAAGTAGCAGTCTTAGGGAGTACCTCATTTTATTCAATTGAGAATTCTGTTTTAGTGGAGGAGTTGGATGATGTATTCTTCGTTATGATCTGATTTTTCTGTTTGCTTTTAAAAAATGTTGTAGCCTTAGCTTTTTTTGAGTTATGCATGTGGATATGACACAATTTCACATTGTATACTACATAATTCCTCATTGTATAGGTATGGCATGTGTAATTTTAAAGATTGTCACATCTGGATTTTCCCATCATGTGATATCATGGTTATCAATTTATTTGAGGACATGGCTGAGCTTAGTGGAATATTGTCTTTTAGGGATTGCTGAAAGGTGGGAGTAAGAGGCGTGCTACCCCTCTAGGTGATATTAGCCGTCCTCTACCAGAAAATGCTGTTTGGAAGAAGGTTGCTCTACATGGTGGCACTGCAAAGGAGAAAGAGTATACTCAGGCCTGGATGATTGGAGATATACCTCTCTGTAAACTCTGCCAAGAACCTTGCAAGTAGGGTCAGATTCATTACGGGGTTTAATCTCAATTGTTGCTTTGTCATTTTTGTTACTAACATGCCATTGGTATCCAGTGGAAAGCTTGCAAAGACACCTGAATATTTCGAGGATTTGTTCTGTAATTTGAGTTGCTTTCAAGAATACCGAATAAGAACCAGTCAAAGAGCCCTTCGCAAGGTGTGTGTACATATTCTGGTGAACAAAAAACTTCACTGTAAATCTTGCATTATTAAATTTTGTTTTGCTTTTAGAACATTATCTATGCTGGCTTATGCCTGAGATTTTCTCAAAATTACATATTGATGAACTTTTTCTGATATGGAGGTTTAATATCAGGCACTCTTCCAAATAGAACATGGTGTATGTGCTCAGTGCAAGCTTGACTGTCATAAACTTGTAGAATGTATAAGACATTTATCTATTGAAAATCGGCAAAAGTGCATCGAGAAAGTTGCTCCAAAATTGGCCAACAATAAAAAGCTGTGAGTATCTTCCATGCTTGTATATTTGACTGATTGTTAATGCTGTCTGTGGAGTATGCATTATTCATCTCAGTAGTCTTTTAAGTCATGACTACATGTGTTTGGTACTTATGATTTTTGCCTGTAAAAGACCAATCTTCTATGGTTGGCCAACTATGAAAGCAATGGCAAATTAGGAATCATGAACTGTCATGACTTGGGGGTATTTTCTTCTTTGGTAATGCACGACTAGTTTATCGTCGACCATTGATTGGACTCACTGTTTATCATAGAATGGCTACTTAAAGTGACTAACTTTCCCAACGTCCCAAAAATAGAATGAAATATAATTCTTTTATCACAACTTGTTTTAGTCTTTCCTTTTAGATATGCTACACCTGCTGTCTGAACAATTTTTCTGTTTTCTTCATTCTCTCTGCTTGGAAACAAGTGCATAAAGTAGCTATTTCAGTTAAACTGAATTTCAAATATGCGAAATAAAAGGTTGCCTGACAAATGAATGCTAGGGCTTTTGCAACTTATGCACAACTTACTGTATTTGACAAAAGGGGAAAATAGTGGGGTTTTGTTTATAGGTTTAAATATATCTAGTTTTAAAATTCCTGTTTTTTGTCATGTAACTTTGATGTCTGTTTGAGCTATGAAATTAGAATGAATTATGGTAAAGATAAATCCACCATCATTGTACGCTAGCTTTGCTGGATAACACTGGAGAATGCCGAAACATTGTAAAATAATATAGGTATGTCAGCAGACCTATACAAAGGAGTTTATGAAACATGGGAGTGCTAGTTCTGTTAGAAATGCTATTATCTTTCAATTTTAATAACATTTTTCACTCTAAGAAATTTATTTTTTCAGTGGGCTTACTAACATAAGTGGATCAATTCAACAACAAGAAAAAAAGCACAGATACACACCAGGAGAAACTCTTTCCATGCTCCATAATGGGTTTACCCTATGTTGATTTTCTATTTTCACTATCTTCAGCTGTAAAAGGAGTGACACATATTCGTAGGTATAGTGTCAATGATATTTCATCTGCAAAATGAGACCTTGATGGGCAGAGTCGACTGTGGAAAAAGCTTAAAAAATGAACAGAGTACCCCAAGCATATTGTAGTGAAATTTCTTTTTGGTAATATTTAAGAACTGCTCAAATTAAGCTCTTTAACTTAAAAGATGATGTTATTCCATGAAATATTGCAGGCTTGATAAACTTGTTCATGAACCAGTTGAAGGAAATGCTTGGCATGCAGACCATATAGTGCCTGTCTACAAAGGAGGAGGTATGATATTGCATAAAGACAAGGTATCTTATACATCTAATTGATATTGTAGTTTCAGAAATTCAATTTCAACTCAAAACATTGGCAGGGGAGTGTACACTGGAGAATATGAGGACCTTATGTGTAGCCTGTCATTCTGAGGTCACCAAGGCTCAACGGGCCGAACGATGCCTAATGAGGACGAGAGCAAAAAAACTTCTCAAGATTGCCATGAAGGAGCTTGAAAACGGGAGCAATATCAAACCTGCCAAGTCTATTGATGTTAGTATTGAATCTTGTGCATTGAGTTTTGAGCATTAATAAGGTTATCAATTTTCTAATCGTTTTGTCACTGTGTTAGCACCATATTATTTTTTCAAGGGGCTAAGACACTGCCCTGCATTCTTGAAAATCTAAGCTAATTTACTTGCTGCTAGATTTTCTTTTTCTAGTTTGATATTCATATATTTTGTTATGTTTCGTTGCCAACTAAACTTACTCTGCTTGATATGTTCTTGTGTTTGGGTTTATTGTTGCCCTAGGATTGGAGTTGGTTTGGGGCTGCTGGAGCACCTTTTCTTCTCAAAAAATAAAAGTGGTTGTAATGGGCAGTCTGTTGGATTAGATTGTGGTTAATTGCTTGACTAAACATGGGAAAACAAAAGTACTCTAAAATGTTGTCAAAAGGCACTTCACTTGGAAACTAATCTTCAGACAGCTTTATAGAGCACACCTTTTTTTTATACACGCTCTTTTATTATTTGATAAGACTCTGTCAGTCTGCTAATTGCATTTCTGCTGGTGCAGCGTTTCATATGCAATAATTGCATCATGTAATATGCAGTATATTACCAAGACTATTTGGCAATGCATAGTAGAATATCATACTGAAATCAATTGAATGTCTAATACCAGTAGTATACATCAGCAGTTCACTTTTGTTGTGAAGAGCCAACCCCTTGATATACCTTAGACTGCATAAACCCATGATCCCTGCTGTTGCGAAGTTGAGAATATGATACAGCTTTGCCAATGTGTATTTCTTTATCCTAGTCATGTATGGTAATTTAATTCTCATCTGTCTTTGGATCAATGTCCCTAGTTTTGTTTAAATTCTTATTTGAATTTCATAGCAAACTTTAGCACTGTCAAGTTTGATATTTTTTCATGTGTATAGCTACTGGAATTTGATTAGGATTGTACTCCATTGACTTCTTATTTTATGAACTTTCTAGGTGAGTGGGCAAAAAGAGGTTGCAGCGGAACCTGTTGAAGGATCACCTTTGTTTATTAAGGTCCCTGGCAGTGCATATTCTAGAAAAAAAAACAATATTGCTGATAGCCAGGAACAGGAGTGCTCTCCCAGCAGATAAAAAAAAAAAAAAAAAAAAAGCTTCACTAGTTGCCTTCTTGGCGTCTTCTACAGCTGGCATACATTGGTGCGATATGATATCTATGCTCTCTTGTATCGTTGTGATCTATGATCACATCATGTTCATTCTGAAAATGTTGTATTTACAACTATTATTTAGCATTTCAATTTTGGATTTTAAACATGCGGCACAGTTGTACGAACATACAATACGAATATTTTGCAAATGCCATGTAGCTTCATTTCGCATGCCCTTTGGTCGCAGCTAATTTGTCTATCAAAATTAGCGTTGTTTGATTGACCTTGCAGATTGCAGAACAGTGCCCTGCCTGAGTAGAAAAAGAACACAAATAACATTAATGTGCAGCTAATTGATGTACAAAAATACGTGTCTGGTTCTATTTCAAAGCTGAGGACAGAAACACTCGTCTTACAAAAATGCACTGCATTTTTCAGTACCGCCCTACACAACTGCGTCTACAATATTGTCTTTCTAAGGTTTAAGGAAAGAAAAAAAAAAAATCCTGCTTTGTTGCAGATTTTACTTATTTTGCAATCGAACTCTACTCTG
The DNA here is from genome assembly GCA_017589505.3 of Metroxylon sagu. Taxonomy (NCBI): domain Eukaryota; kingdom Viridiplantae; phylum Streptophyta; class Magnoliopsida; order Arecales; family Arecaceae; genus Metroxylon; species Metroxylon sagu. The sequence continues at coordinate 1,390,220 of JACVBY030000605.1, read as the reverse complement.
CCATATAGGTTTAATTGTTGAAAATTCAATACCTGCGCCAATAATCTCAAATGGTAAAATCAACAGGACGGAGTTGGCTGTCAAGTTTTCCTCCTTGCTAGACTGATACAGTCCACTGGTGTTGCAATCATAGTTGTTACTTGGAAACAAAAGAAAGGGGAAGCAAAATCGAAGCATCTTGTTATTATTAATAACCAAAAGCATCTTGTTGGAAAAATATAATAAATCACATGCACTGCTAAGCAGTTAGCGATATATTGTAATTTTTCATTCCCTCCCTCTTTGTTGCTTTAGATCGACATGCATTAACTTGGAATTTTAAATTTCAAATTTGAACCCCATTTGTAGAGAATAAGAGAAGTTTGCATGGGGTTTAGATTCTTTTTATATCTCAAAAATTGAAACATGATGTAATGAAAAAATTATTTTAACCGGTAAGGATACAAAATTCTTCTTTCCCTTTTATATTTTGAGACTTTCAAATAAGAAAAGAATTTCAGTGCTTTTTCAGCTACCCTCTCCTTGAGGTATAGTTTGAATCTTAGTTCGAGGTGTATGATTTTAGCTACCCATCTTCTCTATCTATTTCTTTCCCCCTAACTTCCAAATATAGCATTAATCTCATATCACCAATCCAAATAAATAAAGAGAGGGGCATACAAATGTATAGCATCTAAATTTATGTTTAGTTAAAAATTTGCAAAAAAAAAAAAAAAAAAAAAAGAAGATTTGTTAACTATTTGCAATTTTTTTAAAAAAAATTACAATAGGATTCGTGCGTTGATCCAGACTCTCTGCACGGGCACACCCTCTCGGTTCAGTTAAAAAAGAAAGGGCTAAGCCTTGTATCGAAAATCTCTGCAATATAATTGGTCAATTACCTTTAAAGGCTGACATCCAAACCCATGATCCAGTTTTCTTCAACCAGACAAGATTCCTTTTTGCTATAGTTTTAATCTGTCAGTAAAGTTTACAAAATTAATATTAAAAATTATATTGATACATTATCGATTTGATACAATACGAATCATTATAATATGATACGCATTCCGCAGTGAAAAAGGTTATCAATTTTTTTTTCCCATTCATAACTATAATACTACGTAATATTAATCGATACAAAATGACTTCACTTGATTCATATTGATTCGGCTCATATTAAATCAAACTTGATACTATATTAATATCTTATAAATACCATGCAATATGATTGGCATGGATTAATGGACAATAACTCAATGGTCTTCTACCACAACAAGAATCTCTCAATCTTTAAATATTTTCTTTCTTTGATTAAAAAAAATTTTCTTGCAGAGCAATAAGAGTTTAAAATTGTTGCGTTAAAGTTTGTTTTGAGATTAACGCGTTCAATATGAATATGTTCCGTATATACGAAGAATGTGAGTTTTAATCCGAAACGGGTATCGTAGATATTTTTGTATATGAAAAAGGATATGGGTTTTAGTTTGCGTATGATACCATATATTTTATTTCTATGCAAGCATGCATGGATTTTACTTAACTCACAGCATTATTGAAAAATTTAGAAGAGGATTCTCTTGAATAAAAGTAGGTTTTGTGTTTTGTATGTTTTATATGAGCGTCGTTTTTGGAGGAAACAATCATTATAATCGATCCATCATCAGACCGAATGAAGTAAATATCTACGTGCTGTTCTTTTCTATTGATTTCTTTCTTGCTTGCGTGCAACAACATGCTGGATTGAATCCTGGAGCATGGTGTCCCGCCGAAGCTTTGACGTCACCCCCTGTTGGAGTGGAGCTGCCCGGTTTGGGCAGCCTTAGACAGACGCCGGGCCGGGTTGATATTTTCAGAACCCGGCTTGGTTCGGCATCGACAAACTTTACACCCGAAATATAAAATTATTTGTTCTTGTAGTTTATTTATATAATATCGTACACGGCCGGGCTCATTTCCCTGTCTTTGTCGAGCCGGTCCAGGTTCGGTGGCCGGTCGATTCAGACCGTCCAGAAATCTGGTCCAGGCTCGCCCTTTCGTGTGGGATATTGACGCCGGCCCTCTACTAGATATTTATTTATAATTTATCTGCTTTCCTCCACGAGAGAGAGAGAGAGAGAGAGAGAGAGAGGAGGAGGAGAGGGACCAGCGTCTCGTATCGGGTCGCAATCGCGAATTTCTTCAAGTGTGAGGGAAGAACGTAGTTTGGATTGGATTGGCTTCCTCAAGCGCTGTCGGAGGCCGTCTCTTTCGCAACATCGCGTCAGTTTGAGAGAAAAATGATGTCCAGGTCTCATCTAACCCTGCCATGTGTATGATGCTTCGTAGCTGTTCTTTTTGATCTAATATTCCTCGGGAAGATAAAGAGATTTTATGTTCTTAATGTTAGAAAGTTTCCAACTTGATGCGAATTTTTCGCTATAATGAGAAAAAATTAGTTTTTCGGAGGGTAGAAGCTGATATGGGTCTCGATCATGGCGACAAGATTACATCCTTCCCCATGTTTCAAGCCCTGGAATTTTTATTTTAGCGATAGATATACCCTTTGCTTCGGTTTGGAGCATGTTGGTTTGTTCCTCACCTTTCTTTGAAGTCACAAAAGTCTGGTATAGGAAGCTCGAATCCATTCAAACTGGTATGCTTGTTATAATTGAGGATTGGAAGTGCTTCAGCTGCTGTTAGATTAGTTTGTAACAGTATAGAGAGGTCTCTCTTTACTTTTATGGATTCTTTTGGGAACTGAGATGCTGCAACATGTTTAGTCTCTTCCTAAGTGCCCTTTCATAATCTATCTTCGCTTTGTAAACATGGTGACATTGTTGCATGGTTGCACTGCAATCTCCATAACATCTCATGGTTCTCCTTTAGAAAGCAAATCATATAAAAGAAAAAAACCCCAGATACTATTTTACTACCATCAATTGAATTTTGTCTTGGGCAAAGAAAGATTCTGTCGAAATCTCTTTACGGTGAATGATTCAGAGGCGTTGTCAATCAGGGCAGAAAGTGGTAGATTGAATGGATCCGAGCCGCTGGAGATGCAAGGAATTAGTCATCTCCACTTCTCTAAGAGATGCAATAATCTGGTGACTTTTTCCAGTTTTAAAGATGGAATTGTTTATGAAAAGGAAGCCCGGATGTCCACATGGAATCAGGAAAACCAGTGCGTCACTGATAATCTTGAAGAAAAACAGCCGTCTTTTGTGACTCCAGTGATGCCAGAGGAGCACATCATTGAGCCAAGAAGTAGACCATCTTCCACTAACTCAGAGAAGAGGCACAATCTTTCTGAAATGAAATTGCACTATTTAGAGGAAAGGGATGAAGAGACATTATCGAAAAGAATTTTGAGCCTTAGCAGATCTAATAAGGTCAGAAGTGCCTTGGAATTATATGCATCAATGGAAGTCTCCGGCCTCCAACCAAATGCACATGCTTGCAACTCTCTTCTTTCTTGTCTCCTGAGAAATGGATCACTTAATGATGCATTGAGAGTTTTTGAGATGATAAGAAAGAAAGAAATTGCTACAAGCCATACCTATAGCTTGATACTGAAAGCTGTTGCCAGCACACAAGGTTGTGATTCTGCCTTGAAAATGTTTGATGCATTGGAGGAAGAAGGCATATCAAAGAACAAGTTTGATGCTATTGTCTATAATACAATGATATCGGTATGTGGAAAAGCAAAGAACTGGGTTGAAACAGAGAGAATGTGGAGAAAACTCAGGCAGAATGCTTTTAGAGGGACAGTAATTACTTATGACCTGCTCATCAGCACTTTTGTGCAGTGTGGTCAGACAGAACTAGCGGTTGATGCGTACCATGAAATGATTCAGAATGGACTGGAACCAGATGAGGATATTATGAAAGCAATAATTGCTTCTTGCACTAAGGAAGGGAACTGGGCATTGGCTGTCAACATCCTTCGAAAAATGTTGAACAATGGAATCAAGCCAAATATCATTACCTTCAATTCAATGATAAATTGCCTTGCAAAGGCTGGGGAAGGAGACCTTGCATTTAGTATTTATGATATGATGAAGTCTTTGGGGCACACACCTGATTCTTATACATGGAATGCATTACTCCGTGCATTATACAGGTCTGACAGATATGCTGATGCCCTACAGCTTTTTGAGGGGATTAAAACAGAACAATGTTCTGAGATAAATGCTCATATATATAACACTGCTTTAATGTCTTGTCAAAGGCTTGGTTTATGGCAGCGTTCATTACAGATTTTATGGCAGATGGAGAGAAGTGGAATGCAAATGTCAACTGTGTCTTATAATCATGCGATTGGTGCTTGTGAGGTTGCAAGGGAGCCCAAAGTTGCCCTGGAAATCTACCGGCATATGATTCACAAGAAGTGTGCCCCAGATATATTCACATACCTATCGTTAATAAGAGCTTGTGTTTGGGGATCGCTCTGGATGGAAGTGGAGGAAATATTGGAGGTACTGTGCTTTTTATTTTTCGTACCATCTCAATAATTTCATTCTCACCTTATTAAATTATGTCAGAAAACTTGCTGTGCTATCTTTTTTTTAATTTTTTTTTGGATGATTTTTAAGTTCAAAGATGCACCATGTCATGTCTCATGAATTTGATATGCTTTACCTTGCAATTTCCCATTCGTATTTGGCTTTTATGACTATCTTACACTTGAAATGGGCCAATTTACATGGATGAAAAGATTGTTTTATTTTTTAAAAAAAATTTCTTTCATCTAATTAAAGTAAATTTTATTGTTCGTTGCACATATAGAGTTCCAAGGATGATTAATAATAAAATATGATAGAATGATGTAAATGAATGGAAAGATACAACAATGCATTGTTGGGATGTTACAAGTTAAAATAGAAAGCGATTGAAGATCCAGAGCTATAATTTATTAGACTAGGATTAGTATAATTGATTTAACAATTGTGTTTCCAAATTGCATCATTTATTCATTCGATCATTTTGCTAAACCTTAGAAATCCTTTCTATATTTTTGAGGGAGAAGATGAGGAAACCCATTAAATTCATTAAGGGAATGAATCAGAAGATACATCATATGCTGACTACCAAATAGGTCCAGCTAATTAATCATGGGAAAAAGAGAACAAAGGGAGGAGAATAAGACTGCAAAAACAAAGAAGTAAAGGACCTGCCAAGAATCCTGTTAAGAAACTGGTTACCTTTATTCCCTTAGAGTGTATTCTGATAACCAATAGGAAACCAGAGACCAGAGATTCCTCTTCATCTGCTCTACAAGCTTCTTGATAGCAGTGAAGACTTGAATTCCATTCGAACCAGGTGCTCCAAAACAGTCTACAGTTATGTCCCAGATCCAAGGCTTGTCCCATCTTATGTTATCCTCTCTCCATTTAGCCCATAAATTAAATAATTCCAAGTCTTTTTCTTGGTGTCCCAAATTCTGAACAAGCCCTCCTACGCCTGTCCAACAAAAATGACATTTTAAGAGCAAATGTATTGCTATCTTATCTTGTGTCTCACATAAAATGCACAGGGGGATGACTTATATTGCTCTTAATGAAGATCTTAATTTCTAATGAAGATCTTAGATAGCAACCAAATGAAGATCTTGATTTCTAATGGAATCTTCATCCTTCAGATCACATTGGCAGAGCTGCAAAAAATCTTGTCATTACTGATAGTCTTATATGTTGAATTGATGGAGAAGGATCTGCTGCTGTCTGAATTCCAAATGATCTGCAGCATTACTCTGAACTCCCTGATGAGATTAAACAGCTGGCTTCTTGAGCTAACAATACAGTGGGTGATTGGTTAAAACTAAGCTTCCGGCTATCCCCATGCCAGTAGTCTGCAATTTGATTCTGCTAATTAGTGATTAAACAATGAGGCTGGGAAGTCATTCTAGTGTGCAACAGCAGCCCTTCATCCAACGAAAATCGAATTCCTGGGTTCAATCAGCCGCCCTTCATCAAACCAAAATATAATTCCAATCCTGTTACCAGGGTTACCTGTACACTAAATTTGGACTTTTTGACATGCTGGACGCTTGGATTATTGCGACATTTGGGGCACTTCATGACACTATGTGACAACGATACCATTTGCCTACCTTTGGCACTTATATATGAAAGTTTTAATTTCTAGCATGCTTGTTAGCAGCCATTTTATCAAGTTTTATGAGCACAGCATTAGCTTCTAATTCATTCCATGCATACATCAATACATGATTATTGAGATATAGATGCGTTCTTGTGTCTGATTTTTGGAAGATTCCTGTCTCAGATTCTTTTGGATGCCTGGAGACTTCACACCTTTGTCGCATGTGAAAGTAACTCTACCGATTACCCTGCTGAATATGTAGGCTTTCAACCAGAAATGCATCCCTCACCTTGATGATCCCCCTCCAAAAGAAAGATCTCTATTCTTCTGACCTCTATATTAAAACTTGACAAAAAGACTAGTTTCCATGGCTTTGCATGTTAGCCTTTTGGGACATAATGTGCATTATCTGTTTGGGATGCTTTCATGAAAATGAAAATGGTTTCTTATAATTAATAAAAAATGACCCAATATAAATATCTAAGTAATTATCAAACTTTGAAATGTCTGTAATGGATCCCTGAAGTTATGGTTTGCTGTAGATATCATGAAATGTTCTTCATGCTAGTTACTCCATTTTAGATAACAAATAAAGAGCATTTCATGATAGCTGAACTGCCCATCCACACTCATCCTAGACAGTGGAAAGATCTTTGATCTTCTCCATGATGGACCATGAAAAGGGGTGTGACAAGGTAGAAAACACAAGTAACCAAAGAACTTACTCTTGTTCCATTTTACTTCTATTGCCCCTTAAAAATTATGGTTGACCTATTTAGGGCCAGGCATCCCACCTATAAATTGCCATTTTCTGCATAAGATTATTCATTAGGCCACACTTCAGGTACTTAGAATACTGATAAATACCTTCGCATCACCAACAGTTTTGACATGAATAGTAATAACTGTTCTCTAATATTCAACGTCTGACAATTAGTTGCATTCCAGATAAATCATGCCCCATGAGCAAGAACAATCTGCTGAAAAATTCTGACTGCAGCCTTCTCAACATCTCTGCACTATTCCATCTTCCCTGTATATTTTTCCCAGCATTCCTAAAAAAGGGTGGAGTACCCTTCTTGATTCACTGCAGTCACAGAACAGTTAATCTAGGTCCTCACTTCCTCGTATCTTTCTCTCACTTGGAGCTGCCACTGTTCAAGTTTCCAATACAAAGTTCCTATTTCTTAGCACTACCTTAACTTCAGAAGCCATGACCAGATAATGAATTTTGTTTTTGAGTTGATCCAATGCAGCTAGCTTTCTAGGCATTCTTCACTGCATCTCTGCTCAAATGCAGCTGTTCCAAAATAAATTTGTTTACCAATTGGGCAGAGGAAGAGGAGTGACAGTTAAAAATGAAAGGAGCTGCCTTTTAATTTTTAACTGAGCAACCACTGGCTGGCAAAAAACAACCCTGGGATGACTGCATTTAACATGTGGTTTCTATTTTCAACACCTTCTATTCTAATTTTTTGAAGAAAGATTTTACAATGAAATATCATCTCTGTTGAAGAGCAAATTTATCCAGTCATTACCAGGTAAGAAAATCATGATTTTTCATCTATTTCATAGAAATGAGAAATATTCTACTCATTTGTCATTCTTAAATCTAGGATAAAATATGCTTTTGGTCCTCAAACTTTCTTTCAAAATTCATTTTAGTCTTTGAACTTTCAGTTGTTACAGTTTAATCTTTCAGAATAATGCATTCAGCAAGTTTTCAAATACTAGTACTGGATCATTCAGCAAGTTTTCAAATACTAGTACTGGATCTCGCACCAGTTTTTTTGCAGGAATAGTATGATACTGAGTACCGACACATGGTACAGGAATGCATCCCATACCGACATACTGTGTACCTGTTCCGGAAACCTGTTATAACAGTACAGTACGAAAAGAATGGTATAGTACAAAGGAAAAGATTTGTCAGTAAAGTTTCACATGAAATTTGATTCAATGATATATTGTTTCTCAATCCTTTCCTTCAAGCTTCTAATTCAAGAGCTTCCCTTGGAGGTCTGTGGATCTCTTTCCTAAAGCTAGATAGTTTGGCAACGTACAAATTTAATTTTTGGACTTTAATTATTTGTTTAATTTTTGGACTTACGATCACTTTTACTTTTCCCTTTCTAGTAGTTGATCTCGAATTTCTGTTACTGTTTTTTCTGCTCTCTGCCAGGCACATCCAATCATGAAACATGTGTTAATTCAATGTTTTAAAAGTTAATTCCTAATAGTTGGGACTCGGGACCATGGTATCAAGTGTCGGCCTTCCCATTAGCATGTATCATGCGGGACCAGTTCGACACCCAGCACTGGTTGGAAAGAGACCCTCTTAATATTTTTTAATATATTTTTATGAAAATTAAAAGCTCTTTTTTTTTTTTTTTTTTTCTCGTAATGGCAAGACATGTATCATTCCAGCAGGCGACCATTTTGCCCTGCAGTGTCAGTACTTAAAAACCAGTTCGTCCTGCTTCGCTATCTTGCTTTATAATAAAAGAAACCATGTATAAATACACTATATATGCATTTATTTTGGCATCAGAAATTGTTGTTTGATATATTAACCTCTTTTTTTTTTATGTAACAGTCTGTTGAACCAAATTCTTCCCTCTACAATGCACTTATTCATGGATTTTGTTTACGAGGCAAGATCACATTAGCAAAGAAAATGTATACAAAGATGCGCAGCATGGGCCTTAAACCAGATGGCAGAACAAGGGCATTGATGCTTCAGCACCTGCCAAATAATCGAGTCGGGTAGCATCTATAGGTAAATTTTCAAAGTCAGCCTTGGGTTTAATTATCCAAGAACAGGACCTTGATTTAATTCAAACTATAATGAATAACTGCTATGCAATGCTAACTAACACAATTTGACGTATGGGGAGGCAAATAGAAAATTTACTGGCAAATAGAAAATTTACTTCGATAATGTCTTGATTTGCCTAGAACTAATAGTTCTGTTGAGTTTGAGGCTCTTTTCATGGAAGGCCATTTTTTTCATTGTTTTTTCTATTTTGATTCCAGCAACTTGAATTATGTTCATGGAACTATACTGCAAATAAATCCTCAATCATTTTGATATAACTATTAGGCAAAGAGGTCTTGGTAACTTTTTACAGCACTTGCTTCTGTTCTTTTCTTTTTCTTTTCCCTTTTTTTTCACTCAGTTGTTGCCTAATTGCTTATTTCCCATGCTCAAATTGGCAATGCCATCTCTTTCTTACAGTCATAATACTTTCTTTTCTTATAAATCTAAGTCTTATAGGGTTATTTTTCTAATTAAAAAAGTATTTTAGTGTCATTTACTGATGTCAAGAGATTGTAAAAGAAAATAATCAAAATATTTTTAGACAAGCTATTAACTGAAAAGGATTAGTATGTCCTATGCTTAGAACCAGGATGAAGTTACCGACAAAGACTATATAATTAATATGCTATCCTGAACTGTTTAAATGCTTTTATATTTTTCTTAAAACATTTAAACAATGTCTTTAATTCTGAAATTTGTATGGGCCTATTTATTTTTGTGATCTTCCATAAACACGAGGCATTCTATGTTGTTGTAAAAGATATTGGACCACTTATTTTCACATATATATTTTTCCTTCACAGTCTGGTTCAAAAATATCTGAATAATGAAACCAGGAAGATACATACTAGTTTTTGTTAGTTTATCCCTCGCTGTTGTGCCTTAACACATGCCATAGAAATGCTTAAATCTCAGGCCCATTTGAAAGTGTATGACTGAAACTTCTGATAGTAAACCCTACATAAGTTGCATCACTTGATCTGCATATAAACGTCCCCTAACCCATTTGCCTGATCAGACTTTATATAATGGTAGTTGCATGTGAATTCCTTATTAGATGCCATGATATTGGGAGGCAAAGGACTCACATCACTGGCTATTCTAAAATCAGTTTAGTATTTTAACTGTGCCCAGCTCAGATAATCCATTATGTCATGCAGGACAACATGAAACACCGGCAGTAGAGCGATTGTACTCCCTATAGGGTATCCTTGTCAGCAAAGTATGCACCTTCTACCAGGGCTTGATGGCACATACAATGGCTGGATGGCAGGAAGCAACTTTGACAGGTTGACAAATGGCCACACTGTTTGATGGACAGAAGAAAAAGGGATGCAGCTAGCTTTTTTCCATACATGGGATACAGGAGGAAAGAGGCCTTTGTTACCTAGAGTTAAACAGCTTGTTAACAAACTAAGCATTTTAATGGGGGAAAGAAGCCTACATTTGTTGGTTTCCATGGTTAGACACCAAGTTGTCAGACATCTAATAGGTCTTCATGGCGCTTGGAATGCAACCAGGTAATTAATTACTAGAAAACACAGTATCAGAACCCAGGATTGTTAGGCTTCGGCCCTATCCATAAGCACTGTATTGCTGTTAATGGAAAAAGGAACAGCATCAGATTTTTACTGCCATGGAAATGATGAAGCTTGTGAAGTTTCTGATAAGAATGGATGCTTGCTAAGATGGAGCGTTGCAAATAAGTAGCAAATACACTTGTACCAAGTTTCACAAAGTACGGCATAAAGTTGATTTTCTTAGCATGACAGCTATTTTATAGCTTGTAACATCTTCTATATATTAATTATGTTATCTGTTAACTTGCAAAAACACACTTTCGGACCTGTGCTGAGATGGGGCACATGATTATGGCGCAGTAGATTGGCCTCCTCAACCTTTTGTAAGAATTATTGATAGATTTCCCCTCTTGCTAGGATGCCTAGATTGGATTGGAAAACATCAAGCCGAAGCATCCAGGCAGCCCAACTAACTTCTATTCTCCTGTTTTGTAGCCTTTCTAGCAGCAGAAGATTTAATTTTGCTCTGGTTGTTTCTAACAATTATCTGAGCCCAAGGAACTCAATTTAGGCATTGGACTTGCTTGTTTTCTAAGGTGTGCTGGAATGTACTGCAGAATCACAAGAATTTTGCACTTGAATGTTTTTTGACAAAATAAATTATGATTCTACAAAATTAGATATGTCCATTTGCTACGAGTGCCTGGGAGACCATCAGGAACATTGAATAAGAGAAGTTTTAGATTCAGGTAGAGAACCAGCCGATGATGTTAACCAAACTGACTTAGTCTCAACATGCTTCTCTAAGCAATAAAACTTTTCTACCTTGATGGATGCTTTTTCCAAGGCCATTGGCCATGCTCCAATAAAATTAGAAGAGAAAAAATAAGCAATAACAGCACCAAACAATTTGAAGTGCAACAGTTGTCAACTATAAGAGTATGTGACCTTTAAACAATTTTTCTGGGGGATAGGATCATATATGTAATGTTGACCAGAGAATCTACATATTTTTGTAACTAAGCCATACTTGCTAAAGCATTTGATCATTCTTCAATAAACTTTTTAAAGTCTTCCCTTGTCTTCTTGACATTAGTAGAGCTGTAGGTAGTTCTTTAATTCCAAGAAGTTAGTCACACAGATTGCACCTCCCCAGTATAAATGCTGAACAAATCATCTGGATCACCAGTACAACATGCGTGCAGCCCACCACCTAGAAAATGATGATTTAGGAGGGTTGGCTAATTACTACTTGGACATCTCTTCAAGTCCTATAAAAGTACCCACCCAACAGCTGATAATAACAAATCCTAAACAGCTTTTACTGAAAATATCTTACTGGCCATGAAGCACTTTCTTGATCCACTGATGAACATTGTCGATGCTGTAGTTAAGAGCATTCCTAAAATTGATAGTATTCCTTGGACCTCATATTCCTATTTGAGAGCATGCTAAACATAGGACTTCTGGAGCTGACTGATGTCTTGAAAATGTGCCTCGCAAAGTTAGAGCGGTGAGCTTGAGGTCTCAGCTGAAAAGAATTCTTCTGCTTTATCCAAGAAAGAGCTGGGAAATCTACGATGCAGCATGAAGGTGGAAGAAGCTTCAGAGGCTAGTAGATTGTGCTTGAGGGCCCACTCGTCGCATGTCTTTGTCTTGTGAGTCTTTGTTTTGCTGACTCTACTGCTGCTGCTGCTGCTGCTAGAAACACTTCCCTTTACCAGCAAAGTTCGTGAAGTTCTACGGCTTGATCTTAAAGGAATTTCACTTTGGGGCTTTCTAGCTTCTGGAACTGTTTGATTACCATCAGATGGATCATTTGCTGAAGCACCATCCTGTGGCAATGAATCGGGTTGGACAGACAGCAAACCCTGCCTGCAGGACTTTATTAAAGAAAGCAGCATTTCTGTGCTTAGTTCTTGCTGCACCACACCTCTATTCTGATCACACCCATAACAAGCGGCCACGAGGGTGCCTGCCAAAATGGGGGTCAACTCCGGGTCGCTGAAGAAAGCAAAGGGCAGATCACAGACCTGTTTTAATTTGATCAAGTAGATTAGATTTGCCTAAAGATTCTGAGAGCTTCACTCAAAAAACACCATTTGTGAATAACGATGACCTTATGAAGTATGGTTGGACTGTTTCCCCACCGAAGAACTGCTTGATTTCCAGGATGGAATAAAGCAAAGTAACCAACAAGCAAAAGAGATTCCAGCAGAAGTAAACCAACCTACCCAAAAAAAAAAAAGCAAGATTGAAACAATTGCCTTCATAGAATATGCATATCACTCATCATATATTATCTTCATACATCAACAATGACATCTATTATCTATATAAAGCACAAGAAATTGGTACCGAGACATGAATTGATGAAACATCTTGACGCTCGGAAAAAAAGTCAATGGTGTGAAGGCTGAAGGTTCAAAATGGAATACAGAAAGGTGCAGGCATGTTAGATGAACAGCAAATCTAAAGACTGATTTAAAGTAGCTTCTGCAATAATTTCATTTTCATCCTGCAGGAAATAAATTCCATCTAAGCTTATACTTCTAACTTATGCAGCATGACTAGGAACACTTGCAAAAGCAACTTCAAGGGAGAGCTGGAAGTGGGCTCCAGAAAGAAGAAAGGGCTTATTATACAAGTTTGCAAACAAAAACCACAACAATAACAATCCATTATATTGTCTTCTTAAAAAACCAATGCATTATAATGGTGGTCTTCTTTTCCTTCCATAAATAATTATTTGTTGCTTGAATTTCAAAATTACATGATACATTGATACATGATAACACAGTAAGTATATGAATTTAATTGAGAAGGTTTGGTGTTCCATATGAAATCTAAACCTTGGTAGAATTTGATGATAGCGAAAGGTGTCTAATTGAGCATCAGTTGGGAAGCAGGAATAAACAGACACAGATATAGGACCAAAATTCTGGTGCAAGTGAAGCACCACAAGTAAGACCCAATAATCGATTTTCTCACTTCTTAGAAATTAATCGATGCAGTGCTTTTGATGCTTGGATACAGAAGCAGGTCAAGTGTAGTTAAGGGGAAGTGGGTCTCCTCAAAAAAATCAATAAAAAGCACAGGAAGTGAGTCCAGTGATGAGTTTCTATGTAGTTTCGAAAGCAAGTGCGGCATCCTAAACAGGATTCCTGCGACCAAGCTTTGATGCAATAAGAGTTAAGGATGGAACTTGGGCTTGTGTAACAAAGGACTACTAATCCTAATGGCCTCAGCAGAGGGATGTAACACTGTTCATGTTTGACCATTAAACCCTCCAAGCTACACCTCTATTAAGAAATTCAAGGGGAAAAATAAATCGATATGAACATATACTCGGCAGTGGAGTGTGAAATTTATTCAAAACCCTGCCCAAGATATCACAAATAATGAAGCAACTATTTTCTCTTTTTTTTTTTGGGTAGAAAAAGCAACTATTTTGTTTAATATGGGTATTTAGGAGCTGGCGGCATTTGCAGAACAGCTCAAGCAGCTAAAGATGTGATACTTTGCAATCTCAGTTCATGATAACATTGTCCATATTTTAACCTTGTGTTTATGTTGTTGTCAGCATGGAACAGAGAAGGTTCATATTGGTAAAAGGCTAAATTAACTAAGTGGCAACTTAACCAGCAATTAAATCAGAATCAGTTTATTGTTGAATCAATGTTTTGCGAGTTGAGGCTGCTATTTGGTAGCACAGTTGCTATCAATCAATACATGCTGAAAATCATACGAAATTTTGCTCTTGCCCCTTCTTTCTACATTACTTTGAACTGTTAATTGCTAAGATGTACTATTGTATTCTTGACGGTGCTATTACCATCCCATACAAAAGTATATCAGATACAGATTTTTTTTTTTTTTTTTTGTCTTATGTATGCAGCTAGAAAGAACTACCAATTAGGAAGGTAGTAGCAGTTCCACAATAGCTAACAAGCTTTTATGGACTAAGGTATGATCCATTAAACTCTTGAAAAGATTTCATGAACAAGTGATTCTTGTAGAGTTGATGTATATATTGGATGCTAACATACTATTTTTAACCCAAGACAACTAGTTACATTGCAGCCATACTTTCTTTGTACTAAAGGAAAGTTTCTTACTGTAAACAAAAGCTTAGGATGGACAAGATACCATAACGTTTACCATAAAATAAGAAAGCATAACTAAAGGTGGTACAAGGGATAATCAAGAATAGCATGTAACCTGATCATTGGCTGTTTTCCACTTGTTTGTGCAATGAGTCAGAAGAAAGCTCATCAGGTGGAAGAATTCCATCCTTAGATCTGATCTAGCCTGTAGTCAAGGCATATATGGAAATGTTTTTGTGTTTTCATAAAAAGGGGTGATGCAGTCCAATAATAATCCAATAATAATTTACCTCTATGAGCATTGTAATTTAATGCAACTGTAATAAAAAAGGTTGCTACTCCAGAGCATACAGAACATAAATTCAGAAGAAACAAGAAATGAAGATGTACCAGCATACTCTGTAGAAGAGTAATATCTAAGAGAGCCAAATTGTTCAAAACTTTCAATACACCAGTAGCCACTTCTTCAAAATTTGATGGAAGAATATAGGAAGCCTGAAATCAGAGATGATAACAATTTGTATGTCATATCTCATCTTGCACTGCTGAAACAAAATACTCTTAACAAGTGCAGCATAGCCATATATATGATGGAAGAAAAACTTGCAAGAATAGTGAGTTAAGGCCATTAGGAATTTTATTGATGCTGACATATTGATTTTTTTCTTTTACCTGAGTCAACATTTCCTATTGGCTATCTACTTTTACTTGTCTCCTAAGCAAGATCTCAACTATTCCTTTTTACACGTAAAAAAGAAATAAATTTACACCTATGAAAGTTATGTTCAAAATAGAAAGCAAAATTAACGAACACTATGGACTTCACATGCTACTAGTTGATTGAGAAAAGTATGATTACCATAAATCAAGAAGTAAAGCCTTTTAAATTATAAAAGAAGCTTAAGATTCTAGCTTGAGGCACAATGACTTTGCAACTTTCTATGTACAATTGGTAAGATGGTATTTCATGAAAGAAATATTCTCTTATATTGTAATTAGCTACCTGTTCAGAAGACAACCTGTTATTTGCCTGAAGCAGCACAGCTGTTAAAAGCGATGGAAGACTGACAAGACCTGTCTCAGCTATGGCAGAAAGAAGTAAAGCAATGGGCTGCTTCAGGTTAACTATATTCCTACTTCCAAGATTAGCATACACTGAAAGCCCATCAGTTCTCTTTTTCTCTGCACAACCATTCATGGAGTTCTTTTCATCCTTTTGGGTTATAAGTGATTTGGCATGCTCATCTAACACAATGCTCTGGGTTTCAACTGACAACATCTTTGCATGTGTTTGTGATGCAGAATCAATACCATCCTGTCCAAGTGAAAATCCACAGGACTCTTCTCTGTTCTCCTCATCTAATGGCCTGCCCACTGGAATATCCAATAGAGATACTTCAGTAGAAAATAACTTCTCCCCAGACATCTGACCAGATTTATTTGCAGGTAATTCAGCAAAGTCATGGAAATTCAGAGGTGATCTGCTGTCTCCAGAGGAGTTGATAGTCAACGAAGGTTCTATATTATGAGATTCAGAAATTTCTAATTCTTGAATTTTGCCATCAGTTGCTGTTTTGGATGTACAAGATTCCCAGTCTATGGAAGAGAGGGTTCCAGGCCGAGATGTTAAGACTGCTAAGAGATTCAAGCTTAAGAGAATAGATGAAGGAAATGGAGATCCTTCCACCTGTGGCCTGTCATAGAGGGCAAATAAATCTCGCAGACGATGAATAACTTGATAAGCAACTATCAGTTCCATCAAACCGTCCTGCATTTGAAGTTGCCGATCGTCCAAATGTACGTGACCTATAATTGCAGTCACAGTCCATAAGAAGCCTTCAAGGACTTCAGCAACTGATTCCAAATTGTCAGTTGATGTTTTGCCTGATAAAAGAATTGTGCTTCCTGTATTCGAAGATGCTGCGACCTTAATGTAGTTCTCAAGAGATGCTGATAGCATTGGAATTATAGGAGGCAAGAGATTTTGAGCAAGAAAATAACTCCGATTTGCCGGCAGTGACAAGACCACTCTCAGTAACCGTAGAAGGAAAACTGTCACCTGACAAGCTTCAGGCTTTGATGTGTGAGAAGCTGGTAATGCAGAAGATATGAAATCAAGCAAACCAGCTTGCCGAGATGCATGTAGCTCAAGGTCCTTTCCCTCTAGAAACTGTTTGACATGGAAATCAGTGAGAAATAGCATGAGTTATCAAGAGATGCACCAAAAAATAAAGCCACTAATGATGAACCTATACAATTTTACAAAAGACAGTGATATAAATTATCTAGTCAGTTATGCCAGTGACTAGTCATTTTCTACAAAAATATGTCATACTTGGGAAAGGGTATTCATTTAAGGAAAGATACTTTTATGATATCACCAACAATCAATCCAATGCTTGTGGCCCCTTCTTTTCTAGCCTGGCGTAATCGTTGAAGGTCTTGAAGCCATCTTCCAATTTTTGCCCTTGCAGCTCCCACTGAAGCCCTGTAACCTATCCCCATATTCTCAGCACCAACTGGAGGTTCTGTATATTCATGCTTAAGAGCCATAAGTCTTTGACGGATTTTTTTTATCCTGCGCTTCAATGAGTGCTGGTGAGTGACATTGACTAGTCCTACAGCAGAATCTCCTACACCTGTAATGCATGATGTTTGGCAATCTTCACCACTATTGGTTGAAATAGATCTAGCCTGACCATCCTTGTTCAAAGAACGACGCTGTAAAGGAGAAGATTGATCTCTAAAATCCATTGAAGCTCTCTCACGTATTTGCTCCAGGTAGTACTTCCGACGTTGTTCACTTTCACTAAGCCTTTCAGCTAACCTCTGGGCCAACATTTCTGCTTCTTCTTGTTGAGCTTTAGCTCTAATCTCCTTTCTCCGAAGTTGTTCAACAGCCCTTGCTTCCCGTGCTGCACTTGATGCCTTGCGTTCCTCTTCTCTTCTAACTTGAGCTTCTTCCTTCTTACGTTGTGTCTCAGCAAGGCGCTGCAACTTTTCAGCTTCAAGAAGCTTCCTGCGTTCTAAAACAGCTTCTTCTCTCGCTGTATCCTCCCTTTGTTTTGTTCTCATAACCTGCAGCTTTTCAGCTCTCCTCATTTCTGAATCATGAAGTTTTTGACGCAACATCAGCTTTTTATTCTCTTCATTTAATGAAGTAATGAAACGAACCTCATTAACCTTACTGCTTTCATCACCAGCTCTTTTCACAACTTGAGCAAGATATGCTTCATGGCGGGACTCACTGCGCTGCTGACGTGCATACATGACCTCTCGCAATTTCAAGCTGCGAACAGCTTGCCACTCATTGACACGATTTAATTTCTCAGATGTGCGCTGCAGCTTCTGCATTCTCTCATTTTCAAGTTGATTTCTAATCCTCAATGCCCGTGCATGCTTTTCTTCTGCTTCTCTCTTCATATCTAAAGCACTCTTTTTCTTCTTTTCAGGAGACATCAGCTTGTCATGTAACACTCTGGCACGCTCCATACCTTTCCTGTTCAAACCTGGCGAATATGAGACTCGAGAAGAAGTCCTCATTGGAGACTTAAGTATATCCTTCCAGTTTCTTCTTTCCTTCCAAGCATCCATTGATTTCCATGGGGCTGTATTTTGCTTCTCTTTATCAACAAGGGAAGGATGCTTTTTAACCGTTTCTGTGGCCTTCAAATTTTTCTCTATTCTACTTTCAGCAGATTCTTTATTCCTCTTGGGTAACAGCTCAGTTTCAGTAATTGGTTCCAGTGGTTCTCTCTTACACTTTCCAAAAGTAGAAGCAGACGAACTTTGCGAAGAAATGTGTCCAATTTGCACTGAATGTGCTTTGCTCCTACTGGTTGGTTCCATTTTCTGCTTCTCTCTATTGATATCTGCTGGATCCAAAATGTCAGTTTGCTTTTCTGAGTTTATGCCTGGTTCTTTAGCATTTGAGGATACATTATATGTTTCTGGTGAACTACTAGGAACTTGACAAGTTGAACTGGAAAAACTCATTTTTTTTGCATCCTCTGCGATGTGTTTGCCAGCTCTTTCTGACTGAATTTTCTTAAAAGCCTCTAGAGATGAAGACAGTATTTCTGCTCTGTGAGGAGTAGTCGTCATTCGCCTGACCTACATAAAATATAAATTTCAATAGTCTCAACACGTAGCTGGCAGTGATGAGTGATAACAAGATAAAAGTGCACATCTAGATAGAAGTTTTACTTAGAAGTTTGAAGTGTTATAAACATAGCTCACATTTATACTTCTCAACTAGTCTTAGTCTATGTGTTTGCTTTACCTTATGAATTTGATGATATCGAAACATGCATCATCTATTTCATAAGAATTTGCTATACACAGTCTCCACATAGAACATGTAATGATACTTAAATCTTATATCCAAAAAGTTTTTTGTCTCAACCTGAATAGTACTGATAGGTGAATCTGAACAACCAAAAGATCGGCATCAGTGATAACTGAATCAAGTGTCCAATGGCAATACACAGCAGACCACTACTGAAGATCATTTCTCTTTCTTGGCATAATATAAATTAAGTTGTTGTCCACTAGAATGCCGAATTCAATTCTCTTGTTCACATCAAGGCATAAAACTAAAGCAATTAAATTATGACCAAGCTCCCCAAATTTTGGCAAAATCTAAGTCTTGAAAATGGCATAAACAATAATATAAAGGCTGAAGCTTGACTAATTATATCAAATCTTCAGAACTAAAATCCAAACCCTTTTATACAACCACTTTGGAGGAACTTTTGCTAGGCAAATCACCCAAATATAAAAGAACAACAACAACAACAATGATAATAATGATAATGATAATAATAAAAATGATAATCATAATGATGATGATGATGATGATGATGATATGCTATTTATAGTCTCTTTCTACCCATCGCTACCATGTATCCTAAACAAATCCCTGCACTAGAAGGAACATGTTGATGGATATTTATTTGTAATTCATCTCAAACTCAACATATCATGTAAATATTACATGCATACAATGAAATAATCACCAATTATCATCCTAAGGCTAATTTTGCAAATCCTCCTAGTCAAGAGCTAAGATGAGAAGCTCAAGATGGATGTGAAAACAAATTGTGTTGATGGCGTTCAAAATCGTTCATTTTTCTACAATTGAGTTTCCAATATTATTAATTTATTCATTACTATTTAATGATATTGGTTTACTTACAGTGCATGCCACTCATTCCATAAGAACATCACCTATTTCATAAAAAATTTAATCATACAAATATTTCTAGCAATAATAAAAGCTAGTAAACTTGTAACAGCTACAATTTAGGATTATCTTCCTAGATGCCTGTTGCTAAAATATAACTACACATTATGTTGTAAGAGGGAACAGAGACATCTTATGGTGACTATTTATTGTATCTATAATTAATTTAGAACCATGAATTGGTGATTAATTTTTACATGCATCTGAATTTGCATTTTGACTGGTTTTCTCTAAAAGAAAAAAGATGGAAATAAAATAATAAAGCAAATATAAGACTCGGCCAAATAAGAGGTCGCTTCAATTGATCAGCACTAAAAAATAGCCACTCAACTCCCTTCTTGCACTTGCATAGTGATGGGACCGCATTAACACAGCCAGACCCATTAGGACTTCATGTGGTAATCAGCTAGCCCAACCTATTGCTGTCTGGGCATTATGACTTAAAAACTGGACCAACAGACCCCATGGACCATCTCAAACATCTATTCAGCCCTTGATCAAGTAAATAACCAAGATCATCAAAATGATTCCCTGAATCTCTTAAAGATTACTAATCTCGAAAGAACATCCACAGGCATAATGCATAGCCATGCATAACAATCAGATAATTTGTGCAATATAATCCTTTAAAAGCAGCCTCAAGTCAAACATGTAAGAATCTTGACTTTATCATGGTCTGTCACCTGATAATTGCAAACAAATCCAACAGAACATATTTCAATTGCATGGATTTTTCCTTATCATTTCTTCTTCATCATATAGTCTTATCAAAGGCTGCATCTAATTAAACTACAAGCTTCTGCAAATATTTCCTCAAAAAATCATTGAGCTTATCTTAGATCTTCCCATCTTTCCTCACAATTATTGACTTCAGTACTTAAACCTTTCTCATTTAATAGAAGATCCAGTTCAGCATCCTTATCTATAAAAAGCTCATCACTGTGCCTGGACCTTGTTAGTTGTCCAACATTCAAAAGGATACAACACTATAGACGTTTGATTGTCAAACCGTGAGGTCTTGAAGGCTTGCATTGATTACATAATGTCCCATGTCTCAATAACTTATTCTTGTTCATCCATGCAGATCTATGGAAATTGAAGTGATAATATTGCTTCATCTTTTGGTCATCAAATCTTCTTAGGGCCTCAAATTGGTTTCTGTTTCTGCCAAATGAGTTTTCCTTTACTTTGTTTAATTTTACTGAATTTATAAAGGAAATCTTTCTTACACAATTCAGATTTAGCATCTAAACCAACTCTGATATCATTAACTAATATTGTATCATCTATAAAAAAAGCATAGTTGCACTGGCTTATGAACATCACTATGATGCTCTTTTATGACTAAGGATGTCAATAGACTGGCTAGCTGGGTGGGGCCTTGGTCCAGCTCTAGCCTTTGGTTCAAAGCTAAGGCCCGAGCCAGACCAAGGGATCTGGCTTCAATCCTGACACAAGCCTTCGATTTTTCTCAGGCCAGCCCAGACTCAATTAGGGCCTCATCCATTTTTCACCAAAATATAAACCATGGTCTGGTCCAAAATTATTCCAGTTTCCTAGCTTTCAGGTCGAATGGAGAGGCTTAAGATCTTAGACCAAGCCAGTTTTCAGGCTGGCTCTTGGTGTCACTCACAATTGCCCAACCCATTAACAAATGTTTTCTGTAACAAGCATAGAAAATAGGATCACCAACCCAGCTTGTCCCAAAATTGCTTTGGAACGTTGCATGAGAATCCAGAATACACCACTAAAACAGCTATTGCACAATGACTAAAGTTAGTGCCGGGCTTCCATCATGGTACCAATCTTCTATGTTTCCCCATACAATCACAACGTCTATACATTTTGAAAAATGAACATTATTGCAACTATATTCATCAGGGTATTTCACACTCAATGGCAATAATCTGAAGTCCCACCAACCAAGGGATGCACTTCTTTAGTAAAAACTGAAGGAAGGGCGAGAGTTGTCAAATTATCAAATGGCATTAGTAATGAACTGCAGTGCCCCAGTGCAATATGAAATCTGATAATCAATAATTATGTGCATACCATCAGCTAAAAGCAAAATATTAAATATTATTTGAGAGCATTATATCTCACAAATCACTACAAAAGGAAGATAGAATGATTTAGCAAAGTACTCCTTGGTCTCAAGAGTTTGAACTCTTCAACCCATCCTGGTTCAGGAATAAACTCTTGTTGTTTGCACTCTTAGATGAAACCTATCTATCAATTGTTCTAGAGATACAATTCCATTCCTCTTACACACTGTAACCAATTTGTACCACATATGCCACAAAAATTCCCAGCTTTCATGTTATTTGATTGGAATTACAAAAAAAAAAAAAAAAAAAAAACTCTTGTCAGACATTTTTGTGCAATAATTGTCCTGCAAATACGTGCCAAACATAGCAAACTCATTTAGAATACAGAAAGTCATAAAGAAGTTACAGTCATACGAGTATGATAGAGCATTCATCTTCTGTATGTGCATCCCAGCATATGAGTCCTTGATGGTGCAAATTTGTTCATGAGAAGTATGTATAAGCATTAAAAGTTCTGCCATGATTATTTCTGTCCATCGCAGCATAAAATAGTTAGGCAGGGTGAATGCTCTTACCTCCCATGATAGGGCATGTGGCCTGCGATGGTCAGCCTTAAGAGTCATTGGTGACCCATCTTTTGATGGGTGAGGAGAGGACCTTTTTGTGTTCTCAAAATGTTCCACCCTACTTTTAAGTTCTCTGAAATCAGATGTAGCTTCTTCAAGAACAAGAATAGCCTCATTCATTTGCTCCATATCACATTCCAGTTCACAAAGAAGATAAAGTTCATCAACTGCCCTATTGAGATTTTCAAAAAGGAAGCACCAAAGCCTTTGCCTAAACCTTTCTTTGCTCTCACCAGGTTCACCTTCTCCAAATTCAGCCCCATCAGTTAAACCATCCTGCAGCCCCCTCTGATCTTCCATAGCAGTGGTAACTGAAACATTAACAGAAACTTTATCATCGCCATTTTGGCGTGGAAGCAAAATGGAATCTCCTAGACCAACTATTATACCCATGTTCACATTGCTGACCGAGATTTCAGAGCTATTCAAGATTCTGTTCTCAGATTTACCATGAGGCTCCTGTAGCACATGTCGTACAACCCCTTGAACTGGTGACAAAAGATTATTTTCAATGCTTGTGTTATTAGGACCTAAGCCAATCAGAACTTCATTTTTGGTTTTTTTGGCTCCCCCATTAGGGTTTTCTTTCAAATTTCCAAAAGCTCCATCTGGATGAGCTTTTGCTACCTCAACATCCTCAGGTGGAATCTCATTAACATTCTTCAAGGAATTCTTGCCAGATTCCTCATGTGCATCTGAAGATAACATTCCATCAGGAAGTTGCTTCACACCTTCAGATGTTGCCATGGCCTTTCCATCGAGGAGAGAAGTATAAGGTGATGCATGTGATACCGACTCATCTGGCTTTACAACATGTCCATGTTCTAGTGAACTACCATCCACAACCTCACCATGCTTGTCTTCTGCAGAATTATTTGAATCTTCAGAATATTCATCTTGCGTCGATGCAATATCCTCAAGATCACCCCACCTGATTTTGGAAACTGTATTCATGTTTTCCTTCATCGATGCATCCTCAACTTCTTTTGTTCCACCCTCTGAATTAGCAACATTTACATCAGGAGATTTGCTCCCCCATTCTCCAACCAATTTATCAAGACATTCTTCACCTTGATCCACTTCTAGCAATGGAGAACTAGCAGAAGAACTTTTTGAATCAGCAGTACAATCAAGCCCTATTTTTATGGGCTGGACTGATTGTTGATTCTTCAAGTTTCCAGCCTCATCCTTAGTATAAGACTGATAGTGTGAAGAAAACGAATGGATTATGTTAGAAGATTTCCCCAGAGCCTTCTGATTGGCAAGCTTCGAGCTTGTTCTATGTTTCTGCATGACAAAAATGACGAGAAGTCAAGAGGGAAAATATTAGCAATCAAAGCTTCAGCTTCAATTAAGTCCAAATGTATCTTGAAACGAAAAAAAAAAAAAAAAATTTGTCTAAATTGAATGCATGTTAACGAGAAAACAGAACAAGAAAATATTAATCAACTTTCAAGGCCAACAAAATGGTTTCTCTCATGATCATTCTTTTGTGGTCAGTCAAACATAACTAAAACAAAGCAGGTGGGAAACACAGAAGAACAAGAGGTATCACTTGTAAAACTGCTTGCTTTAATAATAACTATGCAATAAGCCGATCAGTAACTTTCACAAAAACTACGTTTGAAGGAAAAAAAAAAAAATGGTGAATAGGTAAAAGAGCAGCAGAAAATTATAAACAAATGAAGGGTTGGGGTACCTTCTTTACTTCAAACCACCCTGAGCCCTGATCATCGCCGGCTTCTCCATTATTCTCCATCTTTACATCACAGCTAACCCCTCTTCCCTTTCTGATTTCAATCAAAAAACAGTTGACAAATATGAAAAGTTATCATCTTGAACACCGCAAAGTCATCTACGAAACCCCTAGAAAAAAATCCATCAAACATTCCAACAAAAAACCCCAAATTTACGATCCTGAAAGGGGAAAAAAAAAAACAATCTCATTAAAGCCTAAAATTTCAGTAAGGGGAAGAAAGATTAAGCAGCAGCAGCCGCCGCCTCCAAGCCCATTTCTTACTGAAAATTTAACCAGAAAACAACTCAAGAAGGTGGAATCAATGTCTATTACTACAAGAAATCACGAATTCAAAAGAAAAATTATAACAAAAAAATAAAAATATAAGTCGATTACCCTTTCTAGGATTTAATTTCATCTGCTCTGCACTCCCGATCGATCGAATCCGAACTGCAACAACTCTCCTCCTCGAAGAAAGAGGGGAAAGTTCCAAACTTTCCACGGAAATCCAGGGATTCGACCGCGGAGATCTGCTCTACGATCGAAAATTCTTCGGAATTTCTTGTTTCCACTCCGGCTCCCAACGGCGGCTCATATATGACCGCAGTTTGGCTGTGCTATTTTTATACTCAAAAGGAATAGAGAACGTTTCGGAGGAGTCAATTTCCAATATTAAAATTTTGACAGGGGGTTATCAGCAAAAGGCTACCAAAAATCAATCATGAGTGGATGGCCATGATCACCCGATTTGAATGGCGATGGCAATGGTGATTGGCTGTAGCCCATGGAATAATGGTGTGATGAGATCGGACGGTCCAGATGATTGTTCTATATGAGATCAGTCTACTTTTCTACCCTAATTGTAATGTTCTTCTTTGGGCATTGACGGAGATTGTGCAACAACTGTCACAAGGCAGAGTTTGCTCGCCAGTCACTGCCAAGGACCTAGATTGAGATTTGAGCAACATGAGGTTTTAATTGGGTGTCAAGCTAGCTATGCGACTTCAAATAAATTTCACGAGCTGACATGACGTTTTGTGATGACCGCTGTTGTTGGCGTTGTTGTTGGCTGCTTCCTTTTTTTTTTTTCTTTTTTTTTTCTTTTTTGTGGATTGGACCTCGTAATCTCTAGTGAAGTTCCTCTTATATTATATATTATATTGGGTTTTATGATAATTTTACGTAAGGGAGGTGAAACGGATAGGAAGCCAAAGTTGCATGACACGGAGAAAGATGAGCCGCGTTTCTTGATTGAAAGAATTGAATTGGTTTCGCCAATTACCATCTGCTCATTGTTTAACAAATAAACTTGATTCAAAGCCCAGGTCAAAAAGATGGAATCACAGTTAAGTGGAGTCCGTGCCTTTGACCCATCAGCATCGAAAGTTGTCAAATTTTTAGAATATATATATATAAGCATTTCTCTACCCTTATGTTTCCACAGAACACCAACAAAAGTTTCAGCAAAGCCCACCATGAGCGATTTCATTACATAGCTTTCCTACGCAATGGAGGAGGGAAGAATCTGGACGCGTTCATCAATTTCCCTGCTTGGCCTTCAACAAAAACAACAGTGACTAATAATGCAGACAGAAGATATAGGATCCTATGGTAACCATTTCTCACATGCCCCATCTCTTGGAACTTTTCTCATTCCACCTTCCACTGAGTTTCAAAACAAATATAAAATATTCTACCGAGAAAACAGTAACGCAAACACACAGCGATAAAACATCAAGAAGCACAGTATATATATAGCCTCCCACCCTACAAAACTCTGAAGGGGGAGGACAACAAAAGAAACATCAGACGCTAGGCAAGAACGATCTCTGAGTCCTCGGAAGCAGGCCTGTCTGACGATCCTGGATTCAGTTTACGTAACACAAGCTTCTTCTGGGGAAGCTGGCTATTGGAGGACACTGTGACTCCAGTGTCCACTAAGATGGTGTCCTCTTCCTTGAAGTCACACCTCAATATACCATCTGCCAGTTCTTGCACCACCTTCTGTTCAATGGCACGCTTCACTGGTCTAGCACCATAGTCGGGGTCGTATCCAAGGATTCCCAGGAACTCAACCGCGGCATCAGTCACCTGAATTTTGATCTTTTGGGCTGCAACCCGCTTCTGTACGCTCTCCAACTGTTTACACAGATGCCATCATGTGAGTGTAAAACAGAGTACATGGAAAATGGCTCCCTCCCTCGTTCACTTGAATCATTCAAGATACACCTCCAGATTAAAACAAATTTCTCCACTACATCAACAATTTGATGTGAAGCACCTAAATGTTTAAAACATAAGAAAGGAATTATGAAGGGTGACAAGGCATTAATGCAGGAGACTTCTACTGCACTGGCCTCTAATAAAATAATCTAAGGGTAGAAATTGACTAAACATCCACAACCATAAAACATTAAAGAACACATATTTAAGAAATATACACATACCGACCACACTATCTTGAAGATGAAACCCCATCAGCTGTTGTTCTCATGTAATAATGTTTAGAAAAGTTTCAAAAGTGGCCTTGATATGTAGGAGGCTGACTCACCGCATCGCATGTATGCAGTATGTGGGTGCTTGTTTCAATTCACAGACTATTGGTATATAGAAATATTTGACAATTGATAAGGCTCATAAAAATAGATAAAATGAGTAGAAATTAGAAACAAAAAAACAATCATTCATGGGAAACAACGAGCAAAATATTCACTTTCAAACTTATTTTGAGATGTTATGTTAGTGTAATATGACATGCTAATATAATACAATAGCAATATTTTCCTTTGGTCAATGCAAACATCGTGCATGAATGACTGTGTGCACGTGAGAGAGAGAGAGAGAGAGAGAGAGAGAGAGGAGGGAGAGATGTCAATATCCAAACTGCTGAGATATCTCTTTGGAAAAAAACTAAATGAACATAGAGCAATTCGCAGGGCAGCTACTAAAACATCAGAATCCAACAAGAACCCATACCTGTAACCTGACAATATTGTTTATTTGTTCACGGTCAAGAGGCCGAAAAATGATATATTGATCAATACGATTCATAAACTCAGGGCGGAATTTGGATCCTGCCTCTACCATCACCCTCTCTTTAATTTCCTCATAGGCAGCATCCTTTGACTTACTCTCATCATTCATATTTAATATGTTCTCAGAACCCACATTCGATGTCATGATGATGATCGTATTGGTGAAGCTGACAGTGTGACCTTGTCCATCAGTTACCCTACCATCATCCAGTATTTGAAGAAAAACATTAAACACGTCAGGATGGGCCTTCTCAATTTCATCAAACAATATGGCAGCATAAGGCCTCCTGCGTACTGTCTTGGTCAGCTGGCCACCTTCCTCATGTCCAACATAACCAGGTGAAGCTCCAATCAATCTTGAGACTGTAAGCTTTTCCGTGTACTCGCTCATGTCTATTCTCACAAGAGCTTCTTCAGTGTTGAACATATAAGATGCAAGGCATTTTGCCAATTCTGTTTTGCCAACTCCTGTGGGGCCCATGAACATGAAGCTAGCAATCGGACGGTGTGGGTCTGATAAGCCAGCCCGTGATCGCCGAATAGCTTCCGCCACTGCTTTCACTGCTTGGTCTTGACCCACAACACGCTTGTGCAATTCCTCTTCTAAATGCAGCAGTTTCTCTTTTTCAGGCTGTTGCAACTTGGAAACAGGAATTTTTGTCCATTTGCTAGCAATTTCTGCAATGTCATTTCGAGTAACCTCTTCTCTGAGCATCAACTTCCCTGAATTTTTGTATTCATCCAGTTCCTTCTCTGCAATTTCAAGTCGACTTTGCAAGGCATTAAGGCTCCTATACTTCAATTCAGCGGTTTGAGGATCATATTCACGTTCTGCCTGCTGGATCTCATAGTTCACCCTGTCAATCTGTGTCAAGGAACAATAGGGTCAGCAAGAAACACAAATCTAGCAGACCAAGTCACAGGCAGCAACACGAAAACATAGTACAAATACAGAAACTGTACATGATGAGTAATAAAACTAGAACTCCATAAATCAAGGTTGAATTCCCATTTCTTCATTCATGAAAAAGTGGAACTTTGTTCAGGTAAAAACAACTGCACAGATCATTTGATGCCCTGCCTTTAAGGCACCAGAATATCACCTTAAATTCGAACAAATATCAAAGCATGGCACAAGCAGCCAACCTGAATATAAAGAGGGTGTGGCGACTGACCTTCCTACTCATTGAGCTGTATGAGAGAAGGTCCAATCATTATACCTGCCCTTAATTGTTTACATCCGTTTGCAGATTTTTACTGATTTGTCCTGACACTTTAACAGGTTCCCATGTTCAAGGACTATTCGCGTTAGACAGTGCACTCAGAAAGCCACCACCTATGCATTTCTTATATATTTGATTTCCTCATTCTATGTATGCACAACATTCTAAATGTTTGAACAATAGAACAAGAGTTGGAACAGTAAACATTTATTCTTCTTTCAACCAAATTTCTTATATTGTTAGTTGCAGATTAACTTACCAGTCCTAATCACATTATATTCATCTCAACAGTAAACATGAAAAAATTAGATGATATGCATGATTAAGCTCGACAACAAAAACTGGCAATAATACCAGCTACTGTATATGAATAAAATTCTATTAGACAATAAATTCTACAATAATAAGAAATAACTTTCTGTACCTCTTCTTTTATAGACTGAATACGCATCATTACTGACTTTTCATGCTCCCACTGCTTGATAAGTTGAGCTTGCTTCTCTTTCTGGAGTACCAAGTCAGCTTCAAGGCCGATCAATCTATCTTTTGAAGGTTTGTCTGTATCCCTAGTTAAAGAGAGATGCTCCATCTCTAGTTTCAGCACAGAGCGATCAATCTCATCCAGAGCAGTTGGCTTGGACGTAATCTCCATTTTCAATTTCGCAGCAGCCTCATCAACTAAATCAATAGCTGCAGCCAAGGCAAATATCTAAGAATCCAGCATTTCATTAAACAATAAAATTTGTTCTTCAAAGTTTATGCTGATATTCTGATTTTTGAGCATGCAAAAAGGCACCCCTGTCTGTCTTATTTAAGGGGGGATAAAAGAGGATTTTTATCAGAAATTTACCTTTATCAGGCAAAAAGCGCTCCATGACATAACGATCTGAAAGAATTGCAGCCTCCACAAGTGCACTGTCAGATATATGGATCCCATGGTGCAGCTCATATTTTTCACGCAATCCACGCAGTATAGAGATTGTGTCTTCAACAGAAGGCTGGTCAACATAAACTTGCTGGAACCGACGTTCCAGAGCTGGATCTTTCTCAATGTATTTACGATATTCTTCAAAGGTTGTTGCACCAATACAGGGCAACTCTCCACGACCAAGCATTGGTTTCAGCAGGTTGCTGGCATCCATTGCACCCTTTGTGGCACCTGAACAGAAATGCTGGGCACATTAGTAAGCATATAGAGTAATATTTAATGGAGAAAAAAATAAGCATTAGGATGCATGAGGATGCTGTTGGCAGCAAAGATGATACTTCACACATGTATGTGCATGAGGCAGTACAAGGTCTTAAATCAAATATCAAACTTGATGGTAAAAATCAATAGATTTTAGCTTTAATGTTGCCAAAGATATATCATGTATGACCACATGGTGTAAGTCTATATGGAGGTGTAAGCTTCTGTTAAAGAATTAAGAAGGAAAGGAGAAAACAAAATAGCTCGTGGATCAAAGAGATTAGATGCAAGCAATGTGAAGAGATTTGATGACACTCATTTCAACTATTTAATCATGGTTAAAAACCAACCATCATGTAGAACAATGTAAATCCGGTAAGGCCATGAAGGCTTAAAATTTATTTTAATGAACAAAATAATGAATGCATTATATATTACTTAAATTTAAAAAACTATGTCAGTATATGCACTAATTTGTAAATTCCCAACTTCCCAGGCTTTCCTGCAAGTCTATATTTCAACGCTCTCTTACAAAATGCACAATATAGTTGAAATATTAGCAACAATGGAGCACTAAAACCTAATAAACAACTATTTTGAACCGGTTGATATAAAAAAATGTAAAAAAACTTGGAACCTGACCTTTATGATGATTATATGAATATATATATATATATATATATATTGGAACTTGAACTTTATGATGATTATCTAAAAAAAAAGACTGCCTTTCTCAAACAATGAATTTCCCTTGGGCTATCTTTCTATTGAACATTTTCTGGAGAGGTATATACACAACAGAGATGCATCTATTTTATATAACGGAAATCTCTAGATCCCAGATTAATAGGTATACAAACAATTATTGGTTATTAAACTTATGGAGCTTAGAATAAACCATTTTATAACTAACTAAACTTTCTAATATCATCAACCAAATACAATCAGAGGGCGAATTAAAAAAGAACAGCTATGAAAATATAAATTTTCCTAAGAAACCATGCATACTGTACACAAAGAATCAGTTACAAGAGGTGTCAATTACACCTGCTCCAACAACAGTGTGGATCTCATCAATGAATAGGATTATCTGACCATCTGATTTAGTCACTTCTTTCATTACATCTTTCAGTCTGTCTTCAAACGTTCCCTGAAGGTCTGTCCCAGCAATGAGTGCACCCATGTCAAGGGAAATTAGCTGTGCAAAAGTAAAAGTTGAAATTTTACATATATAAGTTATGAAAAGAAAATCAAACAGTTCAACTATTAATGAAATTTCAATTTTGCTTCTATTGTTGAACTATATCCATATAATATTGGTATTAAATGCAGCTTTTAGAATTTATGTGATAAGTAGGAAAAGAAATGTTAGTTGCAAGATTTGCATGCTGAAAGTTAATAGTCCATAATGTGTTGGAAAGTTTTATTCAAAACATAAACCATTCCAGAATTTAGACATTAATGACATGGTGCAGGGGATGCAGTATATGCAATCCAGTTTAGCAATGGCTTCATAAAAATATGATGATTATCAAGCCCATCATTACCAGAATCATGGTCACACAGAATAGGGCTAGTATAGAGTAAGATCGTTACAAAATTCAGTCCGTTTAGCATTTCAACAAGGAAGGATCCAGCCAACTACAATATCTCGAGACGTCTCTTGAAGCAGCAATGCTTCAAACTTTCAAATTAACACCTAGAACATTGAACTCTCACAAACTTTTGGACAATTCATGTTAACCAAACTTTCAAACAATATGTTTAAGTCAATTGTGAAGAAAAACCTCTAATCAAATAGCATTGCTCACTATAACAAACTTTGGGCTCTGTGCAACTCGCGAAACATAATGCTGACACTGAAGCAGGTTATGCAGAGTTGCTAATAACCAACCTAAGCAATAGGCAGAGTAAAATTCTGTATGGCCCAGAAGGCTTGTCATCACACGTTAGCAAAGTAATATGCTTAATTTAACACTTCGAGTAAAAAGCAATGATTGCAGTATCTAAAGCAAATATTTGAAGAAAAATAATTAATTGAGGACAAGCCTTGGCACAAAATGGTAAGGTTACCCCACTCTGATTCAGGTGTCATGGATACAAAATACGGAAACAACCTCTCCACTCATGAGAATAAGGTCACATACATTTGACTTTTCTCACACCTTATAGTGGTGGGAGTGTCATAAACTGAAACGACCTTTTTTAATAAATAATAATTCATCAATTTGGGTTTACTTACCCATCTGTTCAGCAGTGCTCGAGGAACATCCCCATGCACAATTCTCTGGGCAAGCCTGCCGAAAAAGCAAATAACGCATCAAGACAATTTTATTGAAAGTAAACTAGAAAAAATACCGCACAGAAAATATAATTAATATTCCTTATGCACTTACCCTACAGATATGGCAGTTTTTCCAACACCAGGTTCACCAATTAATAAAGGATTGTTCTTTGTTTTCCTTAACAGAATTTGTATGCATCTACGGATTTCATCATCTCTCCCTATAACTGGATCAAGTTTCCCTTCACGCGCCATAGCAGTCAAATCCTTCCCATACTTCTCCACAGCTTCATACTTGACCACCGGATCTGTTTGCAACTTATCCGAGTGGTCTATTAGATATAATCTAACATATCGAAGAAAAAATAACTAACAACAATAAATCTCAATTTTTTTACAGACCCAACACATAGAATAGACGGAGAGGGAAGTGGGGAAGAGAGAGTCAATACCAGCCTGCATGTGCCAGTGTTGTGTGTGTGCATGCATGCACCGTTGGCTTCTAATTTCATGCAGACATAGCAGAGTAGCATTCAACCATATTTGTATACAGTCAAACAAAATTTATGACAATAAAACTACTACTGCAACAATAAAGCCTACATTTTTAAAGATTGACTATGCAGCAAAGTTCAAAAAAAGAAGTCAACTGCAAGAAGATTTTATTGGTATCTCCAAAAATTTTATCACTATCTTAAATACATTAATTAAAAAGCACGAAACCCGATGAACAGTATAAGGCAAGTTAATCAAGGTGACAATATCCAAAAATATGGTGTGCAAATCGAGAAGAAAAGATTTAGTCAACAAGTATGCAGGTAGCATTCCTAGCTCATTAAAAGTTCATAGCATTTGAAATATCCTGAGAAAGATAACATTCTTCCACCGTAAAAAGAACAAAAAAATAAAGAAAAAAAAGAGTTTACTAGGTTATAGTACGACACAACAGTGGACACAACAACAATTTGCAAGGGAAAAACAAGCTCATCCATCATACCTTGGTCAGTCTGGTTTTCTCTTATAGCTCTGACAGCAGATTGTAAGGTTCTAAGTGAAATTTTAAATTTCTGAAATAGTTGTTTTCCAAAATGCTGATCTTCTGCATAACTGAGTACTAAATGTTCGACTGACACCAATGGATCCCCATATTCTTTCTTGAATTTCCCCGCTCTCTCAATTAAAGTTTCAAAGTTTGTTCCTACCTTCAAACTAGCCATCTTACTTGGGACCTGGAATGGATCATGAGAATACGCTTATTTTAGAAGTGATGAACATCTAGAAGAACTCCACCAATAGATGAGCACCAATAGATGAAAAAAAATAATGATAAAAAATTATATAGTTTCTGGAAAACTATGGTTTAAAGAAATGAGTATTTAATAAACATGTGATGCATTTTTTCTCCATCAAAATTAAACTGAATCCATCCATAATCTCTAGGTAAAAAATCACATAAAGGATTGTATACAAAATTGTCAACTGAAAATAAACCAAGAATAGGGTTGATAGCAACATGATGACTGGTTACAAAGACAACGAGATGGGCCTCAATCCAAAGTTGATTAAACTAGAATTCTAATGTTGGTCTATGGTGCATGTCACTTGCAGATAACAAGTGATGACTCATGAGACAAGCAATACCAAATATAGAAACTTAGACAAGAGTCAAAAAAGTGAATGCAACAATGGCATAAATTCATTAATAGGAGTAGATTAAGCATAGACACTTCAAACACCGCAATTAGAGAAAAGATAGATCAAAATAAATAACCTAAACAACCAATAAATCTACAAAGTGCTTGCTGCAAATAAGCTTAAAATTCATAATAGCACAACTTTATGAAGAGGCGTGAAAGATGGCAACAAATATTGGGATGGAAAGCAAAGACACACTAGCAACAAGAAACATTGGCATGAAAATTTGACTGTCATCAGTTTTCATACTGATATAGTTTTGCAATAATGAAGAGAACAAATAGTGTGATGACAGAGGGAGACACAAAACAACAAGATCACATAGTTTCAGTAATGTCAGCAAGACAAACTGATCCAGGGCATGATGTTTTCTGGACCTATACCTGTCTTAAAGTGTTGTGAAAATCTTCAACATAATCCATGTCAATCAGAGTACTGAAAAATTTAGATCTTGTGAACTTACAAATATTATAATGCTTGCTGAAACCCTTAAAAAATATACATGACAGAGGAAGGGTCAATGAAATATTTGCATCGGCTTGTTAAAACCCAGAGTCCTCAAGTGAACTAAGATATGTGATGTCAACCTTTCCTAGGGATTCCGTCTTTTTTACATAATAGATAATCCTACACCTAGCTCTCCCTCCTCTAACATTATCATTGCCCCTCAAGGTCATCTCGATAATTAAATTGATATATCAGGTGGTTCTTAAGTTTAAGCATTATTCCCTCCAACTATATTCACAGACACTACTTTCCATCACACACACTATGTACGACTTGAACAAGAGTCCAAAGCTAGGTATAGCGACACATCATTTGTTACTATCTCTGAATTGATGAAAGTTGGTCTTTCCACTAGTATTACAGATCTGAAGTACTGATGTGCTGAATAATAAAAGCACAACTAACTTATAATCATATGAACTACAAACTAATGCACAATGATTAATAAATAGTAAAGAGAGAGGAAAAGCAGATGAAGTGGGGGAGAAAAGGTAAAATAGACATAGTAGTGCGCATAGGTGTCTGACAAAGTTTTAGCTATATAGCCATTGCTTGCCCCGGTCTGGTACAAATCAAGAGGCTTAATGTTTAGAATAGTTTACCATGTATCAGGTCAGGTCATGTTGGCCAAAATTGGCTTGACAAAACCTTAGAAAATCCAAAACATTCCAGAATTTTGGCACAGATCTTCTGATTTGCACAAAACATAATCGTGTCAGATATGGAAAAATCATTTGCAGCACAACATTCATGCAAGGAAAGAAGAAAACAGGGAAAAAGATTCACAACTAAAACCACTCCGGTTGATAACCAAGAAAAAAAAAGGCTCCTAATTGCCTTCTAGTTTTTTTTCCAACTATTTGAGGTCAGTTTTATGGATCCTCATTCACCAAGAGTATAGAAAACAGGGGGAAAAAATTTAAAATGGCAAACTTAAAATATCAGGTCATATAACCTTTGGTTCCCCCTGGATGAATCCATTGGTGTCTTGAAGAAACTGGAAGTTATCAATTCCAGCCTTGGAAAAGATGCGACGTGCAAGCCCATTCTTCTGCTCCAACAAAGCCTTCATCAAATGTTCTGTCTCCACATTCTGATGCTTGCTTTTTTCTGCAACTCCAGCTGATGAAAAAATTCCTTGCCACGCCATCTCTGTAAAATCTTGTTCAGCAATCTAAAATGAAAATAAACTTGTAAATTCAGTCATTACACTCTCAGAAGGAAATCATGAGTAACATGTTATCTTTATGCATATGCATGCGTGCATGTGTGTCAGTGTGCGGTGTCTATATGCTAATCTATATGCATGGTTATGAGTTTATCTTATTGTTGAGAGAAAAGTTAATTTTGTATACCATGCATAAACCATTGTGGTACAGATCCTCAAGGTACAAAAAGTCTCAACATGTCATCATCAAATTCTTAGATCATGAACTAATGGCTAATAGGTTAGTGTGGTTGGATTTTTCTCAAATAACCTCATAATAATCATCAATTCCATCATGATCAAGAGCCATAGATTCATTGAATTTTTTAATTTTGAAAATTTCACTGAGCACGGCCCCTCCCCGGGCGAAATTTTGAAAAATATATGTTTACAAGAATATATTTATATATAAGTTATAGTTTTAAACATACTTTTGTGTTCCCAAGGAAGATGTTCGATTCGGCCCTGCCAACGCTGATCAGCTCGGCAAAGCCCATTTTTTTCCGCAGTATAACCACTAGGATGACTGGGTCAATTCCATCGCCCACCACTACGATCTTGTCCCCGTCTAATGATGCAGATTCTACACCTGCCATGCCATCATCCATAAGAGCAGTTATCAGAAATTCTGTCAACTAATTGCTAAGGGAAACTTGCAACGTAGAATGGCACCGTACACCAAATTAAAACTAAGAATTCACACCAGAAGGAGCAAGGACTTCATCAATTTCGTGAATTAATAAATTCTTAGTTCCCTACGATTAATCTGGCAAGAATAATAGATAGAACCATTTTAGTTTCATTGACGGAGAAAGCTAAGGATTGATTTTCTTTCCTTCTGTAAGGAAATTATATATTACAGTGGCTTAAGATTTCTTTATATTGTCAAACCAAAAAAAGAAGTACATAAGCAAATTAGAAAACTGAAAAGAAAACGAAACAGAAACGGGCCATCTCTGGAGTAAGTATATAGATTGAGAATAAGACGCTAATATGTTAGTAATAATTAGAATAATTGTTGGTTCGTCAGAAGGTGTCAGTGTTAAAGATAACCATTTAAGCTAGCAGCGGCCTTGAGGGCCTTGTAGCGCTTCTTGGCGTCCTCCATCAAGACCTTGAGCACTATTTTTGTCTGCAACAAAGCAACATACGGACTCATTAGATCATCTGTATTCACTTGCGACTTGCATTCATCTGTACTTCAAAGCACAAAATCAATCCTCATGTCATAGAGGAACTCACCTTCCTCGTCATGGCAGACCGATTGGTTGTTTTTAATTTTCTTTGACAAAGGGAGAACATTTGGACTGCGCGTGCACAAGACGGACCTGAAAAATGAAAGCTATAATGCCTCCCTTTATAGAGAGGATCGAGGATTCTCTGGACGCATGGAGGGGTTTGGAACCGGGGGGATAGGAACGGGGTCGGTGGGAGCCACGGGGCTGCCGACATCGTGAACTGGGAACGTAACGCGTTCTTAAAAAATCTTTTAAAATTTATTATATATATATATATATATAATTAATCGCTGCGGGAGTTGTGATCGCGCCTCTTCCACCACAGCCACAGCCACAGCCACAGCCATCTGCCACTTGCCATGTCATATATTCGCAGCTTTGACTGCTGGCGCAACGTGCCTGCGACGTTGCGTTGTTTTTCAAAGCACGTGATGCAATGCCGGCCACCGTCCGATTGCATTTTTTGGCTGCCGAGTAAGTTTTGTGAAATGCTTACGCTGATGGAGGGGTACGAGACACTCTCTCTCATGACCTCCGCCTTTTTTTTTTTTTTTTTTTTTTTTCTCTCTCCCTAGCTATGTGTTGTCTTTGCAATCAATTTAAGAATTTTTCTTTACTTTTTTTTTTTATCAAACCAT
The DNA here is from genome assembly GCA_017589505.3 of Metroxylon sagu. Taxonomy (NCBI): domain Eukaryota; kingdom Viridiplantae; phylum Streptophyta; class Magnoliopsida; order Arecales; family Arecaceae; genus Metroxylon; species Metroxylon sagu. The sequence goes on along the minus strand of JACVBY030000605.1, from coordinate 1,353,040 downwards.
CCCATCATAATTTTTTTTTTTTTTTTTTTCATCTAAAATGCAGTGCCTTTGAACGCATCCTTATCCTCTTCCCTTATTTTTTTCCTATGGGAGCACAGGATATTAGGCTGCTGCTTATCGATGGGAAGGGAAGACGTAGATGGCTGTTGAAGTCACAGAATACTGGGAACTCCAGTCTCTTGCATGGACTTCTTGGCCGGCTGTTCGAGCCACGGTATACCGAAGTTGTAGGAACTCAGTCTTTTGTATGGGCATCTTAACCGGTGCAGATCCATTTGATTTCTAAAAATAATTTTATTTTTTATGTTTTTTTTTATTTTTTTATTTTTATAAAAATATTAAAATTATTTATAAAAATATATTTGATAAGTAAAATAAAAATATTTTTTTATAAAATATAACTTCAAAATAAGAAGAAACTGAAAATAGTTAAAAATATTTTTATTTTTCTCATAAAAAAAGAAAGTAAAAAATAAACCTGATTTGTATTTTTTTATATTTTTTTATTTTAAAAATAAAAACATAAAATTTATTTTTAAAAAAATATATTTGATTAAACTATTTTTTACTTTTTTAATTTCTAAAAATAAATTTTTTGAGAATCTAAGACAACTTTTTTAAAAATAGTAATAATGAATATTAATATATTAATAATTATATCATTATTTATAATAACATAATATTAATAATATTACATTAATAAAAAATTAATATTATATTATTATTTTTTTATTTTATTTTATTAATATAAATTATATATAATATATAATAATAATAATAATTACAGTCATTAATATAACTATATATTGTTTATAATATATTTATAATTATATTATTATTTATATTTATTATATATAATAAATATATAATATATTATAATATAAGGTAGACTTGGCTATATTCAAATATAGCTAACTGTAGATTCGGTTACCTCCTTCATCCTTAAATTCACATAATTCATGAATCCTAAAAAGTGAAAAATGTAAAATAGCTTCAAAATCTGTGTTGATGCAAAGGTGAAAAAGATGAGCGGATCTTAAACTTGGTTACATTCAAATATAATCAAATCTACCTCTTATAATAATATATATTATATTATATATATATATCATAATAGTATAATATTATTTATATTTACTATATTAATATTAATTATATATTGTATAAATGATATATATAATTATATTATATTGTTTATATTATATTTATGATTATATTATTTAGTATAACAATATAATATTAACATTTTATATATTATAATATTATATTGTTATTTTTATGTATTACATACAACAAATATGTAATTTATATATAAAAAGTTATAATATATATTATAATAATATATTATATATAATAATAGTTTATTATAATAATATAATATTAACATGTTATATATTATAATATTATTAATAATAAAATTAATTATATTACTATAATATAATTAATATTATATTATAATTTATAGTTATTATATATAATAAATATGTAATATTTATAGAATATATTATATATTATAAGAGATAGAAAATAATTTTTGTTTCCATTTATCAAACATATTTCTTAAATATCAAAAAATAGAAAGTAAAAAATTAATTTTCAGAAAATAATTTTTAAAAAATAAAAATAAAAAATAAAAAATGTTCTGAAAAAACGCAGCCTTAGATTCCTCGTCCGATAGGCATTGGGTTGTTTCTTATATTTTTCTGACCATGATCGCATGCCAGTGGTTCTTTACTGCATTGTCTGCCCTCCGAAGAAATAGCCTGGCAATCATAGCCCACTTATTCCCATATAAACCGTCAGCAGCCATTAGCTTCTCCTCCTCCCTTTCTTCAGTGAAAGCTCTGCTATTGATCCTGAGATCCAGCTGGTAAGTGGAGTCCGTGCCTTTGACCCATCAGCATCGAAAGGCATATCGTGCTTTCAAACGAATGTCAAATTTTTAGATATATATATATATATATAAAGAAGCATTGTTCTACCCATGTGCCTCCCAACAAAAACAACAGTGGCTACTAATAATGCGGACAGAAGATATAGGATCCTATGGTAACCATTTCTCACATGCCCCATCTCTTAACTTTTCTCATTCCACCTTCCACTGAGTTTCAAAACAAATATAAAATATTCTACCGAGAAACCAGAAACACAAACACACAGCTCTAAAACATCAAGAAGAACCGTATATATAGCCTCACACCCTGCAAAACTTTGAAGGGGGAGGACGAAAAAACAAGCATCAGACGCTAGGCAAGAACGATCTCTGAGTCCTCGGAAGCAGGCCTGTCTGACGATTCTGGATTCAGTTTACGGAACACAAGCTTCTTCTGGGGAAGCTGGCTGTTGTAGGACACCGTGACTCCAGCCTGAATAAAATAGCCTTTTTTATAAATAGGATAAAATTTTATTTTTTTAACAAATTCAGGATGGGAACGAAATTATTTGCAAGAAAGGGGTTAAAGTTAAAAACGCCATTCCAAATGACGTTTTTTTAGTCAAAAAAATGCTCTGTCAGTGCCAGCGAGGCTGGCATGGTGGCAACTTAAAAAACGCCACTCAGAGTGGCGTCTTTTAAGAAAAACTGGAGGTCGGAAAAGAAGGGGTGAGGGTGGGGGGTGGGGGCGCTCGTGAGGAAAAAACGAGAGAGTGGAGGCTCGGGAAGGCCGTGAGGGGGGTTGCACGGGAGGGAAGGCTCGGGAAGCGGGGGGAGGGGGGTCTCGTGAGGGGGGTTGCACGGGAGGGAAGGCTCGGGAAGCGGGGGGAGGGGGGGCTCGTGAGGCATGGGGGGAGTTACCAAAAGAAAACGCCACTTAGAGTGGCGTTTCTTCAGGAGAAAACGCCACTTAGAGTGGCGTTTCTTCAGGAGAAAACGCCACTCTGAGTGGCGTTTTTCAAACGCCACCAGCCCATCCACGCTGGCGCTGACGAGGCGTTTTTTTTTCGAAAAAATGCCATTTCAAATGGCGTTTTTCACTTTAACACCATTTCTGCAAATAGTTTCGTTCCCACCCTTAATTTGTTAAAAAAAAAAAATTTACTCTAATTATAAAAACAGTTCCTGAATAAAAGATGCAAACAATTAAGGACACACATAATGATTGAACCTTCTCTCCAGGTCATTACTAGGAAGGTCGGTTGCCACACGCTCTTTACATTCAGGTTGGTTGCGTGTGCCATGCTTTGACATTTGTTCAAAATTAAGGTAATATTCTGATGCCTTCAAGTCAGGGCATCAAGTGAATTGTGCAGCTGTTCTTATCTGAACAAAATTTTGCTTTTTTATGAATGAATAAATCAGAATTTAACCTTGATTTATAGGGTTTTAGTTTTATTGCTCATTATGTACAGTTTCCATATTTGTGCTATGTTTTCGTGTTGATGCCTGTAACTTGGTCTGCTAGATTTGTGTTTCTTGCTGACCCTGTTATTCCTTAGACACAGATTGACAAGATGAACTATGAGATCCAGCAGGCGGAACGTGAATATGATCCTAATCGAGCTGCTGATTTGAAGTATGGGACGTTGATGCTCAGGGAATCTGCTGATATGATCCTTAAGACCTTGAAGCGTCACCTTAAAACTGCAAAGAAGGAACTGAATGAATACAAAAATTCAGGTAAGTTGATGCTCAGGGGAGAGGTTACTCAAGATGACAGAAAAAATTGCCAGCAAATGAACAAAAATTCCTGTTTCCAAGTTGCAATAGACTGAAAGAAAGAAACTGCTGCATTTAGAAGAGGAATTGTACAAGCGTGTTGTGGGTCAAGACGCAGCAATAAGAGCAGTGGCAAAAACTATTCGGCGGTCAAGGGCTGACTTATCAAACCTACACCACTCGATTGCTAGCTTCATGCTCATGAGCCCCACATGAGTTCACAAAATAGAACTAGTAAAATGCCTTGCATCTTATATGTTCAATACTGAAGAAGCTCTTATAAGAATAGACATGAGCGAGTATAAGGAAAAGTATACAATCTCAAGATTGATTGAAGCTCCACCTGGTTATGTTGGACATGTGGAAGGTGGCCAGCTAACCAAGACAGTACGTAGGAGGCCTTGTGCTGTCATACTTTTTGATGAAATTGAGAAGGCTCATTCTAATGTGTTCAATGTTTTTCTTCAAATACTGGATGATGGCAGGGTGACTGACAGACAAGGTCGCATTTTTAGCTTCACCAATATGATCATCATCATGACATCGAATGTGGGTTCTAAGAACATATTGAACATGAATGATGAGAGTGAGTCAAAGGATGCTGCCTATGAGACAATTAAAGAGAGGATGATGGTAGAGGCAAGATTCAAATTCCACCTTATGTTTATGAATCGTATTGATCAATATATCATTTTCCGACCTTTGAACCGTGAACAAATAAACAGTGATCAATATATCATTTTCCGGCCTCTGAACCCTGAACAAATAAATAGTATTGTCAGGTTACAGGTATGGATTCTTGTTGAATTCTGATGTTTTAGTAGCTGCCCTGCGAATTACTCTATGTTCATTTAGTTTTTTTCCTAAGAAATACCTCAGCAGTTTGGATATTGACATCTCTCTCTCTCTCTCTCTCTCTTTCTCTCTCTAAGTCATTCATACACGATGTTTGCATGGACCAAAGGAAAATAGTGGTATTATATTATATTAGCATTTCATATTACACTAAAATAGTATCTCAAAATAGGTTTGAGAGTGAATATTTTGCTCCTTGTTTCCCATGAATGATAGCTTGTTTATTTCTAATTTCTACTCATTTTTTCTATTTTTATGAGCCTTATCAATTGTCAAATATTTCTATATACCAATAGTCTATGAATTCAAACAAGCACCCACATACTGCATACATGCGATGCAGTGCTTCAACCTCCCACATATTAGGGCCACTTTTGAAACCTTCCTAAACATTATTACATGAGAACGACAACTGACGGGGTTTCATCTTCAAGATAGTGGGGTCGGTATGTGGATATTTCCTAAATACGTGTTCTTAATGTTTTATGATTGTGGATGTTTAATCAATTTCTATCCTTAGATTATTTTATTAGAGGCCAGTGTAATAGAAGCCTCTATATTAATGCCTTGTCACCCTTCATAAATTCCTTCGTGCATGAATGACTCAAACAAAGAGAGAGAAAGATAGGTGGTGCAGGCACCAGATTGGGACAAAGGTTTTAGGATTCCTTATGGATCTCTAATTTATGAGAGTTCTTTTATTTATTCTTAGAGTCCTTGTCGAGTCCAGTTGTGTTAGTTAGCCTGATTCATTGTTGGAATCCAGGAGTTGGTCAAGTGTCAAGTATTATTTTCTTTCATTGAGTCCTGTAATAAGTCAAGAGAAGGTTCACCTTAAAGGTACAAGAGAAGACCCAAGAGAAGACTCATCAACCATGCAATGACACATGTCTTGGACCACTCCAGGACACATGGCATCACCAAAGCAGAGCAAGTAGCCGGTTCACATCAATTTAGGAAGGAATCTAGGCGCTAATACCTTCCTTCCTCATTTCTTCATGCCGCCCATCCTTATATTGAAGCTTTTGGGGGCCCATTGACTTCCACACTTATCATGTGGTTCTCTGGCAAGCATTTATGGAAGAAATTGGCTGCCCCCTCTTTAATTGGAAGATCTTCATGCACCCCAAATGGAAAAAGGTTGCCGCCCAGTCAAAGATGGCAGGAGGAATCAAGGGGCGCCCACTCTTTCCCTCTCTCAAGTGGTCCCCCTCCTCTACAAGCTTGGAAATTGTAGCCACTCTCTCTTTTTGGCCATCCCAAATTAAGCATACAGAGATCCCTGCCTCCCCAAGAAGAATCACATGCCATACATTACAATCTATGTCAACAATGTACTTAAAATGAATGATTTAACTTGTATTGACATGAAAGGATTATAAAAAGACCTTTTTCTTGTAATAAAAAAAAAATATTAATGAAAAAATTTTGAAGTTTTTTTTTTTTTTCATTGCTGTGAAGGCTCTGGTACTTCGGAAAGGAGTGGGTGTGAAGCCCTTAGTGTTTCCTTTCATCTTCTCTAACCTTCCCCAAAACCAAACCCTAGCCCCCCCTCCAGAAACGCTAAAACAACCCTGCCGCCAACCACAGGCTCCCATCTTCTCTTGCTACACTTTGCAGCCCACCGAACCTCCTCCTCGCTGTTGCACGCCCTCCAGAGCAACCCCGATAAGTGAGTCTTCGATCCGAAAGTCCACCTTTCAAGGGTTCTAGCCGTCGGAATCAAATCAGCCCCAAAGGGCTTTTTTTCTCAAGTCCTACTCTCTTTGTTCTTTGTTTACTTCTCTCCACCATCTTAAGTTTGTGGTTTGTTGTTTGCTGTTTTCTCAGGGATTCACGAGCCAAAGAGGAAGTCGCCCTTGCCTCCAGAATCGAGATCAGGATACCTTCCAGCGAAAGTTAGCCTCGTCCAAATTCTGATCTTTAGCTGAGGGATCTCATTGACAGCCTTTCAAGAGAATCATCGTCTGGTAAGTTACCATCCCTCCCCTCTTAAGTTCTGATTTAATGAAAGAATAGAGCATGTTCTAACCGGAAGTTTCTCAACTTCCACGATCCTAACTGTCTTGGTTATCTTAAAAGTTCTATCTCTCGTATTGTTGCTTTCATACTTGTCTAGTCTGTCTAGTCTAGCTCAGTTTTTTTTTCTCTGAGAGTTCTTTTTTTTTGAATCATTAGCCAACTGAATTTTAGTTCAAAATCATAATTAATCTGCTAAATCCCAGCATCCTCTTTACCTGCATCGTGCTGCATCAATTTTGGTATCAGAGCAGGTTGTTAGGACTTGTTCTTGCATCATATTAGGAAAGTAGTTTTGCATAGGTACTGAAAATTTCAGCTTGTTAAAATTTCTGCACACCTTCCATATTTGCTTATTTTTCTTGCATATAAAAATTCAAAAAAAAAATATTCTGTATTGCTGCATCCTTTAACCCTAAAGTGTCACGCCTCCTGAGCGGTTATACGCAAGTATAACTCTTGTCTCAGGGGAGTAATGAACTACGATCGAACGTGATCCTTTTTGGTTAGAGATCCGACATGTTAACTCAAGTCTTTAGTGTTCCATCATCTCTGCATTAAATTGACTTAAGGGCACCGCTATCTCAGATCAGGTGGGGATTTCATCACCCTTCCTGGGCCCAGAAAACCGTCAACCTGCATATGAGCCTAAACCTCCCAATTTTAAAATCCAGTGGACATAATTGAGCATTAGGGACACCCACAGTTGGGTTCACATATTTTGTCGAAACTGGCACGAGTCTTTCTCCATTTACGACTGGAATCTGATGTCTAAGGCTGGAGGTCAAATGTCAAACGACCTAAGCAGAATGACGGGGTTACTCTAATTAGGCCCCTGCGTTAAGCAGGAAGAACCTTCCCCCCCTCCCACCTGCTACCTGACCAGCTACAGGGCACTTGGTGATTGATTAGCATTTAGTTGACACACTTTATTTGAGCTCTAGGTCTAAGAGACACTAGTACGAATCTTTTGTGTGCTTGTTTGCATGTCTACTAGGTTAGGAGTTCTATATCAACCGAGTCAGTCCCAACTTGAGTTAACCATGGACAACAATTTTGGAGCCATGCTAGGGGACAACCGAAAAGTTGGATCGATTGAGTGAGTGTGTCCAGAACCTAGAGACCCGTACAGCTCCTACTGAGTCAGAGTCACCAAGGCCCAAACCCCATTGCTCGGACCCAACCCTAGAGCCTGACCTTGATACACCCCGACCGGTCCCACTCCAAGAGCCTAGGAGAGCCCAGTACCGTACCCCAGAGTACAACCCTAGGAGACCTAACCCTGATATCGTGGATTATGATGATAGAATCACTAGAAACGTCAGGTTAGATGCATCCACTTTTGATGGATCCCTAGACCCGAAGGTGTATATCAATTGGGAAGGCGAAATGGAACAATATTTTAAGTGGTACGAGATGATCGAGGATTGTCAATATAAGTTTGCCAAATCCCGATTAGTTCGACAGACTAGATTATATTGGGGGAATATTAAGTTGTGGATTCAACGACGAGGGGCTGAACCTATAACCACCTGGAGAGACATAAAAATTAGTCTAAGGAGTCAGTATATCCCTATATCTTATAAACAGAAGCTCCTAGATCAGTGGCAAAGGTTAAGTCAAGGTAATAGACCCGTTTCATATTACATTGCAAGATTTGACGAGTTTGTCATGAGATGCCACATAATCGAGTCTGAGGAAGTAACTCTATCGAGATTTCAGACTGGTATGAGAGAGGACATCCAGAGGAAACTATATTTCAGAGAGGTCAATGACTTAGAGCAAGCGTACCAGCTTGCTAGGAATGCTGAGAGATTTCAAAGAGGACCCATGTCTACTAGAACTAGTGCACCACCTCAGAGACCAGGATCTAGTCAAGTTTATCCTAGCATACCCAATCCTAGTATCCCAGTGGCTGGATCATGTGATAAGGGTAAGGCACCAGAAACCCATAGGACCCCTATTCCCAAAACAGTGTGCTTTAAGTGTCAGAAGGTACGATATTTTGCTAGTAAGTGCCCCACTAGGTCTCTACACATAGGTGAATTAGGAGAAGAGGACCAAGAACCCAGAGGATTGTAATGAAGATACTTATGAGGCTGAACCAAGTCTTGTAGATGAGTATGAGGAAGAAGAGACGCCCATAGAGCCTAACCTATTAGGAATGGTGAGATGCATATTATCCCAAACCAAGATTCAAGAAGACTGGCGTAGGACAACATCCTACAGATTTTTGTCAAATTAGGGGATAAGGCTTGCAAGATCATAATTGATAGTGGGAGTTGTGTTAACGCCATCTCAACTAATGCAGTTAAAACCTTAGGCTTAGCACCGGTTCCCCACCATAACCCCTATAAGGTGTCTTGGATAGATTCAACCTCCATACCCATTAAGTATAGAAGCCAAGTCCAAATCCAATTCCAATCTTATCAGGAAAATGTGTGGTGCGATGTATTACCTATGGAGTAAGTAGCATTATTCTAGGCAGACCATAGCTTTTCGATCATGATGCTACTTTGTTCGAAAAATCTAATTCATGTTCATTCACCCATCATGGGAAGAAAATTGTGGTTTACCCTATCCCACCTAAGGACCCCACCAAGAGAGGATCTGGTAGCCTTAAGGAAAAGAAGCCTGGACTGAACCTAATTAATGATAAGGAATTAGAGCAAGAGATCAAGAGAGGTTCAACCATCTGGATGTTGACTGCTAGGAAGACCCAGGATCCAACCCCAGTAGAGCACCCTCAGGAGGTTAGGAAAGTCTTATATGAGTTCAAAGATGTTTTCCCTGAAGATTTACTTGACTACCTTCCACCTCTTAGGGACATTCAGCATGCCATAGACTTAGTCTCAGGAGCGACCTTACCGAATTTGCCCCACTATAGGATGAACCCATCAGAACATTTAGAATTGCAAAAACAAGTTAGCGAGCTGTTGAAGAAAGGGTTTATTAGGGAGAGTTTGAGTCCTTGTGCTGTTTCAGCCCTATTAACCCCTAAGAAAGATGGTACATGGAGGATGTATGTAGACAGTCGAGCCATCAACAAAATCACCATCAAGTATAGGTTTCTCATACCCCGATTAGATGACATATTAGATATGATGGCAAGTGCAACCATATTTTCGAAGATTGACCTTAAGAGTGGTTACCACCAGGTTAGGATTAGACCCGAAGATGAGTGGAAGACCGCATTCAAGACTAAGGATGGTCTATATGAATGGGTAGTCATGCCTTTCGGATTGTCCAATGCCCCTAGTACATTTATGAGGATCATGACTCAAGCCCTTAGGATGTTCATAGGTAAATTTGTTGTAGTCTATTTCGATGACATCCTGATTTATAGTAAAACCAGGAAAGACCATTTAGATCACCTTAGACAAGTCTGCCAAACCCTTAGGAAGGATAGCCTCTTTGCGAACCTCAAGAAATGCGAATTCATGACCCGTAGAGTTATCTTTTTAGGATTTGTGGTTACCCTTGATGGAGTGTCAGCTGATCCTGAAAAGATCCAATCCATAGTTGAGTGGCCAGTGCCCACTAGCGTTCATAAAGTTCGTAGCTTCCATGGCCTAACTACCTTCTATAGGAGATTCATTAGAAGGTTTAGTACGATAGTAGCATCCATCACAGACTGTATTAGGAAGGGAGAATTTGAATGGACCAGAGCCGCCAATAGAGCCTTCCTAGAGCTTAAGGATAAGATGACTCAGGCACCTATTTTGAGGTTACCCGATTTTTCCAAGGTGTTTGAGGTTGCCTGTGATGCCTCAGGTGTAGGAATAGGAGTCCTAAGCCAAGAGAACCATCCTGTAGCATTCTTTAGTGAGAAGCTGAATGATGCTAAGCTTAGGTACTCTACCTATGACAAGAAGTTTTATGCGGTAGTACAAGCTTTAAGGTACTGGAGACACTACTTACTACCGCAAGAATTTGTACTATTTTCTGACTATGAGGCACTTAGATTCCTCAATTCCCAACAGAAGTTGAACCCTAGGCACGCAAAGTGGATAGAATATATTTAGGCCTATACATTTGTGTTGAAGCATAGAGCCGGAACCGAGAATAAGGTAGTCGATGCCCTTAGTCATCAATCTCTGCTCTTAAATACCGTTAGGACTGAAGTTTTAGGGTTTGAGCAAATCAAAGAGGAATACGAGTCATGCCCAGATTTTAAGGAGATTTATCAGACTTTGACCCAAGGACCATCTAGCAAGTTTAGTGAGTACAACATCTTAGATGGTTATCTATTTTGAAACAATAGGCTGTGCATCCCTATAACATCCTTAAGAGAATTTTTAGTTTGGAAGACCCATGCGGAAGGATTAGCTGGTCACTTTGGTAAGGATAAGACAATTTTAGCGGTAGAAGACCAGTTCTTTTGGCCCAGCCTTAAGAGGGATGTAGCTCAGATACTGGCTAGGTGTAGAACATGCGCTGTTGCAAAACAGAGGAAACAAAATACTGGCTTGTATATCCCTCTGCCCGTACCTGATTGCCCCTGGCAAGACTTGAGCATGGACTTCGTGTTAGGACTACCTAAGATCTAAAGGAAACATAATTCGATTAGTGTAGTGGTCGATAGATTCTCTAAGATGGCCCATTTCTTGCCATATTCCCAAACTTTCGATGCGTCTAAGGAAGCCCAACTGTTCTTTAATGAGGTAGTTAGACTCCATGGCTTACCTAAGACTATAGTTTCTGATAGGAATGTCCAGTTCACCGGTTACTTTTGGAAGACCCTCTGCCATAAGTTAGGGACCAAGTTGAATTTTTTCGCCTCCTATCACCCCCAGACCAATGGCCAGACCGAGGTAGTGAATCGTAGCCTAAGAAATTTACTGAGATGCATTGTAGGTGAGAATATAAGAAATTGGGATTTACTGTTACCTAGAGCAGAGTTCGTCTACAACTGTTCGGTCAATAGGTCCACTAGCAAGAGCCCTTTTGAAATTGTTCATGGGTACAAGCCCAACAAACCACTTGACCTAATCCCACTTCTTGTTCACATATAAGTCTCCGATTCTGCAGAGTCCTTTGCACAGCATGTTCAAAATTTGCATAAGAAAATTAGCAACAAGATTAATCTAAGTAATGAAACATATAAAAGGTTGGCTAATTCCAAAAGGAGAATCAAAGAGTTTGTTGAGGGAGACTATGTCATGATTAGGTTAAGGCCTGAACGGTTTCCTCCCGAAACTGTTAGAAAGTTACATACTCATGGAGCTGGTCCTTTACGGGTGATAAAGAAAGTAGGATCCAATGCTTATGTACTAGAGTTATCTTCTGAGTTAGGCATTAGCTCTACTTTCAATATTTCAGACCTTGTTGAGTATAGGGAGCCAGCGATGATACCCAGTGAGCCGTTTGGACCTGACCCTTCCTTTGAGAGCAAACTCATCCTTGAGTGTCCACCTATTAATTGGCCTGAAAGGAAGGATAGGATTGAGAGAATTCTGGATGACCAAGCTGTCACGACCCGCAATAAAGGTTACCAAAGATATTTGGTTCGTTGGCAAGGTCGGCCGAAATTAGAGGACTCATAAATTATCCGGAAAGATCTGCAACACATAAACCCAGACCTCCTAGAGAAGTACTAAGGTCAAACTGCCCCTTACTCGACGGGATCGAATTCCTCCCAGCCCAGAAGAATTAGTGCAGGCACCAGATTGGGACAAAGGTTTCAGGGTTCCTTATGGATCTCTGATTTATGAGAATCCTTTTCTTTATTCTTAAAGTCCTTGTCGAGTCCAGTTGTGTTAGTTAGCCTAATTTATTGTTGGAATCCAGAAGTTGATTAAATGTCAAGTGTTATTTTCTTTCATTGAGTCATGTAATAAGTCAAGAGAAGGTTCACCTTGAAGGCCCAAGAGAAGACCCAAGAGAAGACCCATCAATCATGCAATGACACATGTCTTGGACCACTCCAGGACACATGGCATCACCAGAGCAGAGTAAGGAGCCGACCCACATCAATTTAGGAAGGAATCTAAGCGCCAATACCCTTCTTCCTCATTTCTTCATGCCGCCCACCCTTATATGGAAGCTTTTGGGGGCCTATTGACTTCCACACTTATCATGTGGTCCCCTGGCAAGCATCTATGGAAGAAATTGGCTGCCCCATCTCTAATTGAAAGATCTTCATGCGCCTCAGATGTAAGAAGGTTGTCACCCAGTCAAAGATGGCAGGAGGAATCAAGGGGCATCCACTCTTTCCCTCTCTCAAGTGGTCCCCCTCCTCTACAAGATTAAAAATTGCAGCCACTCTCTTTTTAGCAATCCCAGATGAAGCATACAGAGATCCCTGCCTCTCCAAGAAGAATCACATGCCATACATTACAATCCATGTCAACAATATACTTAAAATGAATGATTTAACTTGTATTGACATGAAAGGATTATAAAAAGACCTTTCCCTTGTAATAAAAAAAATATATTAATGAGAAAATTCTGAATTTTTTTTTTCCATTGCTGAAGGCTCTGATACTCCGAAAAGGAGTGGGTGTGAAGCCCTTAGTGTTTCCTTTCATCTTCTCTAACCTTCCCCAAAACCAAACCCTAGCCCCCCCACTAGAAACCCTAAAACAACCCTGCTGCCAACCACAGGCCCCCATCTCCTCTTGCTACACTTTGCAGCCCACCGAACCTCCTCCTCACTGTTGCACGCCCTCCGGAGCAACCCCGACCAGCGAGTCTTCGATCCAAAAGTCTACCTTTCAGGGGTTCTAGCCATCGGAATCAAATCAGCCCCAAAGGACTTCTTTTCTCAAGTCCTACTCTCTTTGTTCTTTGTTTACTTCTCTCCACCATCTTAAGTTTGTGGTTTGTTGCTTGCTATTTTCTCAGAGTCGAAGAGGAAGTCGCCCTTGCCTCTAGAATCAAGATCAGGATACCTTCCAGCGAAAGTTAGCCTCATCGTCCAGATTCTGATATCTAGTTGAGAGATCTCATCGACAGCCATTCAAGAGAATCATCTGATAAGTTACCATCCCCTACTCTTAAGTTCTGATTTAATGAAAAAATAGAGCATGTTCTAACCGAAAGTTTCTCAACTTCCACGATCCTGACTGTTTTGGTTATCTTAAAAGTTCTATCTCTCGCATTGTTGCTTTCATACCTGTCTAGTCTGTTTAGTCTAGCTCAGTTTTTTTTTCTACGAAAGTTCTTTTTTTTTTGGATCATTAGCCAACTGAATTTTAGTTTAAAATCATAATTAATCTGCTAAATCCCAGCATTCTCTTTATCTGCATCGTGCTGCATCAATAGGAGGAAGAGATATCAATATCCAAACTACTAATGTATCTCTTAGGAAAAAACTAAATGAACATAGAGCAATTCGCAAGGCAGCTACTAAAACATCGGAATTCAACAAAAACCCATACCTGTAACCTGACAATATTGTTTATTTGTTCACAGTCTAGAGGCCGAAAAATGATATATTGATCAACCCAATTCATAAACCTGGGGCAAAATTTGGATCTTGCCTCTATCATCACCCTTTCTTTAATTGCCTCGTAGGCAGCATCCTTTGACTCACTCTCATCATTCATGTTCAATATGTTCTTAGAGCCCACATTCGATGTCATGATGATGATCGTATTGGTCAGTGCAACCTCGTTCATCAGTCATCTTGCCATCATCTAGTATTCGAAGAAAAACATTGAAGACATCAGAATGGGCCTTCTCAACTTCATCAAACAATATGACAGCATAAGGCCTCCTACGTACTGTCTTGGTCAGCTGGCCACCTTCCACATGTCCAACATAACCAGGTGGAGCTCCAATCAATCTTGAGACTGTATGCTTTTCCTTGTACTCGCTCATGTCTACTCTCACAAGAGCTTCATTATTGAACATATAAGACGTAAGGCATTTTGCCAGTTCTATTTTGCTAACTCCTATGGGGACCTTGAACATGAAGCTAGCAATCGAACGGTGTGGGTCTGATAAACCAGCCCTTGACCGCTGATTAGTTTCTGCCACTACTCTCACTGTTGCACCTCGACCCACAACATGCTTGTGCAATTCCTCTTCTAAATACAACAGTTTCTCTCTTTCGGTCTCTTAAGGCTCCCATACTTCAAATCAGCAACTCCATTAGGATCATATTCACGTTCCGCCTGCTGAATCTCATGGTTCACCCTGTCAATCTATGTCAAGGAACGATAGGGTCAGCAAGAAACACAAATCTAGCGGACCAAGTCAAAGGCAGCAATACGAAAACATAGCACAAACACACAAACTATGCATGATGAGTAATAAAACTAGAACCCTATAAATCAAGGTTGAATTCCGATTTCTTCAGTCATGAAAAAATGGAACTTTATTCAGGTAAAAACTGCACAGATCACTTGATGCCCTGACTTTAAGGAACCAGAATATCACCTCAATTTCGAACAAATATCAAAGCATGGCACATGCAGCCAACCTGAATATAAAGAGGGTGTGGCGACTGACCTTCCTATTCATTGAGCTGTATGAGAGAATGTTCAATCATTATACCTGCCCTTAATTGTTTCCATCCTTTTGTAGATTTTTACCGATTTGTCCTGACACTTAAAACAGGTTGCCATGTTCAAGGACCATTTGCTTTAGACAGTGCACTCAGAAAACCACCACCTTGCATTTCTTATATATTTGACTTCCCCATTCTATGTATGCACAACATTCTAAATGTTTGAACAATAGAACAAGAGTTGGAACAGTAAATATTTATTCTTCCTTCAAGCAAGTTTCTTATATAGTTCCAGATTAACTTACAAGTCCTAGTCAGACTATTCATCTCAACAGTAGACATGAAAAAATTAGATGATATGCGTGATCAAGCTCAACAACAAAAACTGGCAATAATACCAGCTACTGTATATGAATAAAATTCTATTAGACAATAAATTCTACAATAATAAGAAATAACCCTCTGTACCTCTTCTTTTATAGACTGAATATGCATCATTACTGACTTTTCATGCTTCCACTGCTCGGTAAGTTCAGCTTGCTTCCTTTTCAAGAGTGCCATTTCAGCTTCAAGGCGGATCAATCTATCTTTTGATGCTTTGTCTGTATCCTTAGTTAAAGAGAGACGCTCCATCTCTAGTTTCAGCACAGAGCGATTAATCTCATCCAAATCAGTTGGCTTGGACGTAATCTCCATTTTCAATTTAGAAGCAGCCTCATCAACTAAATCAATAGCTGCAGCCACGGCAAATATCTAAGAATCCAGCATTTCATTAAACAATAAAGTTTGTTCTTCAAAGTTTATACTGATATTCTGATTTTTAAGCATGCAAAAAGGTACCCCTGTCTGTCTCATTTAAGGGGGATAAAAGAGGATTTTTATCAGAAATTTACTTTTATTAGGCAAAAAGCGCTCTGTGACATAACGATCTGAAAGAATTGCAACCTCCACAAGTGCACTGTCAGATATACGGACCTGATGGTGCAGCTCATATTTTTCACGCAATTCATGCAGTATAGAGATTGTGTCTTCAACAGAAGGCTGGTCAACATAAACTTGCTGGAACCGACATTCCAAAGCTGGATCTTTCTCAATGTATTTATGACATTCTTCAAAGGTTGTTGCACCAATACAGGGCAACTCTCCCCGACCAAGCATTGGTTTCAGCAGGTTGCTTGCATCCATTGCAACTTTTGTGGCACCTGAAAAGAAATGCTGGGCACATTAGTAAGCATATAGAGTAATATTTTAATGGAGAGAAAAATAAGCATTAGGATGCATGAGGATGCTGTTGGCAGCAAAAATGATACTTCACATGTATGTGCATGAGGCAGTACAAGGTCTTAAACCAAATATCAAACTTGAAGGTAAAAATCAATAGATTTTAGCTTTAATGTTGTCAAAGATATATCATGTATGGCTACATGGTGTAAGTCTATATGGAGGTGTAAGCTTCTGTTAAAGAATTAAGGAAAGGAGAAAACAAAATAGCTCATGGATCAAAGATATTAGATGCAAGTAACGTGAAGAGATTTGATGATACTCATTTCAACTATTTAATCATGGTGAAAAACCAACCATCATGTAGAACAATGTAAATCCGGTAAGGCCACAAAGGCTTAAAATTTATTTTAATGAACAAAATAATGAATGCATTATATATTATTTAAATTTTAAAAACTATCAGTATATGCACTAATTTGTAAATTCCCAACTTCCCATGCTTTCCTGCAAGTCTATATTTCAACACTCTCTTCCAAAATGCATAACATAATTGAAATATTAGCAACAATGGGCACTAAAAACTAATAAACAACTATTTTGACCCGATTGATATAAAAAGATGTAAACAAACTTGGAACTTGACCTTTGTGATGATTATCCAAAAAAAAAAAAAAAAAAATGATCCTGGAACTTGAACTTTATGATGATTATCTAAAATAAAAAGACTGCCTTTTTCAAACAATGAATTTCCCTTGGGCTATCTTTCTATTGAACATTTTCTGGAGAGGCATATACACAACAAAGATGCATCTATTTTATATTTCGGAAATCTTTAGATCCCAGATTGATAGGTATACAAACATTATTGGTTATTAAACTTATGAAGCTTAGAATAAACCATGTTATAACTAACTTAACTTTCTAATATCATAAACCAAATACAATCAGAGGGCAAATTAAAAAAAGAACAGCTATGACAAAATAAATTTTCTTAAGAAACCATGCATACTGTACACAAAGAATCAGTTACAAGGGGTGTCAATTACACCTGCTCCAACAACAGTGTGGATCTCATCAATGAATAGGATTATCTGACCATCTGATTCAGTCACTTCTTCCATTACAGCTTTCAGTCTGTCTTCAAATGCTCCGTGAAGGTCTGTCCCAGCAATGAGTGCACCCATGTCAAGGGAAATTAGCTGTGCAAAAGTAAAAGTTGAAATTTTTCACATAAGTTATGAAAAAAAAAAAATCAAACAGTTCAACTATTAATGAAATTTCGATTTTGCTTCTATTGTTGAACTATATCCATATAATATTGGTATTAGATGCAGGTTCTAGAATTTATGTGATAAGTAGGAAAAGAAATGTTAGTTGCAAGATTTGCATGCTGAAAGTTAATAGTCCATAATGTGTTGGAAAGTTTTGTTCAAAACATAAACCATTCCAGAGTTTAGATATTAATGACATGATGCAGGGGATGCAGTATATGCAATCCAGTTTAGCAATGGCTTCATCAAAATATCATGATTATCAAGCCCATCATTACCAGAATCATGGTCACACAGAATAGGGCTAGTATAAAGTAAGATTGTTACAAAATTCAGTCTGTTTAGCATTTCAACTCAATCCTGGTTCAGGAATAAACTCTTGTTGTTTGCACTCTTGGGTGAAACCTATCTATCAATTGTTCTAGAGATACAATTCCATTCCTCTTACACACTGTAACCAATTTGTACCACATATGCCACAAAAATTCCCAGATTTCATGTTATATGATTGGAATCACAAAAAAAAATCATATGGCATCTTGTCAGACATTTTTGTGCATTAATTGTGCTGCAAATACATGCCAAACATAGCAAACTCATTTAGAATACAGAAAGTCATAAAGATGTTACAGTCATACAAGTATGATACAGCTTTCATCTTCTGTATGTGCATCCCAGCATCCTTGATAGTGCAAATTTGTTCATGAGATGTATAAGCATTAAAAGTTCTGCCATGATTATTATATATTATAATCTATATTATTTTATAATATTATAATATTATAGTATTATATTTTATATTATAATATTATAATATTATATTTTTAAATTTTTTTAGTTATCTTTTTTGAAAGGTATTATTTGTAATGAAAATAAGAAATAGAAAATAATTTTTGTTTTCATTTACCAAACACATTACCTAAATATCAGAAAATAGAAAATAAAAATAATTTTCAAAAAAAAATAAAAAATGTTTTAAAAAATGCAGCCTAAGCTTCCTCGTCCGATAGACATTGGGTTGTTTCTTATATTTTCTGGCCATGATCACATGCCAGTGGTTCTTTGCTGCATTGTCTGTCCTCCCAAGAAATAGCCTGGCAATCATAGCCCACTTATTCCCATATAAACCGTGAGCAGCCATTAGCTTCTCCTCCTCTTCTTCAGTGAAAACTCTGCTATTGAACCTGAGATCCAGCTGGTCGAACCATCTCAGCGTACAGTAAGATAAGTGGAGTCCGTGCCTTTGACCCATCAGCATCGAAAGGCATATCGTGCTTTCACACGAATGCCAAATTTTTAGATATATATATATATATATAAAAGCATTGCTCTACGCATATGTCTCCGCAGAACACGCTATGATGGTTCAGCCAACACAAATTTCAGCAAAGCCTACCATGAGCTATTTCACTACATAGCTTTCATGTTATTTGATTGGAATTACAAAAAAAAAAAATCATGTGGCATCTTGTCAGACATTTTTGCGCATTAATTGTGCTGCAAATATGTGCCAAACACAGCAAACTCATTTAGAATACAGAAAGTCATAAAGACGTTAGAGTCATACCAGTATGATAGAGCTTTCATCTTCTGTATGTGCATCCCAGCATATGGGTCCTTGATGGTGCAAATTTGTTCATGAGAAGTATGTTTAAGCATTAAACGTTCTGCCATGATTATTTCTGTCCATAGCAGCATAAAATAGTTAGGCAGGGTGAATGCTCTAACCTCCCATGATAGGGCATGTGGCCTGTGATGGTCAGCCTTAAGAGTCATTGGTGACCCATCTTTTGATGGGTGAGGAGAGGACCTTTTTGTGTTCTCAAAATGTTCTACCCTACCTTTAAGTTCTCTGAAATCAGATGTAGCTTCTTCAAGAACAAGAATAGCCTCATTCATTTGCTCCATATCACATTCCAGTTCACAAAGAAGATAAAGTTCATCAACTGCCCTATTGAGATTTTCAAAAAGGAAGCACCAAAGCTTTTGCCTAAAGCTTTCTTTGCTCTCCCCAGGTTCACCTTCTCCAAATTCAGCTCCATCGGTTGAACCATCCTGCAGCCCCCTCTGATCTTCCATAGCAGTGGTAACTGAAACATTAACAGAAACTTTATCGTCATCATTTTGGCGTGGAAGCAAAATGGAATCTCCTAGACCAACTATTATACCCAAGTTCACATTCCTGACTGAGAATTCAAAGCTATTCAAGATTCTGTTCTCAGATTTACGATGAGGCTCCTGTAGCACATGTCGTACAGCCCCTTGAACTGGTGACAAAGGATTATTTCCAATGCTTGTGTTATTAGGACCTAAGTCAATCAGAACTTCATTTTCAGCTTTTTTGGCACCCCCATTAGGGTTTTCTTTGAAATTTCCAAAAGCTCCAACTGGATGAGCTTTTGCTACCTCAACATCCTCAGGTGGAATCTCATTAACATTCTTCAAGGAATTCCTGCCAGATTCCTCATGCGCATCTGAAGATAACATTCCATCAGGAAGTTGCTCCACACTTCAGATGTTGCCATGGCCTTTCCATCTAGGAGAGAAGTATAAGGTGATGCATGTAATACTGACTCATCTGGCTTTACAACATGCCCATGTTCTAGTGAACCATCATCACAACTTCACCATGCTTGTCTTCTGCAGAATTATTTGAATCCTCAGAATATTCATCTTGCGTCGATGCAATATCTTCAAGATCACCCCACCTGATTTTGGAAACTGTATTCATGTTTTCCTTCATCGATGCATCCTCAACTTCTTTTGTTCCACCCTCTGAATTAGCAACATTTACATCAGGAGATTTGCTCCCCTGCTCTCCAACCAATTTATCAAGACATTCTTTACCTTGATCCACTTCTAGCAATGCAGAACTAGCAGAAGAACTTTTTGAATCAGCAGTACAATCAAGCCCTACTTTTATGGGCTGGACTGATTGTTGATTCTGCAAGTTTCCAGTCTCATCCTTAGTATAAAACTGATAGTGTGGAGAAAACGAATGGATTATGTTAGAAGATTTCCCCAGAGCCTTCTGATTGGCAAGCTTCGAGCTTGTTCTATGTTTCTGCATGACAAAAATGACGAGAAGTCAAGAGGGAAAATATTAGCAATCAAAGCTTCAGCTTCAATTAAGTCCAAATGTATCTTGAAACGAAAAAAAAAAAAAAAAATTGTCTTAATTGAATGCATGTTAACGAGAAAACAGAACAAGAAAATATTAATCAACTTTCAAGGCCAACAAAATGGTTTCTCTCATGATCATTCTTTTGTGGTCAGTCAAACATAACTAAAACAAAGCAGGTGGGAAACACAGAAGAACAAGAGGTATCACTTGTAAAACTGCTTGCTTTAATAATAACTATGCAATAAGCCGATCAGTAACTTTCACAAAAACTACGTTTGAAGGAAAAAAAAAAAAATGGTGAATAGGTAAAAGGGCAGCAGAAAATTATAAACAAATGAAGGGTTGGGGTACCTTCTTTACTTCAAACCACCCTGAGCCCTGATCATCGCCGGCTTCTCCATTATTCTCCATCTTTACATCACAGCTAACCCCTCTTCCCTTTCTGATTTCAATCAAAAAACAGTTGACAAATATGAAAAGTTATCATCTTGAACACCGCAAAGTCATCTACGAAACCCCTAGAAAAAAATCCATCAAACATTCCAACAAAAAACCCCAAATTTACGGTCCTGAAAGGGAAACAAAACAATCTTATTAAAGCCTAAAATTTCAGTAAGGGGAAGAAAGATTAAGCAGTAGCAGCCGCCGCCTCCAAGCCCATTTCTTACTGAAAATTTAACCAGAAAACAACTCAAGAAGATGGAATCAATGTCTATTACTACAAGAAATCACGGATTCAAAAGAAAAATTATAACAAAAAACATATATATATATAAGTCGATTACCCTTTCTAGGATTTAATTTCATCTTCTCTGCACTCCCGATCGATCAAATCCGAACTGAAACAACTCTCCTCCTCGAAGAAAGAGGGGAAAGTTCCAAATTTTCCACGGAAATCCAGGGATTCGACCGCGGAGATCTGCTCTACGATCGATAATTCTTCGGAATTTCTTGTTTCCACTCCGGCTCCCAACGGCGGCTCATATATGGCCGCAGTTTGGCTGTGCTATTTTTATACTCAAAAAGGAATGGAGAACGGTTCGGAGGAGTTAATTTCCAATATTAAAATTTTACAGGGGGTTATCAGCAAAAGGCTACTAAAAATGAAATCAGGGCAGGTGGGTCCTTTAAAAATCAATCATGAGTGGATGGCCATGATCACCCTATCTGAACGGCGATGGCAATGGTGATTGGCTGTGGCCCATGGAATAATGGTGTGATGAGATCGGACGGTCCAGATGATTGTTCTATATGAGATCAGTCTACTTTTCTACCCTAATTGTAATGTTCTTCTCTGGGCTTTGACGGAGATTGTGCAACAACTGTCACAAGGCAGAGTTTGCTCGCCGGTCACTGGCAAGGACCTAGATTGAGATTTCAGCAACATGAGGTTTTAATTGGATGCCAAGCTAGCTATGTGACTTCAAATAAATTTCACGAGCTGACATGACGTTTTGTGATGACCGCTGTTAATGCGTTGTTGTTGGCTGCTTCGTTTTTTTTTCCCTTTTTTTTTTTTTTTTTTTGTGTGGATTGGACCTCGTAATCTCTAGTGAAGTTCCTCTTATATTATATATTATATTGGGTTTTATGATAATTTTACGTAAGGGAGGTGAAACGGATAGGAAGCCAAAGTTGCATGACACGGAGAAAGATGAGCCGCGTTTCTTGATTGAAAGAATTGAATTGGTTTCGCCAATTACTAACTGCTCATTGTTTGCGTTTCTTGATTGAAAGAATTGAATTGGTTTCGCCAATTACTAACTGCTCATTGTTTAACAAATAAACTTGATTCAAAGCCCAGGTCAAAAAGATTGGAATCACAAGTCCGAGCCTTTAACCCGTCAGCATCGAAAGGCTTGCTCTACCCATATGTTTCCACACAACACGCCAAGATGGTTCGGCCTCCAAAAATTTCAGCAAAGCCTACCGTGAGCTATTTCATTACATAGCTTTCCTACGCAATGGAGGGAAGAATCTCGACGCGTTCATCAATTTCCCTGCTTGGCCTCTCAACGAAAACAACAGCGACTTATCATGCAGATAGATGATATGATCCTATGGTAACAATTTCTCACATACCCTATCTGTAACTTTTCTCATTTCATTCTACAAAAAGAGCATACCCGATCCTCTACAAGTTGTCACCGGAACAACAATGTGCAATGCTACTAATTCTTCAGTTTTTTTATTCTGTATAAGATGATTAATCCAAAAAAATTTGATGCTGAAAAAAACATAAGGGGATGCTGTACAATTACAACATAAAAAAGATCATTAGCATTTGCTATTCATTTAGTAGCCTATAGCTGTGCATCTTTACATGAAAAGTTTGAAGGAGGAATACAAATAAAAAAAAAAAAAAAAGACACATCAGACGCTAGGCAAGAAAGCTCTCTGGTCTTCGGAAGCAGGCTTGTCTGACGAATCTGGACTCGGTTTACGGAACACAAGCTTCTGCTGGGGAAGCTGGCTATTGGAGAACACTGTGACTTCAGTGTCCACTTGGATGGTGTCCTCATCCTTGAAGTCTCCCCTCAATATACCCTTTGCCAGTTCGTTCTCCACGTTCTGTTGAATCACACGCTTCACCGGTCTGGCACCATAGTTGGGGTCGTATCCAAGGCTTCCCAGGAACTCAACCGCCGCATCAGTCACCTGAATTTTGATCTTCCGGTCTGCAACCCGCTTCTGTACTCTCTCCAACTGTTTACACAGATGCCATCATGTAAGTGTAAAATAAAGTACAGGAAAAGTGGTTCCCTCATTCACTTGAATCATTCTAGCTACACCTCCAGATTAAAACAAATTTCTCCACTACATCAACAATAGTGTAGCACCTAAATGTAATAAAACATAAAAAATGAATTTACGAAGTTTGACAAGGCATTAATACAGGAGGCTGGTACCGCACTGGCCTCTAACAAAATAATCTAATGGTGGCAATTGAGCAAACATCTACAGCAATAAAAAATTAAAGGACAAATATTTAGGAAATATACACACATTGACCCCACTATCTTGAAAATAAAACCCTGCCAGTTGTTCTCCTTGTAATGTTTAGGAAGGTTTCAAAAGAGGCCCTCAAACGTGGGAGGTTGAGGTCCTGCATTGCATGCATGCAGTATGTGGGTGATTGTTTGAAGTCACATACCATTGGTATTTAGAACTGTGTGACCATTAATAAGGCTCATAAAAATAGATAAAACGAGTAGAAATTAGAAATAAACAAGTAATCATTCATAAGAAACGAGAAGAAAAAATATCCACTTCTGAACTTATTTTGAGATACTGTTAACATAATCTAGCATAATATGGAATGTTAACATAATACAATAACAATATCTTCCTCGAGTATACCACTAAACTAGACATACCATACCGTACCAATACCATATCGATACTACTAGAGAGGATGTACCAACACTCGGCACAGAAGGCATGCCAAGCATACTAACCGTACTGATACCGTGTTAAAATTTTACTAATGCACCCCTCGATATCGAGATGATGAACTGTGGTCCATGCAAACATTATGTAAATGATTGACTTTGAGAGAGAGAGAGAGAGAGAGAGAAGGGAAGGAGGGGGGGATGTCAATATCCGATTTGCCGAGGGTATCTATTATGAAAAAAACTAAAACATAGGAATTCAACAAGAATCCGTACCTGTAACCTGACGATACTGTTTATTTGCTCACGATCCAGAGGCTGGAAAACAATATATTCATCAACACGATTCATAAATTCAGGACGGAAAACGGATCTTGCAGCTTCCATCACTCTCTGTTTAATTACCTCATAAGCAGCATCCTTTGACCCAATCTCGTCATTCATATTTAATATGTACTGAGAACCCACATTTGAGGTCATTATGATGACTGAATTGGTGAAACTGACAGTGCGACCTTGTGAATCAGTCACCCTGCCATCATCCAGTATTTGAAGGAAAACATTGAATACGTCAGAATGGGCCTTCTCAATTTCATCAAACAATATAACAGCATAAGGTCTCCTGCGTACTGTCTCGGTCAGTTGGCCACCTTCCTCATATCCAACATAACCAGGTGGAGCTCCAATCAATCTTGAGACCGCATGCTTTTCCATGTACTCGCTCATGTCTATTCTCACAAGAGCTTCCTCAGTGTTGAACATATAAGATGCAAGGGCTTTTGCTAGTTCCGTTTTGCCAACTCCTGTGGGGCCCATGAACATGAAGCTAGCAATTGGACGGTGTGGGTCCGATAAGCCAGCCCTTGACCGCTGGATAGCTTCTGCCACTGCTCTCACTGCTGGGTCTTGACCCACAACACGCTTATGCAATTCCTCTTCCAAATGCAGTAGCTTCTCTCTTTCAGACTGTTGCAACTTGGAAACAGGAATTCCTGTCCATTTGCTGACAATTTCTGCTATGTCATCTCCAGTAACCTCTTCCCTGAGCATCGACTTCCCTGAATTTTTGTATTCATCCAGATCCTTCTCTGCAATTTCAAGTTGACGCTGCAAGGTATTAAGGCTCCCATACTTCAATTCAGCAGCTCGATTAAGATCATATTCACGTTCTGCCTGTTGGATCTCATAGTTCACCCTGTCAATCTGTGTCAAGGAACAATAAATCAGCAAAAAACACAAATCTAGCAGACGAAGTCACAGGCAGCACCATGAAAACATTGTACAAATACAGAACAGTAGTGATGAATAATAAAAACTAGAACCCAATAAATAAAGGTTGAATTCCTATTTCTTCGTTCATGAAAAAGTGGAACTTTGTTCAGGTAAAAAACACCCGCACATATCACTTGATGCCCTAACTTTAAGGCACCAGAGTATCACCTTAATTTCAAACAAATATCAAAGCATGGCACATGCAACCAACCTGAATACAAAGAGGGTGTGGCTACCGACCTTCCTACTCATTGAGCTGTATGAGGGAAGGTTCAACATTATACCTGCCCTTAATTGTTTACATCCTTTCATAGATATTTAACAATTTGTCCTGTCACTTTAACAGCTTCCCATATTAAAGGATTATTTGCTTTAGACAGTGCACTCAGAAAGCTACCACCTGCACAAGAAGCTGACGAAGCTGGAATGTAGAAGATTGTGTCCATATTAGAGAATATGATTTTCTCATTCTACGTATGCACAACATTCTAAATGTTTGAACAATAGAACAAGAGTTGGAACAGTAAATATTTATTCTTTGTTCAAGCAAATTTCTTATATAGTTCCAGATTAACTTACCAGTCCTAGTCAGACTATTCATCTCAACAGTAAACATGAAAAAATTAGATGACATGCATGATTAAGCTCAACGACAAAAACTAGCAATAATACCAGCTACTGTATATGCATACAATTCTATTAGACAATAAATTCCACAATAATAGGAAATAACTCTCTCTACCTCTTCTTTTATAGACTGAATATGCGTCATTACTGACTTTTCATGCTCCCACTGCTCAGTAAGTTCAGCTTGCTTCTTTTTCAAGAGTGCCAATTCAGCTTCAAGGCGGATCAATCTATCTTTTGAAGCTTTGTCTGTATCATTAGTTAAAGAGAGACGCTCCATCTCTAGTTTCAGTACAGAACGATTAATCTCATCCAGAGCAGTTGGCTTGGACGTAATCTCCATTTTCAGTTTAGCAGCAGCCTCATCAACTAAATCAATAGCTGCAGCCAAAGTAAATATCTAAGAATCCAGCATTTCATTAAACAATAAAGTTTGTTCTTCAAAGTCCATACAGATATTCTGATTTTTGAGCATGCAAAAAGGTACCCCTGTCTGTCTCATTTAAGGGGAATAAAGAGGATTTTTATCAGAAATTTACCTTTATCAGGCAAAAAGCGCCCACTGATATAACGATCTGAAAGAATTGCAGCCTCCACAAGCGCACTATCAGATATCCGGACCCCATGGTGCAGCTCATATCTTTCCCGCAATCCACGCAGTATAGAGATCGTGTCTTCAACAGAAGGCTGGTCAACATAAACTTGCTGGAACCGGCGTTCCAAAGCTGGATCTTTCTCAATATATTTACGATATTCATCAAGGGTTGTTGCACCAATACAACGCAACTCTCCCCGACCAAGCATTGGTTTCAGCAGGTTGCCTGCATCCATCGCACCATTTGTGGCACCTGAATAGAAATGCTAGGTACATTAACAAGCATATAGAGTAAAATTTAATGAACAGAAAAATAAGCATTAGGATGCATAAGGATGCTGATGGCAGAAAAAATGATACTTCACATGTATATGTATGAGACAGCACAAGGTCTTATTTGATTTAACTTGATGGTAAAAATTAATAGATTTTAGCTTTAATATTGCCATAGATATATCATGTATGGCCACATGGTGTCAGTCTACCCTTATAACATATATGGAGGTGTTAGCTCCTGTTAAAGTATTAAGAAGAAAAGGAGAAAACAAAATACCCTTACAAGGTCTACCCTTATAACACTCATTTCACCTATTTAATCATGGTGAAAAACCAACCATCATGTAGAAAAATGTAAATTCAGTAAGGCCATGTAGGCTTAAAATTTATTTTAATGGACAAAATAATGAATGCATTATAAATTATTTAAATTTAAAAAACTATGTCAGTATATGCACTAAACTGTAAATTCTCAACTTCTCATGCTTTCTTGCAAGTCTGTATTTCAACACTCTCCACCAAAATGCATAATATGGTTGAAATAATAGCAATCATCGGGCAATACAAACTAACAAGCAACTATTTTGAACCATTTGATAAAAAAAGATGTAAAAGAACTTGGAACTTGACCTTTATGATGTAAAAAACTAACAAGCAACTATTTTGAACCATTTGATAAAAAAAGATGTAAAAGAACTTGGAACTTGACCTTTATGATGATTATCCAAAAAAAAAAAGACTGCTTTTTTCAAACAATGAATTTCCCTTGGGCTATCTTTCTATT
The DNA here is from genome assembly GCA_017589505.3 of Metroxylon sagu. NCBI lineage: Eukaryota > Viridiplantae > Streptophyta > Magnoliopsida > Arecales > Arecaceae > Metroxylon > Metroxylon sagu. Next base: position 1,325,491 of record JACVBY030000605.1, on the reverse strand, counting down.
GAACATTTTCTGGAAAGTCACATACACAACAGAGATGCATCTAGTATATAATGGAAATCTTTAGATCCCATACTAATAGGTATACAAACAATTATTAGTTATTAAACTTACAGAGCTCACAATAAACCATTTTATAACTGATTTAACTTTCTAATATCATATGCCTAATACAGTCAAAGTGCAAATTAAAAAAGAACAGCTATGAAAAAATAAAATTTCTTAAGAAACAATGCATACTGTGCATAAAGAATCAGTTATAAGGTGTGTCAGCTACACCTGCTCCAACAACAGTGTGGATCTCATCAATGAATAGAATTATCTGACCATCTGATTCAGTCACTTCTTTCAATACAGCTTTCAGTCTGTCTTCAAATTCTCCCCGAAATTTTGCCCCAGCAATAAGTGCACCCATATCAAGGGAAATTAGCTGTGCAAAAGTAAAAGTAAAAATATTTCATATATAAGTTATGAAAAAAAAAATCCAACAGTTCAATTATTAATGAAATTTCAATTTTGCTGCTATTGTTGAACTATGTCCTCTAAAGGTTCATATTAAATGCAGCTTCTGAAATTTATGTGATTAGGAGGGAAAAAAAAAATGTTAGCTGCAAGATTCACATACTGAAGTTATTAGAAAGTTTAATTCAAAACATAAACCATTCCAGAATTTAGACTTTAATGACACGATGCAGGGCATGCAGTATATGAAATCCAGTTTAGCAATGGCTTCATCAAAATATCATGATTATCAAGTCCATTACCAGAATCGTGGCCATAGAGAACAGGGCTAGCATAATGTAAGATACTTATGAAATTCAGTTTGTTTAGCACTTCAACACGGAAAGATCCAGCCAACAACAATATCTCACTAAATCTCTTGAAGCAGCAATGCTTCAAACTTCCAAATTAACACCTAGAACATTTAACTCTCCCAAACTTTTGGACAACCCATGTTAAGCAAACTTTCAGACAATACGTTAAGTGAATGGTAAAGAAAAACCTCTAATCAAATAGCTTTGATCGCTATAGCGAACTTTGGGCTCTGTCTAACTCATGACACATAATGCTAACACTGAAGCAGGTTATGCAGAGTTGCCAATAACCTACATAAGCAATAAGCAGATTAGAATTCTGTATGGCCCAGAAGGCTTGTCACCACACATTAGCAGAGTAATATACTTAATTTAACACTTCAAGTAAAAAGCAATGTTTGTAGTTTCTAAAGCAAATATTTGAAGGAAAATAATTAATCAAGGGCAGGCCTTGGCGCATGATAGTAAGTTGTTCTATTGTGACTGAGGTGTCATGAGTTTAAAACACAGAAACAGCCTCTCCCCACGCTAGGATAAAGCTGCGTACATTTCACCCTTTTCACACCTCATAATGGAGAGGGCCTCACAAAACAGGACACCCTTCTTTTAACAAAGAATAATTCATTGATTTGGGTTTCTTGGACAGATAAATACCTACCCTTCGGTTCATCAATGCCTGAGGAACGTCCCCTTGCACAATTCTCTGGGCAAGCCTGCCAAAAAAGCAAATAATGCATCAAAACAATTTTATTGAAAGTAAACCAGAAAAAATACCATAGAGAAGATACAATTACTATTCCTTATGCACATATATGTGCACTTACCCTTCTGATATGGCAGTTTTTCCAACACCAGGTTCACCAATTAATACAGGATTGTTCTTTGTCCTCCTTGACAGAATTTGTATGCATCTACGAATTTCATCATCTCTCCCTATAACTGGATCAAGTTTCCCTTCACGTGCCATAGCAGTCAAATCCTTCCCATACTTCTCCAGGGCTTCATACTTGCCCTCTGGATCTGTTGCAACTTATCCAAGTTGTTTATTAGATATAGTCTAACATGTCAAAGAATAAATAACTAACAACGATAAATCTCATTTTTTTACATGCACACACAGAATAGACAGAGAGGGAGTGGTTGAAGAGCGAGTGGTTGAAGAGGGAGTCACTGCTGCATGCCCACTTGCATGCTGCATGCCCACTTGCATGTGCCAGTGTTGTGTGCATGCATGCACCGTGGCTTCTAATTTCATGCAGACATAGCAGAGTAGCATTCAACTATACTTATATACAGTCAAACAAAATTTATAACAACAAAATTACTATTGCAACAATAAAGCCTACATTTTAAACAAAAGAAGTCAACTGCAAGAAAATTTTATCGATATCTCAAATACACTAATCAATAAGCACAAACCCCTATGAATGGGATAAGGCAAGTTAATCAAGCTTACAATATCCAAAAATATGATGCGCATATTGAGAAGAAAAGAATTAGTCAACAAGGATGCAGGCAGTATTTCCAGCTCATGGAAAGATCACAGCATTTGAAATTTCCAGAGAAAGATAACATACTTTTGCAGTAAAAATAATAATAATAATAAAGAAAAAAAAGTTTACTAGGCAATAGTATGACACAACAGTGGACACCACAACAATTAGCACAGGAAGAACAAGCTCATCTATTATACCTTGGTCAATAACAGTCTGGTTTCCTCTTATAGCTTTGATAGCAGATTGCAAGGTTTTAAGTGAAATTTGAAAATCCTTAAATAGTTGTTTCCCAAAACGCCGATCCTCTGCATAACTGAGTACTAAATGTTCAACTGACACAAATGAGTCACCATACTCTTTCTTGTAGTCCCTGGCTCTCTGAATTAAAGCTTCAAGGTCTCGTCCTAACATGGAACCAGCCGTCTCACCCAGGACCTGAAATGGACCATGAGAATAGGCTTATTTTAGAAGTGATGAACATCTGGAAGAACTCTACCAATAGATCAAAAAAAATAATTAAAAAAATATATATAGTTAATAGAAAATTATGGATTAAAGAAATGAATATTAATAAACATGTGATGCATTTTTTCTCCATCAAAATTAAACTGAATCCATCCATAATCCCTAGGTAAGAAATCACATAAAGGATTGTATGCAAAATTGTCAACTGAAAATTGGGATGAGACTAAGCATAAGGTTGACAACAAAGTGATGACTAGTTATAAAGACTTCGAGACCGGCCTCAATCCAATGTTGATTAAACAAGTATTCTAATGTTGATCTATGGTGCATGTCATTTGCAGACAAGCAATGCCAAATATAGAAACTTAGACAAGAGTTAAAAGAGTGAATGCAACAAATTCATAAATTCATTAATTGGAGTAGATAACCAGGCATACACACTTCAAACACCTCGATTAAAGAAAAGATACATCAAAATAAACAACTTAACAACCAATAATTCTACGAAGTGTTTGCTGCCAATAAGCTTAAAATTCACAATAGCACAACTTCATGAAGAGGTGTGAAAAATGGCAACAAATATTGGGATGGAAAGCAAAGACACACACTAGCAACAAGAAACATTTGCATGAAAACTTGATTGTCATCAGTTTCCATACAGATACAGTTTTGCGATAATGAAGAGAACAAATAGAGTGATGAGAGAGGGGAACACTAAACAACAAGATCACATAGTTTCAGTAATGTCAGCAACACAAACTGATCCAGGGCTCGATGTTTTCTGGACCTATACCTGTCATGAAGTTTTGTGAAAACCTTCAACATAATCTTTGTCAGTCAGAGTACTGAAAAATTTAGATCTTGTGAACTTGCATATATTATAATGCTTGCCAAAACCCTTAAAACATATACATGACAGAGGAAGGGTCAATGAAATATATGTATCAGCTTGGTAAAACCCAGAGTCCTCATGTGAACTTAGATAAGTGATGTCAACCTTTCCTGGGCATCCCATCTTTTTTACATAGTAGATAAACATACACCTAGCTATCTCTCCTCTAACATTAACGTTGCCAGTCAAAGCCATCTCAATAATTAAATTGATATATCAGGTGGTTCTTAAGTTTAAGCAATACTCCCTCCAACTACATTCATAAACACTACTTTCCATCACACAACCTATGTATGACTTGAACAAGAGTCCAAAGCTAGGTATAACGGCACATCATTTGTTGATATCTCTGAATTGATGAAACTTGACAGTTCTGAAGTATTGTTATAGTGCTGAATAATAGAAGCACAATTAACTAATAACAGTATGAAGTACAAACTACCACACAATGATTAGTTTAGTAGTAAAGAGAAAAGAAAAGTAGATGAAGTGAAAAGAAAAAGTAAATTAGACATAAAAGTGCACATAGGTGTCTGACAAAGTTTTAGTTATATAACCATTGCTTGCGCAGGTCAGGTACAAATCAAGAGGCTTAATATTTAGAATAGTTTAGAGTGCATCAGATCAGGTCATGTCGGCCAAAATTGACTAGACTAGACCCTAGAAAATCCAAAACATTCTAGATTGTTGGCACAGACCTTCTGTAATCCACCAGTCTTAAGGATTTGGACAAAGCATAATCATGTCAGATATGGAAAAATCATTTGCAGCACTACATTCATGTAAGGAAAGAAGAAAAGAAGAAAAAAGAATCACAACTCAAGACACTCTGCTTGATAACCAAGAAAAAAGCCTTCTTATAGCTTTCTAGATTTTTCCAACTATTTGGGATCGGTTTTATGGATTCTGATTCACCAAGAGCATTGAAAACAAGGAAAAAAATTTAGAATGACAAACTTAAAATACCAAGTTATATAACCTTTGGTTGCCTCTGGATGAATTTTTCGGTGGCATCAAGAAGCCGGGAGTTATCAATTCCGGCCTTGGAAAAGATGCGACGAGCAAGCCCATTCTTCTGCTCCAACAAAGCCTTCATCAAATGTTCTGTCTCCACAATCTGATGCTTGCTCTCTTTTGCAACTTCAGGTGACGAAACAATTCCTTGCCAAGCCATCTCTGTAAATTCTTGTTGAGTAATCTAAAAAGAAAATAAACATGTAAATTCAGTCACTACACTCTCAGAAGGAAATCATGAGCAACAGGTTATCTTTATGCATATGCGTGTGTGCATGTGTATCAGTGTGCAGTGTCTATATACTAATTTTGATGCATGTTTATGACTTTATATTAATATTGAGAGAAGTTAATTTTGTATATTATGCATAATCTATTACATAGTGTTCTTTTATCTTGGTTAAGTTTGTCTGTTTTGGACACAAGGGTGTCAAAATATTTTGAACTCCAAAAATTTAATGCAAATAGCACGACTACAGTAATTTGCATACAGTGTCTACAGGTGTTGTGCGTCTAATTTCATATTATAGATGTAGCATATTAAGTACCAATACATGTTGCTCAGAATAAAATAATCAAGAGAGAATCATGTATAAATATATGAGGAACATAAAATAAATGCCAAAAAAATGGCATGGTTAAATCATAGAATAAACATGTCTACAGACTAACTTCATCTGCCAGATATTCATCCAAGTCGACATTAAATTGTCACATATTCAGTCAATTACGCATCTAAAGTTTTTTAAATTTGTTAGGACTTCTTACAAAAGGAGAAAGTATAGAACATGAGATTTGGTTTCTATGTCTCAGGATTCTTTCCAATAAAACCCACAACCATAAATCACACAATTCCAGAGGAATACTGCAAGTATCACTACTGATGCAAGTGTCGATGAGCTTCTGACACCAGGCGAGAACAATCATAACTGTGTTCCCAGCATTTCTTGCGTATATCATATTAATTTTGTCAAACAAAAATATGAACCATTTGATCCATGGTTAACAGGAACTTGGAATTCAATTTGTTCATACAACATCAGAATTCTTCGTTCAGAAAACCTAATTACAGTCATGGGGTACTAATAGTATCACAGAAAATGATGTAAGGTCCAATTTAGTACTGATGTTAGTTATATTACTTTCAGTTTGATTCATTCCACTATTGTAATGAACAAGTGCTATTTCATTTTAGCTATTAAAGACCTTGCCACATCCTGCCAGTTACTCCCTCATCACCGAAGGAAAATTAATCAAGGATAGTTAGAGCTCCCAGACATGCTATTGTTCACTCATCTAAGCAGAGCTTCCATGAATTCACGCTGTTCTTATTAAATATGTAAATTACTTCATACCTTTCTCACAACTAAGCAATCCCATATCTCCTCGGATTAAGATCAAATTTAAAAAAAAAAAAAAGAGAAAGAAAGCAAAATCACATACGAAAAAGGCTGATTCGATATTCGAAATTCCTTCGTTGATAAGGAAATTAAGATCAAACCAAACAAGAAAAGAAAAGCAGAAGAAAGAGGAGATAAGATTACCCTCCCATCCTTGGGCGCTTCACATCTGACGACGACCGACCTCAAACCGTTCCCAAACCTCCCGGCCCTCTTCGAGACAAAGAGGTCGCTCCTCCCCAGGGCTTCCGACCACCTGAGTGCCCTTAGGGCTCTCGGCGATCTCCGGGCATTAGAGGAGACGGGGAACGGGAGCGCCGCCGCGGAGGAGCTCCTCCCGGAGCTCTTGGAAGGGAGGGGGACGAGGCGGGGGAGGTGGTGGTGGTGAGTGGAGAGCATGGCCGCCATGGGCAGGATCCGGCGAGGGTCTTCCGCGCGCTCGGTCTTTTTCCGGCGGGGGCGTTTCGGGAATTGGGGAAGATAATATGAGGAGTAGAGCGGGAATATATAAAATGGGAAGGAGGGAGAATCGTCCGCCGGTTTCTGGGAGATTCTGCGGGGCGTCCGACGGAGAGAGTTCGAGAAGGTGGTGGAGAGGGGAAGAAAACAAAGGATAAGCCCTGGCTACCGATGGGATTCATCTGGACCGTCTGATATTGGGCTGACGGTGATTTGGGGTGGGGTGAAACTGGCAGCGAGGTGTGTGGTTAACCCTTAAAGCTTCCATATTTATAGTACGGTAAAGAGGCAAATTGGGATGCCTTGCTTATTTTTGGGTTAAGGGGTTTGTCCGTGCCTCCGATCACCTTTAAACTTTGGTCACATTGTGGTTGTACCTTCAGCCCCATGCCCAAAGGATCAAGAATGTTGATGCCTTGAAAAGTTTTGGGCTCCTGTTGGAATTTGATGAAATTTAAGCTCATAATTCATTTGTTTTTATTAAATTTCATTTTAGCTCCTCCAAATTTTGCTCACTATCATACAAATCCCTCCTAATTTTAGTTTTAATAATTTTATCTTCAAAATTTTAGAATAGATAATTATAGTTCTCTAGTTAACTTGTTAACTTTCCATTATTTGATACGATGAAATGTTGTAATGCGACCAGTAAGCGCTATCGTTGGCACCGATAACTTACAGATTTTATTTTTTTAATCTAAAATGAAACCCCTTTGCACCCTCTCTCTTAAACCCCATAATTACAAGCGATGGAAGATGAGCAAAATTTATTGCAATTTTATCTTATAGAAAAGAGAGGAATTAATTTAGTTGGTAAAGTAACTTGCTTTTTTGAGCTATTATTGTTTTATATCTTTTATTTTTTTATTGCCACTCTGTGCTCATCTAATTTTTTCGATGATATCTATCATAATCTCAATCAGAAGTTCATGAGAACTTAGATGAGTAGGACTCACTTTCGCCTAGGTAAGCCTTAAATAACCTAATAACTATATGCAATTAATATCAAACTAAAATACCAACATCTATAATATATATATATATATATATATATATATATATATATATATATATATATTCATCAAATGGTATATGCACAATTATATACACAAACATATCAATAACAACTATAGAGTTAAATCAGAAATACTTATAAAAATCTTTCATATGGTAATTATATATATAGAACCCAAGAGATATATAAAAAAAGATATCCTTAACTTAGTGTAACCTAGAGGATGCAAAATATTGGGCCTACCCAAGCCAAAAAGCTTTAAAAGAGATTTGACTCATCTACTAGATCAAGGATCGATGTAGGAAAAAAATATTACAGGAGTGAGATCGCTCTCAGTGAATAGATGGTAACAAATATAACAAGTGCAAATAAAAAAAATACAACACCATTAATTCATTATACACATATATAACTCATAAAATGCTAAAGCATAAAATCATTAATTTATAAATAGTAAAGCATTATACACTAGGTGCTATCAAGGGTATTCATTTCAAAGGTTCAATAGAATTAGAAATAAAAATATAGAAAAGAATAATAAGTATATATATGCAAGTATATACATGCACCTGTAGATATTGTCTCGGTATTGAATGTCATATCAGATAGATAGTTCAAAAATCTAAAAATAAACGGCTTAAAAGCTGACTGCTAGCGGATTATTAGAAGTAAAGTACATGTGTGGCTATCAAATAAGGCGGGTATCAATTCTACTAGTGAAAGATATCTAAATACTGGTCCATAAAATATGAATCATGCATAATTCAAATAGCACTTATCAATTTATATTGATGTGTAATAATCATGCCATGACTTCTATTAATAAAAAAAGAAGGATCACATCTATCAAATTTGAATATTATGAGGGGTCTATGTGAAAATGAATTTAAGCCTAATTTTTTTTTAAAGCAATCATAAATTGTTGCAATGTAAATTGGATATGGCCTTTTAGGGCATCCGATATCTTGTCTCATCATCGATGTTCTATTGAAAATAAAGTATTTATTGATGCATGACTATGGAAGCCCTTGACATTAGGCCAGTGACAAGTATGACAATGACAACTACTAATTGCAGAAGCTAGCAAAAGTTGTTTAACCAAAAGACAAAAAAAAGAAAGAGTATATGGCTAGTAGTGTCCTTTAATTATATCTGATTTAACAAATTCAAGAACGAGTATTCTCCCATTGTGCACTTCATTCTTGCAAGTCTTTTTAATCAAAAAAAAAAAAAAAACTTAATATGTTGCAATTATCATCATGTAAAATGATGATTGTTTGAAAAATTTCTAGGCATTGATGTAGGTGAAATGACATGTATGTGAAGCTATCATTTTCTTTTTCTAGGAAATCAGTTAAGTTATTGATTATTAAACTAAATTTTGTGTTAAGAGAGAACCACTATTACTGGCAGCCAAAAATGTTGAATATAACTAAAGACTTAAGATATTATTTTTTGCTATCCTATGCAATCATGTGAAATTTAAGTCAAGCTAGCAATTTTGGCTCGAATCAGTGCATCGATTAACTAGTCAAATAATTTAATTACTCTGTTGATAATGTAAGATGATTGATTTAGGTTTTTCTAGTTCAAATTTTAGAAACTTTTATTAGATATGATAAATAAATATATTCGATTTTAAAATTAAAATATTAATAATTATTCTTTGAGAAGAAGGTAAGCAAAGTCCATTGCAATTTTACCTTATAAAAAGGGGAAGCTTGAGTTTTTATTACCATTATTTAACTGGCAGTGACTTTTCAAACTAAATTAATTTGCTTCCTCAAACTATTATTGTTTCATCATTTTAAAGTTTTTTTATCACCTCTCCATGATAATCTAATATTTCGATGATATCCATGTGATGAAAAAATGTGCATTATGTTAAGTACTTAAGTTTAACCTAATTCAAGTAAGCATGTACGGGGCATTGTCCTAATTAGACTTGGCATTGAAAATCAAGACTCAAAAATTATAGAAATTTAGCTTACCTCATATAACCTCATGCTATCAATTTTTTATTTTAAAACTTTGATTATTTACCCATAATTTATTTGATAATTGTTGATTTTAGTCTCTAATTATATGACTTAAAAGTTATTTAGATTAATAAAATTAAACTACACGGCTTTGATATTTGACTAAGACTATTTTAATTTACTAACTACTTTAAGACTTAGAAGCTCAACATTCACTCATAGTTAAAAAAAAAAAAAAAGAAAAATCCTAGCAACAAGGGATCTAAAGTAAAAAAATCTCTATATCCATGAGTTATTTAAAAAACCTAGAAATAGAAAGAAAAACTTCTGGATGGAAAACACAAAGCCTAAACTAATTAAAAATTTGAAAAAAAAAATGATAACGATATTTTTAAATTTTTCATCATCTAAATTTTTAGAAATTAATTTTTTTAATTAATTTTGAATTAAATTTTAAGCAATCAAATAATTCTTTAAAATTGCTTCAACCTCAAGAAAGGAAAAGAAAAGGGCTTTTAGATTTTTTTTTTTTTTTTTTTTTTTTTCTTTATGGTACAAGTACTCTTCTTAGCTGCAAATAAAGTATGAAAATTTTGTTTGACCAAACTTTTATGAGATCTTACCTTCTAAGACAAATCATAAGAAGCCTCAACATAACATTAATGAATTCCTAAATTATTATCCAATGGCTAATAGGACCTCTCATTAACTCTTACTAACAGTGAGGATAAAATTTAATTGTGATTTCTAAGCCTTTTCTGCAACCCATCCCGCAAGCAAAAGCTTGCGAAAGTACCGTTGTGATTTTATCGCAGGCTTATCACCGTGAAAGCTCGAACACTATGCGTACCAGGGGAGGCGGTGGCTTGTAAGCGCTACGAAAGTTGCCAACTTTGGACTAAAAGAGCAAAATTTATTCCAGTCCTATTCCGTCTGAGATGATTCCCTCTTCGCGGAGTACTGGAAGAGCGGAAGGGACGCGGTAATGGGGGCGAATGGTGGCACCTTTTGGCTCAATGACGACATTTTTGTGCTGGAATTCCTCTGAAAATTGCTCCAAAATCTGGTGAGAATGCTCCTCTGTAGCCATTATTAGATGTTTTCCAGTGTATGGAGGTTTGTTTTCTCGTTATAATTGTTTAATAACTTTGGTTCTTGTATACAAGTGGGCACCTCTAGATCTGGATGGAATTAGTGTGAACAAAGAGGGGAAAAATTGAACTTTTGTGGTGGTCCAAAACTACTGTTTCTTGTAATTCTTCAGAGAGGAACTGAGGAAAAGGAAAACTCATGCCTTTTGTTTTTTTTTCTCCGTTTTGATGTAAGAAGGTCTAAATTTTGAAGACAAATTCCTTCTTTTATGACCTAGTATGGACTCCGATAAATACCAGATGGTTAGCTCATGTCATCACGATGCTTGCATCGATCCACTACAAAAAGGATTGATATGTTTATTTTTTTATTGGTAACTTTGAGTTTAATTCTGGAGTAATTTGAAGAGATAAGTACTTCAATATTCGACTGAATCCAAACCCATTTCTCCTGTGAATGGAAAAGGTTCAATTTTTGGGCTAGTCCACTTGGGCTTTGTGTTTCAAACTTCATATCTCCTACATGGAAGGGAATTGATGTTGTCTTGCAAGAACTCTTCTTTCTTTGTTGATATCCGCTTGCATATGTTTATTTTGGTAGATAGTATACTGTTGTCAATCTTTCATGATTCTGTTTTATGACCTCAAGTCAAAGAAACCAGTGCTGCTACCGTTTTGTTTATATTTTCATTCCCATGACTTCCTTTTTTCCCCTTAAATTTTAGCTTCCTTGATAAAAGAGCTGTGGTTGAAGGCATGGGAAATAGGCTTCTGTTCTTTCTCTTTCTCTGCTCTCTTCCTGGGATTTTGGCTCAAGAAAGTGCAGAAGCCACAGTTATAGTTAAGGGGTCTGTTACAGTTGCTGAAACTGATAAAAACTTTGTGTGTGCTACTATCGATTGGTGGCCTCCAGAGAAGTGTGACTATCATCAATGTCCATGGGGTGAATCTTCTGTTCTAAATTTGGTAAGCTTTTTTCATTTGTTATTGTTGAAGTTGTTTTTGCATTTATTTACACAACTAAAATAAATTCCTTTAGAAGCCATGGCAACAATGATCTCCTTCTTGTTTGTTCTGCTCTGGCTTTCTCAGGACATAGACCATCCTTTTCTTGCCAATGCCACCAAAGGTATGCATTCTTGAGTCTTCTGTGATATTTTTTCCTAGTTTTATTCAGTTGTTCACAATTCCTAATTTTTACAATATCATCATAATCATCACAACCTAGCCACTGTGATGACATATATTACTAGGAGGCTTATTTTGTTCAGTCAACCTTGAGAATGGGTTTCCCTGTTCCTGAAATTTGAACTGCAATCCATACCGCACCCCCTTCCCTTTTGCTGTGATCCACATTGCTTTCAGAAACTTTTACAATGGGCTAAGAACTTGCTGCCAAGCCTCTGTAAATAAATGATTAATTCTCGGCTAGGGCAAAGAGGGGCTGGCCTTGAAGCCTAGAGAACTAGTTGTCAGGAAGGAAAACCCACCTTAGTAGTTGCATAATCTAAGCTTTCTACATTGAGAGAATCACAAAGAGGAAATGAGCAAGGTATAAATTTCTATTCATGTCAAATGGGCATTAATTATGACATGGGGATGGTTATATGTACATGATAACTGAAGCTGATGGCATCAAAGCTTTGATGTACCACTTCTTTCAGGAGGCATGGTATAGCTTCTTCTTCTTCTTAGAAATCACTAATGGTCCTTTATATATTTTCATGGTAATAGTTCGTTAATTTTATCTGTGAATTGCAGCATTCAACCCTTTGAGGATTAGAGTTGGAGGCTCTTTGCAAGACCAAGTTGTATATGGTCTGTCAAATTTGGATCACCCATGTCTTCCATTTAGAGGAATGGAAGATGGGTTGTTTGGGTTCTCCAAAGGCTGTCTAAGCATGGAGAGGTGGGATAAGCTCAACGACTTTTTTCAAAAGACCGGGTAATTACTCTACCTGCTGGCATTGAATTCTGTATTCTTAGCTGTTATTCTCCCGTACTTTGAGTTATATATTCCAAAAAAAGAATTGACTTTTGAGTTTGGAGTGAATATCATACCTCAATTTATAAGAAATTGTGGGCGACCTTTTGAAGCAATTAGTATCAATTATTTAATGCTGAATGAATATCTAAGCATGGTGAGGTGGGGTAAGCTCAATGACTTTTTTTGAAAGATCGGGTAATTACTCTACCTGCTGGTGTTGAATTCTGTTTTCTTAGCTGTTATTCTCCTGTACTCTGAGTTATATATTCCAAAGAAAAGAATTGACTTTTGAGTTTGGAGTGAATATCATACCTCAATTTATAAGAATTGGTGGACGACCTTTTGAAGCAATTAATAACAATTATGCAATGCTGAATGAATGAATGAATGCATACATACATACAAACATACATACATATCTACGTAATACATACATATGTACATACGTACATAGGTGCATTTGGTATCCATATGTGCTTTAGTAAGTTGAAACAAGGTAATCACTTGATCAGCAACCCATAAGAAGGCAATTGCAAAGTTATTAAAAGTACAGGTGCATTTGGTATCCATGTGTGCTTTGGTAAGTCGTGTAAATGTTTTAAATGAGGTATGATAATCACTTTATCAATAACCATAAGAAGGCAACTGCCAAGTTATTAAAAGTCTTGGTTAACTTCTGTGATAATGTAATTTATAAATAGACAATTATGACATCATCAGGGGTGCCACTTGACAACATGGTTACCTGAACGAAGAACGCCAAACTCTTAGTATCTATATATGTAGTCATTGCTAACATGACAATTGTTCTAAAATTGATCACGACAGATTGAATAAAAAACAGGAAATAAAAGTATAATATTCATTAACATGTATACTGATCAAGAAGCATCCAATGGAAGAAAATAAAGATTAACATCTCCATACTGATCATTATAAGGCATAAATATTATCAGCTCAAGGACTAGATTGTCAAGAAAAATATCTTGATGCTTTCTTTGTACTTTAGATACACCTTTTATACTGTCATATCTGAAAAACCATTTGGTTGTTTAATTGTAACAATCACCCATCCTTCGAAAGAAACATAGACCATCTTAAAATGGAACTTGAGTACTTCTACCATAACAAGAGTATGGGTATATGATATAGAACCGAACATTTACTGATTAATAGGTAGATCAGTATTCTACAAGCTTTCAAGATCTGAAGAGTGACAACATAAAATTAAAGCTGATATAACATTTGATCCTATATTGATCAGATCTTACAGTATTTGTAACAAAGCCCTGGTTAGGTCATAATAAAGTCTTTTTATTACAAGGAATTAAACATCTATTTTGTCATATAGTACTTTCTTATCATTACGAGATCAAATACTGCACATCATTTGGAAGCTGTATAACATGACAGGAGGTAGACCACATTGTTAAAACCTGGTGGAGTGATTGTGGCTAAATTTTATGGTTGCAGAGCAATTGTCACATTTGGTCTGAATGCGCTCCATGGGAGGCATCACATACGGAATAAAGTTTGGGGTGGCCCTTGGAACTCTACTAATGCTCGTGATTTCATAGAGTACACAATATCAAAGGGATATCCAGTTGATTCATGGGAATTTGGTAATATGTTGTAAATTCATCCTTGTATCTGTATTGAATTTTGATCTAATATCACACAACTTTATCAATCCTTTTCATCATAATCATGGATCACCTGTTATCAAAGGAATAGTGTTCCTTTTATGAAAACTTAATCTTTTGCATTGTAATATCATCTTTGCTTCTCCAATCAAAACTTCGATCTAGTTTTTCGTAACTTTATGCTTCCTTTTTCTGTTATCAGGAAATGAGTTGAGTGGACGTGGAATTGGTGCAAGCGTTAATGCTGAACTCTATGGAGAGGACTTAATTGGCCTTAAAGCTATCCTTGATGAGTTGTATAAGAAGTCCCATTCCCTACCTTCTCTGGTAGCACCTGGAGGATTTTTTGATCATCAGTGGTATGGTCAGCTCCTTCAGGTTTCAGGGTCTGGTGTTGTCAATGCCATGACACATCATGTTTACAATTTAGGTGAAGGTCAGTATGATGATGCACGATACATTTATATTGAATAACTCCTTTTATAAAAGGGCCAGATCTAATATCCAACTTTATCAATTGGCTAAGATAAAATTTTGATTAGAAACTTTTTTGCTGTGTTTTCTTTTTTAATTCTTAAAATTGTACCAATGTTTAGCCTCCATTAATCTCTGACACATCTCTTTAAGTTATAATGTTCATGAGATCTCATTTATAACTTATCTTCGCTCAAATTATATCATGTTCTATGTGTACACCTAATATGTATCAGATTGTAATTGCCAATCTCTATGTGATATGACCAATAAGATCATGGAAGTTTGAACCCTCTCTCTCAATAAACTCGAGATAGTGTTGTTGTTATTTCTTTTTGAATTAGCATGGCATGTACCCATGAGATCGCAATCTACACTCAGTGTTAGTTCTCACTAGACTACTTGTGATGTTCGAGTGCAGCTCAATTTATATTTAGATTATCAAAATGTCACATTTGAATCAGGGAAATATGATTAATGCTGAAGTGCAGGCCTTCCAAACCTATAATAAGAAAGTACCATATTGGTGTATATAATTAGCATGTATTGTTGCTGCTTATACCACACCAACAACTTTTATGGTTGATTATCTGTGTTAAATCTATATATGTTTAAACATTTTTTAATATTTGTAATAATAAAATAAAATCAACAGTTTTCTTTTTCATATATTTTTAACTGTTGGTAATTATCTAGTCAACATGAATTCAATAAGATCATATTACACAATTCTAAATTCTCAGGCTGTACAGTCAAATATTGTGTCTTCTTTTACGGTCATGTGCATGATATTAACTTCATATGAGTAAATGACAATAAATTATATCAACTTAACTTTCAGGCAATGATCACCATCTTATAAGGAGGATATTGGATCCAAAATGTTTAAGTAAAGCAGCAGATATTTACAAAGGTGTCCAACTGACCATAAAGAGACATGGACCATGGGCTTCTGCTTGGGTTGGTGAAGCTGGTGGTGTCTCCAATAGTGGTGGTCATCTTGTATCCAATACGTTTATAAACAGTTTCTGGTTATCTTCTTTACCTTCTCTATATTTGCTGTCTGTGAATCAACTTTCAGTAGCTCCCCCTTCCTTGAATTCATTAAATTGATTTCTGACAGAAACTTATCACATGTTCCAGGTACTTAGATCAACTTGGAATGGCATCAAAGTACAATACAAAAGTTTATTGCAGGCAGACTCTGATTGGTGGCAACTACGGTCTTCTTGACACACAAACATTCATACCAAATCCTGATTACTACAGGCAAGGCACATTAAAGCATACAAAGAACTAAGAATTTTATATAGTTAAAGGAACCTGACTTCTACTTCTGTTGATTATTGTTATCAGTGCATTACTGTGGCATCGGCTTATGGGAAGAGGAGTTCTTTCTGTTGATATTGATGGATCTCCATTTTTACGTGTTTATGCCCATTGTGCAAAACAAGAAGTATGGGTTATTTTTTTTTTTTTTTTTAAATAAGAGACTTACATTACAAGTTTCTCCTTATATTAGAGTCAGAAGGATATAGTTGCTGATCATATAGCCAATTGAGCTCATAATGGGGGTGTAAGTTTGTCTTGGGATCCACCTTTCCTCCAGATATTTGAGAGAAAACTTTGTTCAATATATCAAACACTTATACTGAGAGCATAAAATATCAGTCTTTACTTTGATCTGTTTATCGGGAAAAAAAAAAAAAAGAAAGAAAAGGAAAGGAAAAAAAAAATCAGCGCAAGATGGTGTTGTCTGACATGTAATATTGTTGAGATGATTCATCCAACCTGTGAGATAATGGACTTTCAAGTTCTGAATTTAAGGAAGTGTGCAAACAATTAAAGGTCTCAAGGTTTCTTACAGATAAGTTAATTGCATCACTTATTCTTAGCATAGCTAGACTTGTTTTCTAAGTATTAGTTACCTACTAAGGCCGGCATGATTTTAATGCTGTAACTCTGGTCACTTCAGTTTCTAGCTAGCAGCAATGCTGCACAAGCTGGATGCATCTATGTTAGTTATCAACTGTGATAGCAAATATGTGTTTATTTTGATTCAAACAGCTATATTGCTATATCAGAACAACGCCTTAATCTCAAACTAGTTGGGGTCAATTACATGAATCCTTCTCTTTCATTTTACTCAGTTAGAGTTATACATCTGAAGAAGACTCATTATAACACCAGAATTCCCCATATGACAGTCTATGACAACAACTCTCAGATGATCATGTAAGAGGGAGACTAACTAAAGAGGATCCATCATTAAGGAACTTTATATCAATTAATTGCCTTTTCCTGTGTTGATAATTCTATTACTGCTATGAATTGTGTAATGTTTTGCTTTCATTATGGATCATACATATATTAAGAAACTGCCTGTGTTATGCTGTCTAAATCATGTCCTGTCATTGCAGGCAGGTGTTTCTGTACTCCTGATCAACCTAAGCAATACCACTGGGTTCAGAGTTACCGTCCAGAATGACATCAATATCCATCTTGGTGAGAAAGATGGCATCCCAAAGGACAGTTATTTTGTTCATGGTCTTAAAAAAACAGTT
Organism: Metroxylon sagu; assembly: GCA_017589505.3. Taxonomy (NCBI): domain Eukaryota; kingdom Viridiplantae; phylum Streptophyta; class Magnoliopsida; order Arecales; family Arecaceae; genus Metroxylon; species Metroxylon sagu. The sequence goes on along the minus strand of JACVBY030000605.1, from coordinate 1,308,200 downwards.
TCATGGCTTGGAAGAAAACCATCAGATGGGACTCAAAAGAGAGAAGAGTATCATCTAACTGCGAAGAATGGAAACCATCAAAGTCAAACCATGCTGCTCAATGGGAGCCCTTTGGAGCTTACTGATGATGGAGGTATCCCAGCTCTGAATCCTGCATATGCCGCTGTTAACTCACCTATAAACATGGCTCCCATGTCCATTGCATTTATAGTCTTCCCAAGCTTTGAGGCCCGAGCTTGTGCATGAATATCCTTTGTTTTGTGTGTTAACTGAGTTTGTGCCATATATGATACAACTACTTATCATGTCATGAAGGTGGTCCTAGAATTAGAGATGCGAAAATAGCAATATGCATCATCTATGTTCAATTATCAAGATTTTCTTTCCCCCACATCCCACAGAGCTTTTGTGAACTGAATTCTCAGTATATACATGTATTTTTTTATTATTATACTAATGAGCTTCAACTATGAGAAAATCTTATTTCAAAAGGAGTCCTGCTTGCTCACAAAATCACAATCTGTGGCTCATTTTATTTGTCAGAAAGATGAATGATAAAGAATTCCACTTGCTTTGACATTGGTTAAGAGTTGACAGTTGTAATAAATAAATAAATAAGAATCACTTGATCATATTGTTGTGTGCAGAGAGAGAGAGAAAAAGAGAGAGAGAGAGAGAGAGAGAGAGAGGTGTTTGAAAAAATCAAAGCTCGTCTAATTTAATCTTGCCTCTAATTTAATCCAAGATTGCACAAGTTGTGCAACCTGTAAATACTAAAGACAGCTGAACATGTGTCTGTTATCACATGCACAAACCAAACAGTGTTCTTTTAAACTCAAATATCTTCAGCACTTTCATCTATGAACTGTTTGATAGGAGGCTAATCAATTCTTGGCACAAGCTGGAGCTTTGAAGTCCTTCAAATTGACAAAGACAATAGAATGAGGAGCAATGCGTAGAGGGGCAGCAGCATCAGCAATACGTGGGTGCATTTCAGGAATCTCTCCTTTGGATGTAAGAGTCAAAGGTTGCCCATTAAGAAGCACTACCCTACTTTGGATATTGCCACCTTGAGGAGTCAGATGGTACTCTTCCCTCTGTCCCTCTTCTTGTACTGACAGTAAAGATCGACCAAATTTAGATGGATACAAGTTCAGATCACTGGCAGCTGAGACATTAAATGAGGTTGAGTTCGAGAGGTTAATCAGCAATAGAGTCACCCCCTGCTGTAAAAAAAATTCGAGGACAAGTAAGTAGTACAGAGTGACATAAAATACAGAAGCAGATGAAATGCATTGAATTGTTAGTCTTACCATCTGTTTCGAGCAATGAGCATAAGCACGAAGGTATGGCGAACCATCATGAGTGGTCTGAAGAACTTCAGGTCCCATTAATCGATGCCACAACAGAGCACTGATCAAGGAAAATAAGCAGAGGTGAAGGGGAGATAAAACTCATCAGAATTTGGACATTTGGACAGAATTTATATTAACACTTCAACTTATTGAATCTAACCCATAGTAGTCCGGGTTGGGGATGAATGTTGTGGTGTTAAGGAGAGCATAGTTTCCTCCAATCAAGGCTTGCCGGCAGAAGACCTTGTGGTTAAATGTGGTTACCATACCAAGCTGATCTAAGTACCTGATCCAGTCAGAAACTCAATGTTAGTTTTTCATCAGAAATTTTTCTGGATAGGTTTAACAAAAGGCAAAGTGCAGGTTTAAATCTATAGTAAAAGTAAAATAAAGGGCAAAGAACTGAATTATGACATGGATATACCTACAAAAATTAGATATGGATATACCTATAAAAAGCACCAAAGAAAAATGAATTGATTTAGACAAAGTATGGGAATTATGCGGAAAAATGAACTAAGACAGATGATGCATGTGAAAATAGTTAAACCACATTCAATGACATGAGCTCATTGTAGGGCAATGTAGCAGACAACTGAAGGCAAAGGTTGAATTGCCTCACCAGAAACCATCTGCAAAAGTATTCGACACATCTTTGCCTCCACTGTTGTAAGCACCACCTGATTCACCAACCCAAGCAGAACTCCATGGGCCAAAATCTTGGATGACAGTCTCAATCTCAGTATATGTCTGAGCTGTCTGATCCAAAAAATAGGGGTCTTGAACCCTATAGATAAGATTTTTATCGACACCTGAATACAAAAAATCTCAGAAAAGTTCAGTTCTCCACAACTAATTGTCTTATAAAATTTAGTTGCCAGTGCCTTACACTTGAATGCCTTTATTAATGGAAATACAAGTTTAAAGAAAGACATTTAAGCTAACCAACCTGCACCAAGGTTGTAGATATGATGAGTGACACCATTAACAACATTAGGTCCTGAAGTCTGAAGCATGTCAGTGAACCATTGTGCATCAAAAAAACCACCAGGTGCCAATATCTTCGGTTCAGTACTGGAATTCTTGTATAGATCCCTGATAATTTCTTTCAGGGCAATCAAATCCTTGCCATACTGTTTAGGATCCACACTTGCGGAGACTCCTTGACCAGAGAGCTCATTTCCTGTGAAAAATGGAAGCAGAAAGTTAGCATGTTAGAGAACTGTGGAAAGAACTGAAACATACAACTTGCATCATCTAATTCAATACCTAATTCCCAAGAATCAATCTTATAATTCTTCATGACAGTGTACTGGATGAATTGCTGAGCATTACTAGCATCCCAGTTGCCACTGTAGAGGTTACCCCCTAGAGCTTTTTTCCTCCCAGCTAGTGCATTCAGTCCAAAAGTTAATATAGATCTGAAATCATTGAGTGATCAACAAGTGCTTGTGGAGATTTTTCTGAAGCTCAAAGATTTGTCATTAAAACAAAACAAAATTTCAGATGTACTTCAAGATTAATACCCAGTTTTATTGAAGAATGCATTGAGCTTATCCCATCTACACATGCTGAGGCAGCCTTGAGAGAAGCCAAACAACCCATTTTTATCAAGCTTGAAGTCTCCACAGTAGGCAGGTTCTTCCCCTACTTTATAAACCACTTGGTCTTGCAGTGACCCTCCAAGCCTAATCCTTAGAGACTCAAAGGCTGGAATTCCACACCATGATTTTCCATCAATTCATTATATATATATATATAAAGATTGTTTAATTATACAATTGCCTGAAAAGGGCCACCAATAAAAGAACTTACCTTTGACGGCATTGATTAGAATGGTATTATTCAAATCCTGCAAGATATGGAGAAAAATCCAGCTCAGTGTATGATTTGCAAGCATAGACTCATGGTTATGATCTCATGCGTGCAACCACTACACCATATGAATACAACCATAGATCCATTCATTGAAAAAAAAGATGCATGCACGAGAATCTGAATCAAAGATAGATATGATCAACTATGTTCACTAACATGACATGAATATTTGCACACATCACCAAAACAAATTTTAATACTAGCATTTCATGGTTAACATTTTTCTAGCAAACTTGAGAGTCAAATTTACAAATCAATGCTTTGCATAATCTACATCATGACCATCATGCAACACATAGACACTATGATTCACAAATCTCAATTGAGAGGATGAAGACTCTAATCAAAGAATACTATTTTCGTATGCATAAATATTAGTTATATAATATAATTGTAATAAAAAAACATTAATGCCCATATTTTTACTAAAGATTTGGAATGGAGTTATTTATTATATACCCTCCTCCTCCTTGGTTTAATAAAAGATAATTGGAAGTAAAAAAAAAAAAGAAGATAGCCTTGTTGATAATAAAATGATTAGAAAAAGATAAACAAATATAGAAAAATAATGACCACCGAGTTGCATGGTATCATCTCGTCACTTGGATAAGATGCCGGTTCGATTTCAATTAGAATCAACTTAAAAAAAAAAAAAAAAAGTGAGTATTGAAAATAGAAAGCGAAGATCAGTCCATCCAAATCTATAAAAAATAAACAGATGAATAAATAAACAAATAGTAGAATAAACTAGATCTAAGTTCAAAGCGTTGCATCAAGTACAGGGTGCCTCCTGAATGAGAACACACATACCAAGTTAATGATGGATGCATTGTACCAAGGGCACATGCCATAGTCACACTTGTCCATGGGCCACCAGTCAAGTGTTGCACAGATGAAGTTGTCATCAGCTTTGGCAATGGTGGTCACTGCCTTTACGGTCACTGTCACCTCCTTCCCTAGACCCAGAGAGAAGCCAGAGAAGAGCAAAAGAGAGAAGAGAAGGGATGCAAAACCCATGGCTCTATGCATGGAGACTACCCAAAGTTGGCTTGGAAGGCAGATGGTAGAAGATGAGAGGGAAGGCGTGAGACCGAGAAGTCCTTCAGGATCTGGGCTTCTTGTAGATGCGCAAGCTTTTTTTTAACCTTCAAATTTTGGAAATTAGTTAGAGAAACAGATAAGGGCCGTTTAGAGTTTAAATAATCAGTCCATCTTTAGTTTAAAACCTGGATAAATACGTAGCCGCTTAAGCTCTATCTGATGAGATAATAAAGATGATACCGAATTCACTGGCTAATTTATAATCCGAATCTTTTGGTGCAGATTTTAAATGAGCATTCCCTTTGAATTCTTCCAAAGCCAGGTTGCTCATCAGTGGGGCTTGGGTTAGGTTAGGTTGAATCAGATCAGATTAGGTCTAAAGCTAAAGATCTATATTGATCTGCTCAATTTAGGCTTGACTCATACTTGAAATAATCAAGATCAAGATTTTAAATTTTGCATGATAGTAATTTTTTCATAGAATAGGATGCACCGCTGTCCCGTCCTAGTTCGACACTTGGGACAACGATAGCATCTCATGAAACATTTTGGCAGAACTAAAACCCTAAATTCAAGACCTTTATGTTAGGCATAGGTCCTAAATTGGAACCTGGCTCTCCAACTTAAAGCCTAAGTGATCGATAAGTTGGATCTAGGGTTAAATTGTATAGCTAAAGCTAATTCAAGTCAAGTTTGGATCAATGTAGGCTCCAACCTAGCCCAAACTCATTTGCAATCCTACGTTAGGCTTTAAATAAGTAATCACTTAAGCTATCTTTGAGACAATAAAGATGATACCGAATCTACCGGCCAGTTTATAATCCAATATTTTGTTGCAAATTTCAAATGAGCATTCCCTCCGATTTCTTTCAAAGCCAGGTTGCTCAACAGTAAGGCTCAAGTTGAGTCAGCTCGGGTTGATGAAGGTCGAGCCTAACAAGGGTACAACTAAAGATCTATATTGATTTAGACCTGTCTCGTATTTGAAATAATCATGATCGAGGTTCTAAATTTTGTGGAAAGATGATTTTTTCATAAAACAGAATGCATCGCTATTCCATCCTAATTTGACACTTGGAACAATAACTAATCTCAGCATCTCTTGAAACATCCTATCGGATTAAAACCCTGAATTCAAGACCTTTATGTTGGGCATAGATCCAAATTGGAACCTGACTCTCCAACTTAAAGCCTAAGTAATCCATAAGTTAGATTTGGGTTTAACTTGTATAGCTGAAGCTAATTCAAGTCAAGTTTGAGCCAATGCAGGCTCCAACCTAGCCCAAACCCATTTGCAATCCTATGTTAGGCTTTGTACAGAACCAACCTAAACTAGCGCCAAGAAAAGAAAAGGGAATCAATGCATACAGTCAGGGGCTGTAACAAATTAATTATTATCAAATGCATATAATAACAGAAAGCTTATCAAAAGGAGCATGACTCGTATGAAGATCTGCATTAGATCAAAATTCTAAAAATTTTGAATATCCAATCAATGCTCATGCTTATGTGAGACTTGACACACTTTGCAGTCAATGTCGCATCAGATCAAACACCACATTCCATGCAGAGAAACTCCCATTTGCCTGGTAGCCTCAGGCAACAAAACCAGCTGATCTTCCTGCTGCTTTTCTGGAAAGAGCATGTTACGAGATAACACAACTGCATCTGTTCTCTTTCGACTTTCTCAATGCCTTCTCTGCACATAGATAAGACATGAAGAAAAACAATCCTGATTTAGAGGAGAGGCAAGATAACAGGAATCTGTAATTCAAATATCAGTAGTACATACCAGTCCCTCTTTCAGAAGGAGTGGGGCGGACAACGACATGCATAGTTGTTACTCCAGATAAATCTAATATTGTGCTCCTGCACTCAGCTAGAGTTATATTGTTCTCCAATATTTTCCCTGCATTAATCAACTTCAGATCGTCTACAGTCCTTGGACCATTCTCCTTCTCTGTCATTAGACACCATTTTGTGTAAGAGTTCTGCATCGCCAGAGCACTAAAAAGTAGCATAAAAGACATCGCACAGAAGAAAAGACACCGCGCATTATACAAAAGAAAGAAATGTATCACAAGATATTCTGATATGGTTGTCACACCATTGCACTTTCTGTATACTTGAAGCTGCTATTGTGTAATAACCTTATTCATCTTGTGATAGTTCAAATATCAAGAATATATCCATCAAATAGTTGATAATAGATGCTTTCATTCCATCTTGTTATGAAATAAAATAAAACAATGTGTTAATTAAGGGGAAAACAGGTTATATTATAATATTTCCTATCTCAGTACAAGTACTAGAAAGTGTCTGCGTGTCACATATCCATCATTTCTCAGATCAATAAATTTTTTGTGGACTTGTACATTGCAACATTTTTTGTGTTGCACCGTGAAAGTAGGTCACATAGAAGACAGATGTCACACCTGAAAGCTATTGCCACAAGACCCTCGCAGCTATTTGAAACACAAACTTTTCTTATACCTCTGAACAAAAATTTCTTTCTAATTATATCATAATTAAGCAAAAAAGCATTATGTTCTGGATAGTTTTTGTACATAAAACTCATTTTATTGTGAATTAACTATCTTCTGAATATCTCTTTTGTTTGCTGATGCATGCCTTGCTACTAATAGCGCAGATCATGGGTTTTCAAATATCTCCCAAGCCAAGAGATCTTTTCATCTCACCTGTCACATAAAATACCAAATAGCAAACAGATTCTTACCGAATGTTCTATCGCCCAAAGTTCTGCAAACAAAAGCTCTACTAACTATAGCAATGCCAAATGGGGCTGTAGTATGCAGGAATGTAGATGGTTTACTGAATAAAAACAACTTTGAAAACTTAGCTGCTTCTGCCCTCCAAATAATTCTTTCTTATTGGGCCATCCTTCCAACTGTTAGTTTAAGTACTCTCCAAATGTTCCTTTGTGCCACAATATTTGTGCATGTCAGGTTGCTTCTGCATGTTAATCTATATCATCACCACAAACCTAGTGTGGGAGTAGGTAAACCCATCTCATCTGTTTAGAAGACAATCATAAATATCAACTGATGTCTGGTAGTATCATTATCTGAATTTTGCATCCTTCGTAGTGGTGATCTCGTCAACATGGCAACAGAAGTGAACCACTGACAATCATCCTCTGATCCCAGAATAAGAAGAACGGAAAAAAGAAAAAAGAAGAAGAAAAAAAAAAAAGATAATTACTCATTTATAAGATGTAACAAATGATAGCTTGTGTTGCTTGCATTATAGAAGTTCTCTTCTCTGATGATCTTACACAACATAAAGAGTACTTAATTGAACCAAAGTTAAGAGGTGCATCTCTATCATCTACATTGTATTCTAATCTCTATGATCCCTTCTGAGGTAGCAAGAGAATTTGGATATCTATTTCTTTTGGTAAAGCCAAAAGGAAAACTTCAAATATTAAACAAGGAAATATAAGTATAGGTTCTACCTCCCTGAGAAAAGTTTAAGCAATCACAACACGAGACAATTTCTTCTTCATGATCTCTGCTTTTGATAGTAAGTTTTTCAGATAAATCTTATATTCGTATAACATGATTTCGATTACATTTAGTAGACTTTCAAGGTGATATGCAGGTATCTCTATTCATTTAGGTCTCTTGTAGGATCTTGATACTGACAAGAGTCGCTTGATGCTACCAGACCTAGTGTAACCTTTAAGATATAAGAGCCAATCAGTCATTTAACATGCCATTACTCAACATGTACTATGTCACATGATTGCCAACAAGATAAATAGAGCACAGAACAGTCTAATTTAGTATTTATCAGTTGTAGATACATTCATGCAACATATCAAAATGACATGCAATGGAACTGATAGATAAATGTTAATAGGTCAGTCGAGGTTTTGCTTGGCAGATAGAAAATAGGTCTCTTGCTAATGCTAGACCAAAGCATGGACATTTCACAAGATTTTAGAGATGATAATCTAAAATAAGTGACATCACCTCAACCATCAACCATTCCAGTGACCACAAAATACTGACAGTTTGGACATCTAAAGCCAACAACTGTTTTTGTAAGAAAGTATGAAATGAAGACACACTTGCCAAATAAATACCATTTGCTTATGGACTTTGGTACATAGTCATAATATTTATATATGAAATTCTTCAGATTGTACAAAAACTACCCACATTTAGGCAAATTGTTAGAAGTTGAAGTGCTGGACATTAAGGATGACTTAATAATTGGAAACTGTTAGAAACTGTGCCAAGTTTCTCAATACCACCACTATGATTCTCTTCTCTTCTTGGTATACTGACTCCTCTTCATTCACATGTGGCCAAGTTACACATTTGAAGAAGATATATATCAAAGCCATACAATTTCATCATTTCATTCAAGTAGTTTTGGTTTCTTATATTTCCTTGATGAAACCTCAGCAATATCTTCTGAATTTTATCTTCAATCAACTTTATTCTGTCCCCTCTGCCACATGTTCATATTAGAATGCTGGTTAGAATCCATGAGTGCAGGAGATCTCTGTTTATGACAAGGGATAGGATCCTCACCTCATTAGCTCAGAATCTCTCAGTATGCTTTCATCAATAATAATGAAACATAAATTAAAACAGAAGACACGACCTATAAGATGACGGCATAATTTCTACCATCTGTACTCCAATAATTGCCATAAAGCACATCAGACAAATCTAAGCACAGAGATTGCAAAACAACAAACCACAATCACAGAAAGACTACTCCTGTTCTATGAAAACATGGGATATCAAATTTACTTGTATTACAAAACGAAATTAAAATTCAACAATCTTCACATAAATATGAGCAAGAGCTATTTTGAGAGACTCCAAACCAATCATATATGCCCAAATAGAGCAAACCAATTAAAATAAATCCAACAGCACTCAAATATTAGAGAATAGATCATATGATCAAAAGCCAACCTTTTGGCCACTGAGCAAGGATGCTTTCTTTGAGCGTCAAAACGCTTGTAGCAGGCGCATACTTCTTGGGACCGATGTCAGACCCGTCGAGCAATCGAAACTTGATCTCGAGCGGCTCTTGCACTCCGGACATCTCAAGGATCACCGATCGTCTCTGGAACCAAACAACCAGAAATTCCTCAACAAACCCCTCTATATATATATTTTTTGCTCTAAAAAGCGTTCTTTTTTTTTTTTGCAAGAAAGAATCTCAAAGATTTCATTTTTGAGTCAAACAACGAAAACAATTCGTTTTTAACCTACTTCGAGATGTTAGGGTTTTCGTTTCGAGAGGGAAAAAAAAAAAAAAAAAAACATAAAATTGCGATTAATTTCTCACCAGATAGCGAAATCCGCCCAAGTCTCGGTATGGACCTTCTTTCAAACACCAAAAGAACCCTTAAAAATCTCAACTTTTTCCCAGAATCACCCAAATCTCGATTAGATCTCCTCCCAAACAGCAAACAACGCTCGAATCCCTTCAGACTCCGCCAAAACAACCCAAAATCTCGAACTTGGCGCTCCCAAATCCTAAATAAAAACGGAAATCGAACGGGAACTAAATAGGCACCGTAATTGAAGGCATGTACTGAAACCGGATCGGAAACCGAGGGCCGCAGCGGATTGAATAGAATCCGCTCGCAGTAGAGATAGAGAGGTGAGCCGTGGGGGGGATCGAACTCACCGGAATCAATGGTCAAATTAATCCGCCGCACATCCCGCTGTCCTTCCAATCTCTCTCCATCCCCATGACCATGGATTCCTTCTTTGCATTACCTTCCCTCCTTGCCTACCATTCTATATTAATTATACGTGTGTAAAAAGGTTTACTTTTTTATTGATTTTGATATAAGTTTTGTCTGCATTGGAATTCACTTCCAATCAAAGGGATCTTTTTCCAACACCCGGGCATGAAACCAACCAAAGCTTTCAAACAAATTGAAAATTATCGTGTTGGGCCAAAGTGGTACTGTTTGACATTTGACGTCGCCCATGAAATTGGACAAAGGCCACCGCTCGTTGATCTTTCTATTTAATGCTTTAAAAATTAATTTTTATGCGCACCAAACAAAACTAATCTTTTATTTTATTATTTTAAAAATTATTAAAAAAAGATATAGTTAGGGCCTCAGATGGCTTAGTCAAGCTGAGCTGTTGTATTGCTCATGACCGGATCATCACTGAAGAGCGATAAACAGGGAACAGGCCTCTATCAATGATGGAAGCAATGGAGGAGTCTTTGGCTGATGAGGGTATTAGAATCTCCAAAAGCCTTATACCCCTAGCTTTATCATTGAAGAGGAAAAGGATCATCGAAGAGTCATAGAAAAGGTGAGAGAGAGAGAGAGAGAGAGAGAAAATATCTTCATATTTTCTCTTACTTAAAATAGGGAATTCGTCTTCATATTTTTTCTTACTTGAAACAGAGAATTCTCTTCATTTTATTCAGAAGCCACCCACTGCCTCACGACTACTACCTTATCGAGAAATAATGACCCATGATGGCTCACATGGACATATGACCTAGCACCCAGTGTTAAATCAGTCAACAATCTTTCACTCGTTTATAAAAGAACAATGCTTACAACCTTATTTCATCTTTCTCCTTATGTAGTGGTGCGACTTGATGAAATTCACATATAGTTGTAACACATAGTGAAAGTCTAGCATTAAATTGACATAAAACTAGCGCAGCACACAATCAATTCAATCTCATTTATGTTTTAAAAAATCAAATCATACCTGATCAAGAACTCTTAGCCTCTCAAGAGACTTAACTCTTGCGGTATTTGAAATCACCAAGTCAAACATTTATATCCATGATCATATGCAACTTATGCACATAACTGCTCGGGTTATCGATTATAAACTCAAGGTGTGTTTGCAAATAATCTTCTTTAAACACTCATATCAATTTATTTTTATCCAATAAACTTCTTAGTATTAATCTCATATGGCTGTAATTATTTATGACCCTAGATGACAAAGCTAAGAAAGTTATCTTAAACTTCAACTTTCTAATATAGGTCTAAGCTTAAGGACACTATATGGTTGTAGGGTTTACACGGTGACAAAGAGAGAAATTATCGCATCATCTTCTACTAGATCTACTTTAGCACATGCAACAGAATGTATGCTACAACAAAGCTCCCATTCAAAGGGTCATGTTAAACTCAAACACCATACAAACTCAAGTCCAAATATCACAAGAATGTCCAATCCGAGCACATACACATATGCTTTCATTCGACTACTTCAGGCTTGATATGGACTTATAGACACAATGATATACATACTTCATATCCGACTCTCCTGAATCCTATCTCAATATTAACTGAGGCAACTTTTTTAGAATTTATGCAACTTAATAGCATGAAATCATTTTGCAACTTATGTAGTATTTTATACAACTCATACATTTTTCATTCTCTATTCAACATATATATTTTTCCACAATATCGCTACTTAGGCATTTATTATGGTAATTTTAGTCTCATCCTACTCAGTGCAAAAGGGACAGGGTGATTACCATACGAGTGGGCTGATCTAAGTTTGAGACATTTATACACACATATGCCTTACAGTATCATATTTATGAAACACATCATAAAATAATAAAAATAAAAATTTTATTTCAACATGTTCATAAAGCACAATCCATGTTTGCCAAACAGTATATAGATCGAGACTTCTTACATGAGCCTAGAGCACATCCCAATTTGTCAAACTCTATGAAACCTAAACTCGTGTAGAACACATCTCTAGCAATGGGCTTAGTCAATGAATCAGCTAGTATGTTGCTGATAGGGATATGTATAAAAGTAATTTATCTTGCTTGACCATGTCCTGAATGAAGTAATATCTAATATCAATGTGCTTAGTCTTATCATGATATATTTAGGATCTTTGGCATATTATAATACCACCATACTATCAAAACATATCTGAATAGCTTCATGAGCACTGGCTGATGTCTCGAGCCTTCTTAAAAACCTTCTTAGCCACATAGCCTCCTAAATCGCAGCCAAACAAGCAATATATTCGACTTCTATGGTGGATAGTTTCTATTATACTTTTTTAGATAAGACGAGGTTAGTTTCTATGATGCTCTTTTAGATAGGAAGAGATCTCGAGTCATAAACTGAGAGGGAAGAGAGTGGATTAGGTCTCAAGTTCTTGATATCGTCTATTTAGCATGGACGGATTTGATTGGGAAAGTGAATCCAACTAGGCTTTAGAGGAAGGGGGGGTGGTTAGGGGCACTCATACATAAAAGAAGTTTCGTTGAAGTACGCATACTACGCGACCCTACTTTTTAACTTCATATGTTTGTAAAGTTATTTCGGTAATCTTTCATGTTTTAAGTATAAAATTAATAGTTCAAATGGCAATTTTCACTTTTGCATAAGTCATTACATTCACCTCAACTTTTTTTAGTAGGAGTTCGAGCACCAATGGAAGAATTAAGTCTTTCTTTCCTAACTACCCTGACATGCAAAAAGATATCTTATAATACAATGATATAAATATATAAAATTAAATAATTCATAAAGCTAATATTTTCATAAATAGATTTTATATTTAAGAAGCAAAGAAAATACCTTAAAGTACTCATTTAGCTTAGCAACACAATATTCAACTAATTCCTGCATACCTCAACAATTATGTCATGTCATGGGATATGGAACTTTTAACATGTACAGAATCGATGCCTCTTGGCATCCTTGAGAAACATTGCTATATTTATATTCATTTATAAATGCAGCATGTATATATTTTATTAAGCTATATCTTTTATGCTTAGGCCTACTATTTTGCATTACTCTTATTTCCCATAAAATTGTAATTCATGTTGTTATAATTATTGTATTCTTTCAATAACTTGAAACTATCATGTTCCTCATCAAAATTTTCTTAACTAAATATTTTAAATGATTTTCACAAAATAAATATATGATAAATTATTCAAAGGTTAGTTATAATCAAGCATCATGCACAATTTAGTCATGAACATCTTACAATTAAATCATAAATACTCACTTGATATTTCTTGATAACAATACGGATTGATCTTTTGTATGCATATTTTTGTGCATAGTATGTAGCATTCAAAAATGTTAAACCCCATCATTATTACCAACACAAGTCCCCATTCAACTACTCAGAAAAGGGAAGGTCGCTACTTTGGTAGCCAAATAATATTTTTTTTAGACAAAGAAACACATGAAGATAGTGTTTGAACATGCATATGAGAGACCACCCTCCAAAAGAAAATTATAATATAAATTTTCAAAAGATGAGTACTATTATTTAATTAGAAGTTTGTGCCTACTCCATGTGAAAGCAACTCTCTTGTTGTTTTTTTGAATACTAGAACAATCATTTACATCTAAAAACAGATCACTTCATTGACCACCAAGAAAAGCACAAAAAAAAAAAAAAAATCATGAATTGAGTCTCTTTTTGACTAAAGCGTGTAGATCTCTCCATCCACAATGTCTTGCTTAAAGACTACTAACTTCACATGATCCTTAAGGATGAAATTAAAGAACACAAAGAAAATAAATTTTGCAAGGCAAATCCATTGTATTCATACTTCTGCAAATCAAATTATTGTCTTGTGCACTAAATGCATTCATTAATTTTAACCAGTTCAATGAAAACTCAAGACTAGATACCTTGTAAGGAAGTTTTTTTCTACCTCCAACAATCCTTGCAGCCAGCACAAGAAGAGGAGATTCAAAGGAGAACAAAGAAGAAAAAAAAAAAAAGGTTCCTCGAGTAGGTCCCAGACTGGAATATTATCTGAAGATCCCATTGTATTCTAATTGTCTATAAAGATTTTGATATAATGAGATACTTAGGACTTATTTGGTGTTGCTTTAGTTTTTTATTTTTATTCTAAAAATTTAAGAAAAGATTGATTTAAAGTGAATAAATATATATAATAAAATTAAAGTTTTAAATCTTATAGGATGAAATTGTCTCAATTGAAATAACAAAGAATACATTCATTAGTATTCTCTGTACAAGGTAGTATCTCAGACACTTGCTAACATCAGGCTGAGACTTCATTAGAGGTACTTCTTTTACAATTAGACTCAGTTTCTAGAGTTACCAATCAGTTGAAAACAGAAAAAAGGATGCATTGTTCATCACACATAAGTCTGTGATTGGGGAAAAAATGACAAACAAATTAGTAAAGAAAGCAATTCAGTATAACAAAAACTATTAGAAAGAATTATCTGCACATTTCCGACAATATCTCATGAAATTGTCATAAATATCCTATAATTTCCCCGAAATTCAATGGGATCCCTAATAGAACAAATGTCCATCTTACCAGATGAATAGATTTAACAGAATTAAACAAAAATTGGGAGTACAAAAATATATAGGAAAGAAAAAAAAAAAAGAAGATAAGGATAAAAAAAATTAATCTGGATGCCATGAAACAACAACAATCCAGGCCTTTTGTTGCTCCTGTCAGACAGACCAGTGCAGTTTGCTGCTCCACCCACCACAATTCTGTGAGCACTTTTATGCTTAGCTGCTCTTATGCACCAGAAAAGGGATATTATATCCCCATGGATAAGCTTTGGTGGATTAACGTGAAGAGTATGCATCAATATGTTACAAATGAAAGAATCTCCAGTGCCACCAGAAATGTCTTGATATCTCCATAGGTTAGGTGACCAAAATTGGAATTTTGATGACATATGTTATGTCATGCCCTGAGCTACAAAACTCAATACATCTCTCTCCTTCCTTTCTTTGACCTTGTCCTATCGTCTGATCTATCATTGAGGCTCCAAGATATGACAATTTCTTATGAAATCATTGGTGTAGTTTACATGTTTTGTCCAAAATGGTTGAAGGTGTTTAAACCCAATTTCTAGCCATGGCTTACACTGTCCATTGTAGTGGATCACAGCAGCCTTCTTCACGCTGTCGAGGTTGGTTTTCTCCTGATATCCCAGACCTAGCATATGCCACGATGGGTCAACGGGATGAACGTTGCCCCTGAATGCTATAAGGGCTGGTGGTAAAGTTCCAAACTTCCACAGTGTCAAATTGGCCTTCAGATTCTGCAACCAAAAAAATAAAATATATATGTTAGCACATGCACATAATACTCGCACGACTGTGTATGTGGAAGTATGTTCATGGAGGAGGAAGTTGAAGAGCTAGCTGGGCTCTCATGATTTCATTCTTGGTGAAATCTGCCTTGTTAGTGAAACTTCAACCAAAACCCCTTCTCTTATTACGGAAGCTTTGGATAAACAAAGCAGGTTAGAGGACCGCTAAAAAAATCAGATAAAAGAAAGACATGAGAAAGGATTTGACTTGCATTGACAGGGATCATAGTCCTTGATAGGAGAACAACTGGCAAAGAAGGAAGTCTATTTAATGCTTGTCCCCAAAGAAGGAAGGCATCCCAAGCACAGCGTATGCTAATAATCTACTGAATCCAAATCAATCAAGTTTTGCATTTGTCATGCCTAGTTTTCTCCTTGTCATGGTCATGCCAACCTTATATTTGTTCGTAGACCCAACTACAGTATACCACACCTGCCTACTTCATCTGGATCTAGCACCTCAGTGGTGTTAGGTACACACCCTTGTTTTCAGTAGTGCAAATCATTATAGGCACATCACATATAATGAAGTAGTATTATCTGATTAACTCCTTTATTTTAACCTAAAAAAACAAGCCTTATGCAGTTTATAAGGGGTCAGTTTTTTGAATCAAGATTTAGTTTGTAGCATTAGTGGGCTCTTTGCTTATCAGGTTTTAATAGAACAGGTTCTATCAAAATGCTTCTTTTGTAGTTGTTCATAAAACCTGTTATGGAAAAACTGGCGGGTCGTAAAACCTGAAAATGAGTTTTACAAAAACATTTTTCAAAAAGGTCTAGTAGGAGAGTGGGTTGCCATGAAAAATATAATGCTGGTTGGTAGGTATAATAGCTAAGCTTTTGATTATCTGGATAACCTCATACTAACACTTAGATTTTGTTTAACTTAAACTTATGAACAACCAAGAAGCCCCTTAATAAGTTTTACTAACAGTTATTAAACCTGATAGCAATCCACATAAATGGTGCCAGATACCTAGCCAAGGCAACTTTGGTTCAGAGAAGGGCAGACAATGCAACCTATATCCGTCTTTGCCTATACAACAACAAAAGCACCATCCAGGGCTCCCCCAGACTTTAAAAAAGTCCACATGAAGAAATAGGAAATGCACTCATCTGATGCAAAAACAAAGCCAGAGAGCCAAACCAAAACACAACCCATAATCTAATTGCCTAAGCCAGAGAGCCAAACCAAAACACAACCCATAATCTAATTGCCTACTTATAGAAGAATGTGTGGGTGCATGCAGAAAATAAAATAGAAAATAACTCTCTCTCTTATACCCGTGCATGCACACAACCAGGTATCTACATATGTATCTATCTATTTGTACAATTTGAACCTCTTGTCACCACTATGTAACTAAATTTGTTTAAGAAGATCTATCAAAACAAGCATACAAATGCTCAAGAGATTGTACACTAGTCATTTCTAGAACCTCAGATAAAATCACTAGAAAGAAGAATAAAATTTTATGCAACATTTTCCATATAAACATTGTAACGATTGCATACTGAAAGTACATATTAGAAGAAAAGTGAATTATTATTTTACCTCCTTCAGCCAGTAATGATATGTTTCTCTTATGTTTGTCTTCCTCCATGCACTTAAGTCAAAGATATTCATCCCATATGCCCATGCACATTCATCAGGATCTAAATCCCTGGCTACAAGGGGATGCGAGAAGTTGAAATATGTCCTGAAGTGCTTCGACATCACCCACTTGTCTTCACCTCTACAAGTTTCTACAGCCCCATTGACCTTTCCCCCAAGATCAATTTCCCACAAAGGTGACAAGTCACGCTGAATAACAACATCATCATCAAGAAACACCACCTTGTTGAGGTTTGGAAAGAGCTGTTTGGATACATTACAAGGTGCAATGTCACTATTGATGGCCAACAAAACAACTTGAGTATGAAAGAAGATAAATAATTTCTATTCCAGGCCAAATGGGATTATTGCATGCAATTTCATTTCACAATTCCAATATTGTTAAAGAAATAAGATTTGACATACCAAGTCCACTAGCACTATTGATTTGCCACAAGCAAACATCATGGGGGAAAAACAAACAACTTTATGCTATTAGCAGTCATGCATGCAGCGTCAAGATTTTCCTTTTCTTTTTTAAAAAAGTCCCGCCTTTTCTTTCTTAAATGGTGTAGCTATGCTAATAATTAGCCTTAATTTACAAAACAGGTGATTCCTTCTTTTTAACCATTTTTAGTGACTCTTCCAGAGGCAATATGTATGCATGGCCAGAAGAAGGGAGAATCCAGAGCTCTCACCGCCTCCTGACTTAAGTGTCTCTAAGGTCAAGTTCCTCTTCCTTGCTCCATTGTCCCTACCTCTGTTTTCCATTGAATGAAACACTCAAAAATCTAGTACATCATGTCTCCCTCCCCCCTTCTCTTCATTTTTTTCCCTCTTGAAAAACTTTTTTTTTAAGATCATCTTCATCCCTCTTAAAACCCAAACCCTGCATTTGAACAACACCGCCCCCCCCCCACCACAACCAAAAAAAAAAAAAAAAGGAAAAAGAAAAAAAAAGCCTCTGTGTGTGTGTGTGTGTGTTCTTGAATGTCTGCCAATCTTTCCTCTTTCTTCTCATTTTAGGTTCGCTACAGTTCAATTTTCAACCTTTCACAACAGCTTGAGCAAACATTCAGATTTCATCCAGTCCTTCCACTACCTTCTTTTTTTCCCAAAGCAACTTATTATTCACGTATAAAAAAAGAATTTCAGTGAATTTCTTAGCACTAAATCTTAGATTGAGGTAGATTAGTCTACAGAAAAAGAATATCTGCAATGATCAAATATATTTACCTCAGGCAGGTAAATACGGAGATGGTTGAGTAGAGAAATGTATTTTGGACTCCTGGCCTGCAGTTTCGAAGCAAAAACCCTTGGATTGTCGGTGACATTGGTCCCTGCAACATGATCTCCATGATAGTGGTTTCTGACACCATGGTGGTTCTCTATAGCATCAAGAACAGGTACATTTTCTCTTGTCAGCCAGTCAAACTGGTGAACACCTTTTACCTCAATAATGGCTGGAGAAAGAGGATTCAGTGCAAACCATGAATGCATCCCTGGATAAGTCTTCTTGTCAGTAATGACATGAAAGACTATCTCCTCAGGTTTCAAAGAAGATCTCACAGTTGAGGAGACCACGACAGAAGCTGCAAGAATGTTATCACTAGCTAATATAAAATGTCGGTAGGAGTTATCAGAGAGGAAGGGTAGCAATTCTGGGGCTGGCAACTGCTTTCTTGCATGAGCATTGGAGGAATACTCATCAGTCAGACGTAAAGAAAGACAATGGATGCCTTTTGGAATAGCACTAGCAGCGAAATGTTTGTTCAGCTGCTCCGCCAACCTTGATCTCTTGACATCTCTGTCCATATTTTCCATCTGCATCAATGAGTTAAAAAAGTTTGTAAGAATTACTGAATGAACCAAAAAGAAGAAAGGAAAGGTGGGGAAAAAAGGTAAATTGATGGAATGGAGCTAAAAAGCATTTACAGTTAGCAAAAATAAAATGCCGGGTGTGATGAAAGAATGTAGTTTAGTTGGACAACATTCTGTCAGATAACAGCGATAACAGAAATAGAGTAATCCCCAAATTATCCAACATGTATCTTAAGAAAGGGGGAAAAAAACCTATGTAGATTCAAATACTACAGATATTAGCTGCTAAATTTAGTTTCCTTTATGTCATAATCACTAAGAATACATCGTAAAAAATAAGTAAAAACATGGTTTATAATATCACTATATATCCCATCATATCAACAATTACAAGTTTTGGCCTTATCAATATGATATGGACCACACAAGGAAAGCCACATATATTTATATCTATCACTGTACAGCTGTTCAAATTTTTAGCAAGCCAGTTTAACAATTTTACAAATGCAAAATGCAGGGTGCATGTAAAGATGCTCTGGGCCCTTATTTAAGATCTGCAATTTTGAAACTATCTAAAAATGTAATTATTTTCAAGATCTTCTTGCCTTGCTGGTATTTTGTAGTTTGGAGTTGTTGATATAAGATGACATGTTTATACCAAGGCTGTCAATCCTGTGAGATAGGTTCATCTCATTTTTCTCATTGAATGGGATGTGCCACTATCTTACCCTATCCCAACATTTGAGACAAAGGATATCTTAAGACATGCTAAGACATGCTAATAGGGACGTCGGGATGATGGCGGGACGATCCTGTCCCAATACTTGGGAAGTAATCTATCCTGATGTCCCACAAAGCGTCTGGTTGAAATTTGAAACCATAGTTTATACTACTAATGTAAATGTAAAAGGAAATGCATATGCAAGAAGCATTGTAATGTAGATCAGTATAGATCAGTAAAACACATGGATTAAATGTCAACATATAATACTTGGGAAGTAATCTATCCTGATGTCCCACAAAGCATCTGGTTGACATTTGAAACCATAGTTTATACTACTAATGTAAATGTAAAAGGAAATGCATATGCAAGAAGCATTGTAGTGTAGATCAGTATAGATCAGTAAAACACATGGATTAAATGTCAACATATATCAATCTTGACAATAAAAGAATAAAAATTGTTTAGATAATAAACCAAAGGTTTTCAAGTCTATATTTGTAGAGTATCTTCTCACAAACTTCGATATCTTTTTTTGCTAGCGCAAGCCAATGCACAATATGGCATGGAACATTTGTTTCTAGATCTCATAATGCTGGCAAAATACAAAATATTGCTTGACGATGACTAAGACGTGCTTTCCAAGCCCTTACCAAGTTAAATCATACAATTGAGGTTCAACTTATAAATGAAAACTTAATGGATCCTACCAAACTGATGTAGATGATGATCTTACAGAAGCTTTTTTAAGATAAGAATACCATGTCAAGACGTTTAGGCGCCCCATTTGATATAAGAGATCATAAATCAACAATTATTTGAATGAAATTGCATCGACAACACCTGAATCTACATAATATTGAGTAACATAATGATTTTGATGGTAAATTTCACAAGCCCACCAAAGGATGAAAATTAAAAAAGGAGTCATTTTTAGATGAGTCATTGGTGCAATCCACAATCCAACTGCTTTTTAGGAGCAATAGTATCAGGAATTCTAAGACAGTTAGGAAGAATTTTCAGAATCAAATGCATCTAAGAATGCTTTGATGCTTGCATCTGTGTAAACTACTGACTGAAAGAATACCATACCATAGTATAATAATTATGTGAAGACCCAACTAGCATGACACAAAACCATCATATCTTGAGGCATGCTACTGTACAAATTAACACGCAATAATACATGATGATAAATGTGCTATCTACTAGCATGACACAAAACCATCATATCTTTCAGCCCATCACCCTTCACCACCTTCACTACCTATCACCATTATCACCATATTTGTACCATCCTCACCACCATTACCATATCTGCACTACCCACGATCATCCCCATGCCTTCGACCACCCACCATCATACCTCCACCACCAACCATCTTTCACGACCCTTTTTTTTTGAATTTTTAAAATTAGAAAATGATTTCTCATTTTCAGCAAATGAACATGTTTTCAGATTTTCTATGGAGACAGAAAATTGGAAATAGAGATGAAAATTAGAAATGGAGAATGAAAAATTATTTTCCACAACTAAATAGGCCCTAGGGCACCCCCATCCCAAGAATTAAAACCTTTGATGTGGTCCTATAATTGCAGTACATTTCCTATATGCAGTTACTGTATGCAGTCAGGCAGCATATAAACCGAATAGGTGGCCCATTAGTACCATACAGCCACATATGTAGCCTACTTGTGCAAGCCGATGCAAGCAGTGGTGGTTCTATAAGATGGTGGCTGGATGTGGGCTATAGCGATGCAGGCATTATTACTTTATGGATAATGTTATAATTATTGTTAACAAGTTTTAACGAGCAAGTAGTTACTGACTGTTAGCTGATACCGTTATTAAATACTGATGTTATTATTGTCTTTTATATAAGCAATAACCGGCTGTTAGCTGTTACTATTATTAAGCATGGATGCTATTTTGCACTTTACATATTTTTAATTGATAAATATTTTAAAAAAAACAACAATGGCGTGTGGACCCCTTGATGCATCCTTATACCCGACACACTATGCAGTCCCTGGACTGCTCGCGTATGTCTTTTAAATCATGGAGGCTGATATCAAGGCAGCAGTTACATGTGGTAATGTGCAGCTATAATACTTCAATTTACTAGCACAAGAAATGCTCAAGAGGGTTCTAAGGAAAGATGCCAAAGACTAGCTTGTATGAAAAAGTAGAGAGAACTAAAACAGTAGAGAAGCATGACATGTCACCCCTCCCCACAAAAAACTAAATAAATAAATAATAAAAGAAAGGCGAATGGGGTGTCATCCTAAAGTTAGAACAATATCTGAATGTCTCCAGTGCAGTGATCTTGAGAAGTTGCAACAATTAAATGGATAAACTACACAGAGTCAATTGCATACCGTAGCCTTCAATGTTATGGCAAATGTCCTGGCATCGTACTCGTTACTCTTCATTTCAGTAAGAAACTCACTGAATGATTCAGGCACCTTCAGTCCAACTGGAATTTCCTCAGAATTCACTTGATTAAGTATCTTATACAGATCTCTAACAAGCCTCTGTACCAATTCAATCAGGTTGGTCAAGACAATAGAGCAACTTTTTTCTTCATTCACAAATCAAACCCATCTAGTGATTGTGATATCATCAACCAAACATATATAGTAAAATGTAGATATTTACCGAAGAATCATCGCCCCTCCTACCAAGGATCCTTGGCCCTAGTCGCCTTCCCAGACAATCTGGAAAAAAGAAAAAGATGAAAGTTAAGATATGCATGCAACATAATTTTTTGAATCCTCAGATGCCTTTCTCTCTGTCTTTTTTTCCTTGTCTGTGTTGTTATTTGGTCACAGGTTGATGCTTCTAAACTAGAGTTGTCCGACTGCAGTATAAAGTACAGTACATTTCATTGCCAAAGTAAGGCTTTGGTTTAAAGTGTGGTCCCTTTCATCGCTAAATTCATGAATTTACCCTTGGTTGGCCTACCTTGGTTTGTGAAGACATAATACAGATATTTTTGTGATAGGTTAATAGAGTATACAGCTTTAGCTTCATTGAATTCAATATCATAACAGGAACATGCCACATAGAACAGTTATGCTGAGCTCCTATTTTTTAGTACAGCTTGCATTGCTTGTTGCCACAATGAAAAATGTAGATCTAAAACGTCACAAATGGTAAAATAATTTTTGAAACAAAAGTATAAATATAATACAAGAATAAAAAACATAAAAAATAATAAAATCTTAATTAAACTGTCACAGTTGCATGAAACTAGATTTAGCAGAAGATGCATATTGCAATCCTCAGCTTATAGAAGAATAAAAGAAAAATGAAATATATATCATAAAAGT
Source organism: Metroxylon sagu (assembly GCA_017589505.3). NCBI lineage: Eukaryota > Viridiplantae > Streptophyta > Magnoliopsida > Arecales > Arecaceae > Metroxylon > Metroxylon sagu. The sequence goes on along the minus strand of JACVBY030000605.1, from coordinate 1,285,323 downwards.
GGGACAACTGAACATCAAATTTAAAACTGAATTCATCAACAATCCTTTTCTTTTAGATGATGTGATAATTATCTAAAAAGTCCAACACTTTGAGAATTGACAGAAGGTCATATTCTGCATTCCAAATAATCAACAGAAGTGCTGTCTGACTTTTCTTTCTCAGACACTTTTTTGTTCTGTTTCCAGCTGTCCACTCTTTCCCCCAAATATCATGAGGCACGAATTTTTCCTAGCTTGAACCAATGCTATTTTGCCACCAATAGCAATACTTTCACAGCTGTTATTGTCCAATCATGCACTTTAAATTTTCGTAACTTATGTGGGCATAACTGTCAGTAGCTTATGAAACCACCAGGAACCTTATATCATCCATTTTGACACTAATCTAGGTGCTCCTTATAATTTACCCTGAACCACCAGGAACCTTATATCATCCATTTTGACACTAATCTAGGTGCTCCTTATAATTTACCCTGAACCTCATAATCCAATTCTTAAAACAATTTGATAGGTAGTAAAAGCTCGCTATCACATTAAACATTTTTTTTCCTTGGAATAGCAAGCCATCAGCATCATATTGAAGACGATGGAACCCTTGTAACCACAAAGTCCTTAACTCAACCCTTTCATAACTCAAATATGAAATAATCTGTGTAAAAATTATTCACCCAAGTAAAGGAAAAAGGAAAAAAAAAAAAATGATTTCTTTGACAGAGGCCTTTCTAGCAATAAATAACTTTCTAGGAACCTATTTACAAAATAGGAAAAGAGAGCAATCATGATACAATCTGTAAACAACCAGAGTGAAAGTTCATCAAAGATGCACCTTGTTGAAGGAAAGCAAAAGCCAAAATAGAGAAGCAGCATAACAGCAATATTAAGTCCTGGACTAAGTCCTTTTTCTGGAGGGTGGGAAGGTGTGGGAAGTCGCAAGAAAGTACAAGACAAACAAAAGAACATCTACGAACAAAACTGAAACCTAAGTTGTAACCACAATTCAATTTAGCTAAAGACCAATCGTCCTAAATCCAGAATCAGAAGGTTGTCAGACCGAAGTCAAGAATAGTATCAAACAAAGACCAAAATCCAAGATCTTGGGATCTTTTAGATCAGCAAGATGCAACTAAAAAATCATTCCAGCTCTAATCAGTATGTTAGCCGCCAATCCAAGCATTACACCCCATATCCATCAAATAAAAAAAAAAAAGAAAAAAAAAAAGACAGTAATCAGTACAAATCAACAAGGAATCCACCATAAGAACAATACTAGAGGATCCCAACACCAACCTTCCAACTAAAATTTTGACAGCTTAACAAGAAAATGGGAGCTCAGTGAGCAAGGATGTAAGACAAAAAACAATCCAAACAGAACAAGTCCCACCAATCCGATCCATAGCCATAGCAGATCAACCTGCGATGCACCAATTTACGACGACTCACGATATTAACAACCTCTAACCAATACAACCACCAATGTCCAGATCAAAAAATGAACAAATAATTATAAAAAAAAGACGGGGAGCTCAGGATTGCAAAATAGATCAGCCAAAACACCACCTAAATTGGATCGACCAATCCCAATCAATACCAAATTGAATCAACCCACGTCATGCTCATTTGCAATCGCCCAAGCATGAAACACCTCCCGAACCGACGCCAGAATCAATGTTGGGCTTAAAAATCTAATATTTTCACCAGGAAATGAGAGTTTACCGACAGAGGATTTGAAAATCCACGAAATCGAATCCGAAGCTCATAGGATCAACCAACAACGCACCCATTCAAAACCACACATCCATCAGAACACCTCCTTTTGATATCAGAACCAATGTGGAGCAGGAAATAAATCGAAATTTTGGGCAAGAAAAGGTGGGGAGCCTGGCTTACCGAGAGAGGAGCACTTGTTGACGCCCTCGAGGGTGACGACGGCGGTGAGGATGAAGACAAAGGGGAGAAGGAAGGCGAGGGCGAGGATGGTGTGGAAGAGGGTCCGGTAGGGGAGGTGGCGCGCGGCGACCCTGACCTTCATGGAGTCCACGAACCCATTGCTGCTCGATATCGTGATACTTCTCATGCTCGGCGAGATCCGAAGCTGCATCGTCGTCGCCGACGCCGCCCCGTTGCCGCGGCGGAGGCGGAGGCGGCGTCGGAGGAGGCGATCGCGGCGGCGGCCTTAGCAGCAGCGGCGGAGGCCCATGGAAGGGAGCGGCGATCGGTTGAGGAGGCGGCGGCGGCGGAGGCGGAGCGGAGGGATCTCAAGGTCGGGTTTTGGGGGGCCTCTCGATCCGGCATTGGGGATCCGAGAACGAGGGTGGGAACGATTCACAAGTCTCCTTTCTCTTCTTTTTCTATATACTAATTAAAATAAAAATAAAAATTTGAGAGGATTGCTGTTGTTATTATTATTATTATTATATTAAATTTTTACAAGGAGAGAGAGAGAGAGAGAGAGAGAGAGAGAGAGAGAGAGGAGGAGAGATGGAAGAGAGAATCTTTCCTTCCCTTCTTCCATAAGAATAGGAGAGAGAAAAAGAGAGAGAAAGGGATGGGCCATATTCTCTCTTTCTTCTTTCTTATCTGAGTTTTTTATTTTATTTTATATAATTTAAACATAAAAATTCTTTCTTTCTTTTTTTTTTTTCAGTGAGAAAATACTAAAATTAAGAAATATGCTAATTAGTCAATTTTTATTTGCTCTTGGGTTTTTGTTCCTCCGTCAACAACAAGAATATGAGATGGAGAAAGAGAGATGCAAGGAGAGGGATGGTCTATTTTTAGGGAGTTGATGTGGAGTAATCAAGGCAATGGAGAAAATTGACCTAAGAATAATGAGTGGCAAGGACTAGAATATGGATATAATTAAATGGCTTCATAATCTAATAGTCTTGCTTGATTATTTTTTCTTTTAAATTAGATTTATAAGATACTAAACCATTAAAATTGCCAAGTAGTTTCTGTATATATGAATTATTAATTTATAATATCATTAATTTTAAAGGTATGATAACTAATGTCTAAATTTAGTAACCTTTTAGACAAATATTATAAGTATAGCCTTGTGTTCAGCATCTCTCTCATCTTATCTTGTAGGTTGGCTAGCTTGCTTGTTTGACTTGGTTAAAATTATTAAGAGTCTAGGTTTAGCCAAACTCTTTTAAGAGTTGAAAGGTCTTGAGCCAACAACATCAAGTGCTTGGACCCTATACCAATCATGGTTATTATTTCAATGGAGAGTAAAGTGATTGGGCTGATGAAGGAAGATGGATCAATGAGACAAATCTCACAATCATAACCATAGTCATGCCATATCATTCAATCAACATGATTGTTGCATAGAATGTGTATAAAAACACAATGTATTAGAAAAAGTTGGAATATAATAGCATTTAGGGTATGCAAGAAAACTAAGTCATAAACCGATATGATTTTTGTTTAGTATAAGTTGATTTTTTTTACCTCTTAGTTTGGTTTAGATTTTAAAATTCTTAAAATAAAAAAAATTGATTTGATTTTGGTTTGGATTTTTAGAAAATCAATATAAATCGATCCAAGCCATTTGTATATATTGTATGGTCTTTCATTCATACTATAATTAAAATTGAGGTGTGTAAATAACTAAAATATGTGAGAAGTATATTTTTTTTTTTTATTATGAGCAACTAAGTTGCTATTTATTCACATAAAGTTTCCTTACAAAAAGAACTGATAAATCGAACCAAAATCACACTGAATTTCTTGATTTTAGTTCGATTTTGCTCTCGGTTTTAGTTCTGGTTCCTGTTTTAGTTTCAAGAAGCCGATTCAAACCGATTTGATTTTATAAAGACCTTTAAATTGACCTAATTCAACCCATCCCCACCTCTAATGGTGTTTATAATTCCTAGGTAAATTTTCTAAAAAATAGTAAAATGGTTAGTTGATTGATTTAAAGAATTTATAGGGATTATGATACGAAGTTTTTGAACACTATTCATGAGAATTATTATGTATTCTGTAGCATTATCTTCTTGGCGATACATCAAGAGTTTTCTTCCTGATAAGCCAATAGGTTTTTCCTCTAGGAAGTCAATAACGAATACAAAATTAAGATGAAGTGTAGAGCAATCCTATTTGCCATCAACGCTTTTGGGGTGCCATGCATATATCATACCTTTTTGAGAGACTTAGTGCTCATATTCATAATTTACGCATAAAAACTTCACATTATCTAATGTGACCCTCAACCAGTCTCTGATAACTAGTGCCCATTAATATTATGCAGTATTTGCAATCATATATTACCACTTAATGTATCCTTTTCATGCAACTAGCATCACTTTTCAAAATATATTTGCACCCAATTTTTTAAACCTTATAAGATGGTGTTTTGATTTTTTCACAGAATGAGTCGCTTTACATTCCATTCCATTACTTACTTAAGATTTTTTTAAATAAATATTTATGAAGCTTTAGTATTTTAGTTAATTTTTAAATATTTATAAATTTTAAAAATTATTTCTTTATGATAAATTTAATTTATTTAAAATTGATACTGCAATGTATTATAGTCGAGACGAGACGGGATGGTCGGGATTAGTTTTGGAATCTCTATTTTCATAATTTATATGTGATAACTTTTTATTTATTAGCTTTAGAAGAATAATAACTAATATCTTCGGTAAAAACAATATTAGCCAATAAATGAAGGGTAGAATGTAGATAAAAGGCCATAAAATTGAGCTGTTCAATCAAGCATTTAATTAGCAAGGGGCATGCCAGGCTGGCCATGAACTGAAAGGCTTAAAGTCTCATTTGATAAAATTCTACAATAACTCATTTTATACATGCTTATATACAATATGAATATTATGTTCATAAAGGCCTAATATGATAATATGATGACAAGGGTACGGTGTTGTGGAGACAATTGTTTAGAGGAAGAATTATTTAACTTTTTATGACCTTGTTGCTTAAAAAACATTTATTTTTAGGAAGTGGGATTGGTTCTCTTTATCATCAAGGGCTTCATACATTTTATTAATAAGATGCATTCAATAGTTTATATTGAGTTGGTGCAAGACTTAAGTGGATGCACATGTCCTCTGTTCCAATGGCACTCCACCTACAAGCCATCACCATAATTTTAACCATAATTCACATGCCTTCAATAAGATGTTGTAAATTATTAATTTAATATTGATATGGGCTTAATTTGATTGATTAATCACATGATGGGTTCCCATATGAAGAGGGAATTTGTGAGAACAAGCCCTTGGACCAATTGGATCCAGTCCATTTGGCCAATGTGGACTAGAAAAAAAAATAAAAAAAAGGATGAACGTAGCAATATTATTATACTTTGAAAATCCACATGCATGATTTTATTATAATTTCTAAATTAAGCAATATTCGTTTCGAAATTCTTTATGTCCAATATTTAATTTGAAACATGTTATAAATATATATTAACATGAAAGATGGTTTCAATAGTGTAAATTCTTTGTATATTTATTTACATGAAAAACTAGATCAAGTAAGTTTATTAGTTATGTGATTAGATTATATCTCGAGCTTTATGGTAAGATTTGTTAAGAATTATGTTGTGAATTGTTTTAATACTTTAAAATATTTAAATAAATTGTAAGATTATGTGCGTGTAACTTGAATATGTATATGTTATGATTTTCAATCAAGCTATACTTTGTGATATATGGACCCAGCCTATCAACACTTGTACGAAGGCTTGTGATATTAGAACCTTTTTTATATGAAATGTATATGGTTTCCGTTTTATAACACATACTGCAGAATTATATGCAGTTTCTATTTTGTAACCCTATTATAGGGTTTATATATGATCATAATTATTAACTAAAAAGCTTTTATTAGACCCTTTAAAACTTAAGTAAAGCTTTATTTGCTAAAGAAAAACACTTAAAATAATGATTTCTGCAAATAACTTAATTATGAGCACATGTATTATAATGTTATCTTAAGTATTTATGATATTACCCATGTATCTTAAATTGTATTATTCTGCTTACTTGATCCTTATAGTTATGATTAGAGATGACTTGCTGAGCATTGCTCATAATTTTTTTTTTTTTAAAGAGGTCAAGAAATAAATGGGATTCGAATAGAAGTTGATTTAAGAGTTTAGCTAAATTTCTCTGTAGTCAACATGATTAGTTGGTTTTGATTTAAGAATATTTAGCATTTTTGATACCAAGATCTTATGTCTATTTTTTGTTTTTATTGATATTGTTTTGGCATTTGACTAGTTTGATTTAATGGATATTTAATCTGCTATTGTTAGTGGATATTTAATTTGTCTTACATATTAGGGATTTATTTTTTAAGTGTGTATCGGATTCTTACATCCTGAATCCACCCTCTATTCTAGAGCATGATTGAAATTCTAATTAAAGAAGGATTCTCCCTCGAGATAGTCACTTTGTCCAAGTTTAGTCGAGGCTCTTCTTAGATATGATAAGGCCAATCCTATAAGGAAATTAGCCAACTACTTCCTATCAAGATATAATCTTCTTCGGGATCAGGAGTCAATAAGAACCATCCAATAAAAGATTATGATTTCAAATGAAACTCCTTCGAACATCTATAAAAGCAACCTAAGTCGCCTCAAGTAGATCTTTTTCTATTTATCTCTCTTCTCTCTCTTTGTTTAAGCACCAAACTACTCATCTAGGAAACCTAGGATTCTATTTGTTATCCACTTTACTAACTTAAGCATCAAAGGGTTTCCTTTGGAGGAAACTTTAGGGCTCCCCTAGTACTCTTCTTTTTGGTTATAGAGAGGCAGTCAGCTAGCTGGGGAGGTGATTTATTGTCTGAGGAAGGAGAAATCTTGTATGTTGGCATGAAGACCAAATTTAGGTGTCAACAAATATTACCCATCTTTTGGGTAAATTTTTCTAAAACTAACTTAATAACTAAACCTAGTGTAGGGTAAATATAAGCCCTCTAATTGCTAGTTTGTATAATGTTTCTTCGGAGTTTTGTACTTATCCAAGCAAAGGACTTACAATTTATGTAAATTTATAAGCCCATGTCAGCTTGGTAAATGAAGAATTTTATCACCATATTTTAAGGTCATGTTTCGGATGAGGACATTCGAATGAGAGAATTTAAAGATTCCCTAGGTTTTGTCGAATTCTATCATTTGATATTATCAATTAAAGAAGAGAAGGAAATATATGTCCGTTCCCTAGGATATTGAAATCCCTAAAAAAATGATGTTTTTGAAAACCACATAAGAGGTGAGTTTTGGTAAAAACTCATATTGAAATCCTTCACCATACATATTCTGTTCCAAAATTACCCCCTATCTTGATTAAAAATCCAACCTATATCTCCGCTCTTTCCTTCTCTCTCTCTCTCATCTCTTGTAGGTATGGTATACCATTTTCATTTCTTCTCTCACCTAAGGCTCCTCTTTCCCTTAAAAGACACTTTTTTTTAAGTCTCCTAACTCGTATAAATTTTTTTAATAATATAGCAATTGCTTCTTTTAAATGTTATTTTTTTTTTTAATTTGATCAAAATTATAGTAATGAACTTTAGATATTACGAGTAAATTTGAAATTTTATTCAAAAAATCTAAGAAACTTAAGTTGCTCAACTAAACATTTGCTTCTGATGAATTGGACCACAATCTAAGAATTCGGACCGCGTACCAAACAAGAAAATGATTCAATTCTATAACTTTCACATTCCTAGATTTCTCATTTGCTAGATCTTGATGATTCCCTCTATCTGAAGAAACCCTCCTCCTGAATGTGACTTAAAGTATTTTGCTTCAATGATTGATGTCAACTTTGGAGCAGAGAAGAGTCACAGAACACTTAGAATTTTCTTTGTTGATGTTCCCCCATCATAAGAGTGCTTCAGCGAGCAATATAACATGCCAAATATTCTTTTGTTTGCATTCTTCCTTTTTCGAAGGAAGAAGACCGATTGCGAGCGTGCATGTAGTAAAGGCAAAGGCACGTACTTGACCTCTACCCTTGTAATTTCCGAAAGAAACAACAAGCATAAAAAATATCACACTTCATGTGATAATTTCGAAAGCAAGAAAAGTCATGGCTGTTTATTTCTGATAGGGAACCAAGCACTCAAGTTGCACTCTATGATTTTGATTGTCCAAAGCTATGCTCATCGTCGTTACTCGAGTTGGGACCCAAGTCCATATTCTTCCAGTCCTTGCAAACTTTATAATATGTTGGTTGGGATCAAAACATTTTATAGTCGTGCAGTAAAAAATAACTCTCATGGCGACCATTTGTCTCATTGGATTGGATTAAAGTGAAGAACATCACATGGAAAGGGCCATATGAACCACAGCAAAAGACAACACAAGTTAGGCAATAAAGGTCACTCAACAGTCTGGATTTGCTATAATCATAGTTGTCATAGCTTTACCCTTCTCTACCATCCAAGTACATCCAGTGGTACCTTGTACTATATCATATGTTAGCTGGTCTTGCATGATACCACCCCCTCCTCCTCCTCCTCCCCCCCCCCCCCTCTCTCTCTCTCTCTCTCTCTCTCTCTATATATATATATATATATATATATATATATATATATATATATATATATATATATATATACACACACACATATACAACACATACATATAAAGAAAAAAAAGACAAACTGATTACATTCGAATGTAACAAAGTTTATATTCAATCATCTCTTTCATTTTTAAATTTACACGATTTATGAATTTTAAAGATAAAAAAAATAAAAAAAATAAAATGACTTTAAAATTCATATGGATTCAAAGATGAGGAAGGCGATTAGATCTTAAATTTCACACATTCAAATATAGTCAAGCTAATATATATATATATACAAAGCAAAGGTAGAGAAAAATTTTTTCTGTGCTTCTACATGACATTGTTATATATAAAGCAAAAATGGAGAAAAAAAAAATTAAAGAGTCAGATTGCTACTATGAATTACAAATGTCATGATATTAGATTCATAAGACTACAAAAGCCATCCGCATGGCTAGACACATTAGAGGACCGAAGAGTGAAGTGTTGGATATATATTGAGCTTGATAAATTATTAGTTAGGATGGCATATGACAATTCATTATTTGAATTTAAGGTGAACTGAAGGAGAAGATGAATGTTTTCGATTGGCTTTGAATAGATATACTGTTGGATAATTTTTATTTTTATCCTACAAATTTATGATAGGTATTTGATTGAATAAATAGTACTAAATCATGTTTAAATTAATAACAATATTTTAATATTACATTTTATGTTGCTATCTTAGCATTGATGGATGTTCAGGATATTTTGATGCATTGTTTTGATTTACATCTTATATAAAATTGATTTCAAAGTTTTAGATGACCTGATGTTTCCAGCTGTGAAGATCAGCATATTGTAAATTTCAAAGGGACCACCCACAAAAGAAAAAGTTCTGCTCCATGGAAAGGAATGATGCAGTAAGGTAGGTATCATGCCACCGGAAGACATAAAGCTTTTCAAGGACAGGCAGCACCTTTAATGAAGCTATGTGCTCATTTTTTTGACACTTTTGTTCACGGAACCTTTGTTTTTATTCTCTCCACGTCCAAGGCTCCATGCTAGCATTCATGCATGATGGCAGTACTCCAGAAGGTGAAGTCTCCCAGTGACAGAAAGGTCTGAAAAATAGCTGAAGTTTAACATGACACTGAAAGCTTGGTTAGGATGATTTGAGAGACAATTAGGCGGCATACAACAGTAGGCAAAAGATAGAAAAAGAAGACAGAAAAGTTACACCTTACCAGAGTTAAAAAGGACATGCTTTTGGATTGACCTCAAGCAGCTAGTCAATAATTCTCTCACATGACTCTTGGAAAATAGCTGCTGGAAGACTTTTCAACACTTCATCCAGAAGGAACCATAGTCTTAAGAGAGCATTTTGTATGGGGTTTAAAAGGAAAGAAAAATTTTTTCTTTAATTTTTCTTTCATTTTAAAGGTATTTGATATGGAGTTAATTTTTTTAAGAAAATAATTGTTCTCTATCTTTATCCTTTAATAGTGTGTTTGGAATAGGATTAAAAAAAGTTATTTCTATAAATTTTCATCCTCTCTTAAAGATATCTGATATGGTTTTTTTTTTTTTTTTTTAAGGAAGAATTTTTCTCCTTTTATCCCCTAAATTATTAAGCTAGGAAAGGGCAGATTAATAGGGTTAAAGGTAAAAGTTATTTAAGGAATTAAAAAGGATTGAAATATTACGACTAACAAAATATCAAATAATTTTATCACTCACTCTTATCTTACATTTTATACATTAATGGCATTAACAAACATATTAATGATATTTTCACCTCTTTTACGTTAACCTTATTACAAACATAATTAATAATTATATTTGCCATATTTCACCCTTCATTCATAGGCACAACCAAACACAATTAACCAAAAAAAAAAAAGCTTTTACACCCTTAAAATTTACATCAAGAAATGCTATTTCTGTAACTTTTTATCTTTATTTTCTTAAACTCACACCAAATGCACCCTAAATTGTTAACTTAGGAAGAACAAATTAACAAAGTTAGAAGCAAAAAAATATTCAAAGGTCAAAAGAAGCTGAAATATTGGAACTAATAAAATATTAAATATTCACCACCCTCCTTTATCTCATCTCTTTTATATTAATGATATTCACAAAATATTAATAATATTTTTATCTTTTTTTACATTAATCTTGTTCCAAACACAGTACAGACAAAACCAAACACAGTTAGTAGGAAAACTTTTACGCTCTTAAAATTTGCATTAGAAAATATTACTCCTATAACTTTTTATTTCTAATTTTTTTAACCTCATACCAAACACATCCCAAGTCCTATAGCCACAAGATCTAGGGGAACTCAAGATTAAATTTTGTAATGAAAACTTGGGTGGCACAATTCTCTTAGAAGTCTATAAAGTAGAAAATTAATAAATAAATGAGGTACATTTGGCTACATTCAAATATATTTAAGTTCAGAATTTAACACTTTCTTCACTTTTGGATTCGTATGGAATTCAAAGTCATTCATTTTTTCTATCTTTTCTATCTTTTGAATCCAAAAACTGTGCGGATCAAAGAATGAAGAAAGTAATTGAATTTAGGCTTGATTACCTTTACATATAGCTAAGTCTACCTCTAAATTAATAGTATCTTGTAAGATGGCATTCAACTTGGAAAAAACAAATCAAGAAGTTTTGAGTGCTTTTAGTGCGGCAACCGACGATCACTTGTTGGGGGTGCTAGCATGTGAAGGCCTCATGCAAACACATGGAGGGGAGGAAAAACGCTGCCGTGTTGTTATCATCACTTGTCCGTTTGCTATCAATAATTGTCATGAGCTATGGAAGGGTACATCTGCCTCCCCTTTCCTCAAAACAAATGCCAATTATTATTTCAAAGCCAAAGAAGAAAAAAAGAAAATCAATTTGACATCCCAAATATTTATTCTCAAATAGTTCCTTTAGGCTTACTTTGAGTGCCATGGGTGTTCTAACTCAACTCCTTTCTATTTGACATAAGGTAATTATGCCTCATCCTATGGATTCTAACAGTTTCACCTAATTTATATGAACTTCTAATTCAGCCAACTACCTTATCATAGATTGGGCAAGCATCTCAAAGCAACAAACCTGACTATTAAACGAGATGAAGCCAAGCCACATCAAGAGTGGAAGAGAGGAAAAAAAAAAGATCGTAGACGCCTCAAAATGCTTTTATAACCAATCTCCAAGCAGAAAGACAGAGATGAGGTCTCACTTTTTCTGTTTATCACCATTAGTCTTTACAAGTGTTTGCATATTTTTTTTCATATATTTTTTATATAAAAAATTATAAACACTTGTAGTTAAGGAAAAATAATGACAGTTTTAAAATAAATAGCTAGCCTACAACGATAAATACCTAGTCAAAAACTTTGCAAATTAGCATTAACTTTGCAAAAGTAAGAAATAAAAGACTGGTAATATATTGGCCTAGTCGAGCAAATAGAAATAAAGAATGATAAGGAAAAAACTATGATAAAATAAACAGGTAATGGCCAATAATAAATACTAATTAGGCGACAATAAAGACTAGCAGTTTAAGGGATAAATAGAAAAATCAAGATCTCATATCTGCCTTCATACTTGGCAGATGAAGATAAACGCTTAGAAACTAAGGACACACAATAACAACAGCCTGCCACAATAAACACCTAGTCAGGACAGCTAAGCATCAAAGCTGCATAAATAAATGGTAGAAGCCCAGTAATGTGTCAGTCCAATCATAGCTACGTTGGAATAAACGGCAATAAAGGATGATAAGGAGAAAACGAGGATGGACTAAACATTTAACATCCAGTAATAAGCACGAACTAGCTGACAGTAAAGACTAGCAGTCTAAGAGATATATTGAAAAAGTGAGATCTCATCTCTGCCATCCTCGCTTGGCCACTAAAGAGCAACACTCAGAACTCTAGGATAAACAGTATTCAGCCATCCAGGTTAACTGTTTTCGGGACATTACTGACATTAATAAACACTAAATGGGCGGTGGCAAAAACTAGTAGACCAAGGGATAAACAGAAAAAGTGAGATCTCATCTGTCTTCCTACTTTGCAGTAAGTGGTAAATACTTAGCAACCAAAGATAAACACTAATAGCTCCAAGATAAATAGTTAGTCTCTTAACTCTGACACAGCTATGGCTGGACCAACATATCACCTGACTTTTGCTACTTACTCTTACAGCTTTGGTGCTTAGCCATATACACTAGGTGTTAAAGATATTAATATCATTAATAAACTCTGATTGGGTAAGGGTAAAGACTTAGTCCAAGGTATAGATGCAAAAAAGAAGATCTCATCTTTGTTTCCTGTTTTGCAGATGGTGATAAATACTTGGCAACCAAAGAGAAACGCTAATAGGTCCAACATAAATAGTTAGCTTGTTTACTTCGATGTGGTTGTGATCAACTTTTGTACTTAGACATGTAGATTGAATATTTAAGGATGTTAATGACACTAATAAACAATAACTGGACAATAGTGAAGATTAATAGCCTAAAGGATAAATAGAAAAAGCAAGATCTCATCTTTGTCTACTTGCTTTATAGATGGCGATAAATACTTAGCAACCACAGAAAAATACTAACAGTTCCCAGATAAATGGTTAGCCTATTCTGATGCAACTGTGACTGGACCAACAGATCGCAGATCTTTTGTTGCTTAGACTGTTGGTCTTTGCTATCTTCTAGTTAGTATTTATCATTAGGTATCAAATGTTTAGCCGATCCTAACTTTCTTCTTATCATTCTTTATTGCAATTTACTTTGATGTAGCTATGATCAAACCAACACATTACCAGACTTTTGTTGCTTTAGCACTTAGCAAACCTAACTAGATGCTTATCCTCTCAAGCATGCTCTTTTATACCATATGTGCTATGTTTATCACCACGGGCTAAATGTTTGTCACGAAGTGTCATTCTTTGATATTGCATGTGTTCACATCCAAACACTGTTAGCTATTCTATAATGTGATTGACCTTTTTATGTTCGACCGGGTAATGTAAATGTTTACCATCTAGCAGCTTGTTTTTATTGCCTTCTACTTGTGTTCATTATGGAAGATGGTTTTCAATGCTGCATGCTAAGTACTTGCCCAGGAGTAAGAAGCATGAAGTCAAAGTCAAACTGCAGCTGCAAATTGGTACTACCACATTACCTTTACAGCAATACAATATAACATTCTCTGAAAACTAAATTGCTTACAACAGTTTTAATTACAAACAAATAAGTTCACAACTTTAAGAATAAACATTAACATTGACTACCCATGCGCGTCTCCCCTTTTTAAAAAAGAACATTTCAACAAAATCTAGAATTAAGAAACGTAAAAACCTGTTGCGGACAACATCCAACAAAAATTACATGCATTTCATCGTATAATTATAGCAAAATATGCTCTAGTACTCAGGTGAACCTTTAGTTTGATCATCACCAAACAGATATATGGTGAAGGGATGAAATGTCTATCAACTGGCATTGCTTGACATAGCACACGCTTGAGTGATAATCATTAATCTTCAATTTTACAGCATTTTTCTTCCTGCATAAATTTATGGCTGAAGGGCTTAGCCTGGCAGGCATCTAACTGGTCTGGGCAGGCTCCTTTTCTACAAGAGTTGTTTAGAACAAAATGAAATCAAGCACAAAATACCAATTAGAATTAGCAACTCTTCTTACCCATTTTTCCCACAACCGCTTGTAGAAGTTGCATACATCTTTGAATATGATAATTCTGTATAAAAATATCAGATACGTTTGGGAACATATGCTGCAAAAACTACCTAACTGCATCCACTATTTGCAATAGACAACAGAGCTCTGGCAAAATATAGAGGGAATGATCACAGGAAGCTCGCTAGAACACAAACTCCGTATCAGTGACTTCAAGCACCTTATGTGCACCCTTTGACTTTGCCCCAGGCCTGAACTGGTTACCTTCAATGTACCTGCTTCAGATTTATTTGTAAGCAAATATTCATTGAATGATACAATATATACAGCATGAGAAAACCAAGACTATAAAGAAGCTCACAGCTCTTTCAGGAAGGGGTGTTTATATAACCCATCAGGGATCCTCCCTGTGAATGCATTGTGGTCTAAGTACCTGATAACATGTTGACAAACAAAAGACAGATTAGTGCCCAATAAGGAGGGAACCATCAGCAATTTCTTTTCCCCAGCCTGGATTAGAAATTCCTGACTAAAAGTTAAGATAGACTCACAAATAGGTTAATCTTGGAATATCGACAAGCCTTGGAGTTACTGGTCCAGTCATCTTGTTGTATGACAGGTACAAAATTTCCAGGTTGGTCAAATTTGCAAGCTGATCCGGCAGTCCTCCACTCAAGTGGTTATTGTTCAGGTATCTAAATAACACAACTTGAGTTTAATTTAGGAAGAATATATACAAGCTCAACAGAAATCATGATAATATAAGCATTGATATCCACTTACAAGTTGCGGAGGGAAGGAAAGCAGCCCCCATTGCGGATGAGGTCTCTTAATGTTCCCGTGAGATGGTTGTTACCAACATCACTGCGGATGGATAAATGGTTAGCAAATTATAACAGTTAGACAGCATTGTTGAGGGAATGATAAGAGGGAAAAATCTAGGAATCCATCAGTTAGAAATTCAGATCACAGATCAATGACTGATTGTTCTAGAAAGTAATATGAGAGAGAGAGAGAGAGAGAGAGAGAGAGAGAGATACAGGTGTCTTAGGTTCTTGAGACTTCCCAACTCTGGAGGAATTTTTCCAGTAAAACGGTTCTCATGAAGATAGAGATAACGAAGTTCTGGCAAGTTGGCAAGCTCTACAGGAATTTCACCTTTAAAGTTATTGAAGCTCAAGTACCTGCAGATATCTCATATAACCAATATCAATATGCACAACCAAAAAAAAGAAACCAAGTCCAAGAAATGGGAAACTCTGGCATGCTTACAAGTGTGTTAATTTCTTTAGCTCACCAATTTCTGGAGGAAGAACATCTTGCAGCTTATTCCATCTCAGGTTCCTGAAAAGCATACAATTGAACAATATTGCAAAAATAAAATCACTAATTGCTTGAATAATGACATGTCGGCTTACATCAACTTTTCTCAACTTTAATAAAAATATTATTTAACAAGGTGGAGTTATTTCTGACATATTATGAACGAAAACAATAACTGTGCGAGTATAATTTAGAATGCAATGTCCAAAGGTGAATACAATGAGTGCTAAAGGCTGAATTTTTCATATGAAATAGAACCTCATGTTAATTTGACCAGTTAGACTTGCGACAAGACTTGATTGCTGTATATTGCATAAATCACAAAACTTTCTCTAGGAATTATAATCTGAGGTGGCTTGCCACCATTTGCTCATAAAAATAAAAAAAATCAAAATTATGAGGAGAAATGAACAGTTATTTTACTTTATATTCGGACATATTTGGACTAGTTAGTTTACAAGACAAGTTTCCATGCCAAGTAACACATCAAACTGGAAACATGGATTTGGGATTTTATTGTCTGAAAACAATATATACATGCAAATCTCCAGTTGAAAAGACCAGAAAACTCGAGACCAGTCAGTTGTAGGGTTAAACATTTCAATTTTAGTGGAAGGAAATAACAAAATCAATAATCTATTAACCAATATGTTCATAAAAAAGCCTATTGGCCTGACACTAAAATCAATAATCTATTAAGCAATATGTTCATAAAAAAGCCTATTGGCTGGATGCTGTTCGTAACTGTGCTATTACCCACCCAAGGACTGCACCTACTGGTCTTCATGATACATAGTTTTCTCTAGCCTAAAATTAGTTTTTGGGTCAATATTCCAAATAAGAAAGTTGGAATAATTCTCAAAAGTGGATTTCTATTATGGTTTATATTAGATACCCTGAAAGTGGTGTATGTTGAATTCCAATTCTAAATGCCTAAATATTAGCCAAACTACTTTTGTGAAAATAAATGCATCAGCATTTTGTTAATTATCATCATGAAGAAAGAATTGAAGCTAACCAAAAAAAAAAAAAAATTGCAGAGAAGATTTCAGACGAACAACTGCTTCAACTCTAATGTTATTCTACACCACACTGGGCATTTTCACTCTTATAGCATCAGTAGGATGAGGGAACAATTAACTATGAAGAAATTATTAAACTAAATCTGAAACGGAAGGAAGCAGCTTGTATCTTATTATTTTTGTTATAATATTGCTGGCAACTTGTCTTCAAAATTGATAAGCCCATAGAAAATGAGTATCTTAAAACTAGTCACCAAAGACAATAACTGATTACATTTTTCCTTGATAAAAGGCATCCAATTTGAAAATCTTGCAACCTGTATCGGAACTTATATAATGGAAGATACTAAAGATAATCTGCGTGGTGTGTTCAGGGATAACAAAATAGCATTAGAAAAAACTCAAATGTTTGAAGGTAAAACTACATCACACAGAAAATAATATAATGCAAAATGTGAATAATAGTCAAGAAAATCTGGAAACATACAATATCTTGAGGTGTTTCAGCCGCCCGATTTGAGGAGGGATGGGCCCAGTCAACTTATTATTATGGAGATCCCTGTAATTTGAAGATGTCAAGGTGAGCAGCCACCTTTCACTGAATTTGAACAACAACAACAACAATAATAAAGACAAACACATGCCTACAGAAACTTCCACAATACAAAGATGAATCTGTTTTGCTTGTATAAATTGATTGTGCCCACTAGACTCGGAAACAAATTCTTTCAGACATGCTTCACTGTTCTTTTACCACCCGATCAATGGGGAGAAATCTCATATGCTTAGAGGACCACAATGGCACAATTTCAATAATCTAACTT
Organism: Metroxylon sagu; assembly: GCA_017589505.3. Lineage (NCBI taxonomy): Eukaryota > Viridiplantae > Streptophyta > Magnoliopsida > Arecales > Arecaceae > Metroxylon > Metroxylon sagu. The sequence continues at coordinate 1,267,908 of JACVBY030000605.1, read as the reverse complement.
CACAAAAGCAGCTAATATTTACAATTTAACCAACTTAATCAAGCTTAGCATTAACAAAGATTAATGATTTTTTCAATACATACAATAAAAGTATCAGATGCTACTGGTACAAGCCATTCACAACTGCATGGACATGTAAATATTGAAAATCCAGGTTCAGCATTTGCAATACAACATGAGCATGTTTAAGCTTGTCACTGTAGCATCATAGACAGACAGATTAAGGCTATATTTAGCTCCATAAAATGATGCAGTAAGCTGATTTACTATCTAAACATGCTGTTTCAGTAATCATTTTGAAAACAAGTTACCAATAGTGACAGGCTCAAGTTAATTTGGAATGGATATTGGTAACTAGGACAAAAAACATCAACAAAATTACTCTTCTATGTTCAACCGCATAATTGGCTTATCAAGCTCTGGGAATCAAACACAGACAAGAACATCAACAAAATTACTCTTCTATGTTCAACCGCATAATTGGCTTATCAAGCTCTGGGAATCAAGCACAGACGCAATGCGAATACTGCACAACCCAAATATTTCTCTTATTGTAACATATTATCCGGCAAAGCATTACAAACAAAGAGTAATCATTAAATAACAGGCTTAGGATTTTGACATTTCATGAATATGACTTTGATGACAGGAGGAGAGAATTCTTACAGCCTCGTCAGATCCAGGAGATTTGTGACAGCAGTAGGAAAAGGACCAACAATTGATACAGCATACACTTCCCTGCAGGTGAAATAGGATAATAATAATATAAGTCATGGATTAAAAAGGGAATTTCAACATGATAATCACTTCTAGTTTGTTCACCAAAATATATATCCTAAAATTTGAAAACAGAATCTTTCAGTGGGAAAGCTTAAAAGAAAATTTACATCCAATGGTAAGCTTTTACATATGCAGAAAGGAAAGGACCTGAAAACCAGTGGTCACTTATTGTGCTAAATTATTTCTATGATGTTACAATGTCCAAAGCAGCACATCACCCTTAAATCAAATATTATGTAATAATATAAACCAGGTAATAATAGATGTGGTACTATCATGGTACAGTAATGGCAAAGAGATGTTCTTGGAATTGCTATCTCAGTGGTATACTCATTCCAAAGCATAGATAATATAAACCAGGTAATAATGGTGTATATCTTCCATCTTCGTATGCTATATCTGAACAAGCACATATCCTATGCATGTGGGTATGCATGAAAAACCATTGCTTTTAGGTTTACTGACACTGAGATAAGATGATCAGTTCATATATTTGTTGATTGCAGCTGAGATGCTAAATATGGGCATGCCGGAAACTATTACACATCAAGGTGCCTAGGATAATCATATACTTCTACACATACTAGCTACTATTAAACGAGCTTGAACATTGCATACATTAATGGATCTATGGATACAAGACATCCATTAAGATTTTTGGCTTCTTTTTCAGATACTTAGGCTTGTTGGTAGGTTAAATTAGCTATTTGATATTATGATACAGAAGCAAATACTTTGCATACATTAAAATGCCAGATAACTACACAAATTGAATAAAATATAATTACAGTATTATGACCAATATGGGCATCATACAACTTAAATGACATTGGACCCTGTATTTCTAAGTGAAATGCATTCTAACAATATTTTAGACTGGAACCTTTTGAAAGGTGACTTGAGCAATAGTACAAAATTGTAAGCAAACCAAGGAAGTGTTTGTCCATATTGCATCATGTCATATGGTGCATACCAGGTTGCACATTAACACAATACACGAGGTTTGTATCAATTGCAACTTTTATCTGCATGTCTGCAGTAAGCCTAAATGGGTGCACACAATAGTTTACAACAACAGTACCTTAAACATAGGCCAACAGAGGCTGACAAGTGTTCAGACTACATATGGTTACTAAATTACCTACCCAAAGTCAAAATATCATGCATATCTATATATTAGTTTTCTTGTTTTAACTCCTGCAAGCCTTGCAAACCACTCTAAGTTCCTCTTTCTTTTGTTTAGTTTTATAAAAAAACTTATCACTCTAGTTTATGTGTGGTTCTTCTTTATAGTGTATAATTCATATGTTTATGACAAGTTTATCCACAAATCACCCATGCACGAGCACACACATTGGTTTAAAAAACATTTGCCTGTTCAAAACATGTTTATCCAGTTGTAAGCAATTAATAGTAGCCTAGACCAAAAAAGAACAGAAGTACTGGCATCTTGGCGTATTCATTGTGTACCAAATTGTCATTTTATGTGTCATTCCATGCTGATGTATGCTGAGTGTCAACACATTGCAATATGTGGTTTGTGTCAACACCTAAGGACAGATACAGCATGCAAGCCTGCAGTCCTTAATACAAAAAATATGTATCAAACCATATATTCCTGTGTTTGAATATCAATCTGAAAAGTTGTATCATATCTAAACATCCTTCATATATCAAGTAAATATCTATGTTGCTGCATGATTCCCATACTATAAATAAATATTATTTTTTATTATTCATACTGTAAAACAGTTTCTGTTAAACCATATTACTGTGCAATGCTCACCACATACAAATGTGTTTTTGCAACTAAAACCCTTCTTTTGTCTTGTAGCCTTTAGCTTTAGAAGTTCTCACAAAGGGACAGGAATCTTTTCAAATTTGAGGACTTCAGATTCCTATATGATTTACTTGGAACGCTTAGAGGATTAAACAGTAAAAGTATGACTTTTACTGAAGATTGTATGACATTAAAAATTCATTCTCCATATGTCCTATATAAAGTATGACTTTGTCCAATTTATTTCACCAATCCTCTATTTTATTTTCTATTCCATATCATTTGAAGATGCATTTTACAATGCATTTCCCTTGATGTTACAAATTTAGCACAGATCATGGCTAATATCAGCCAAAATAATGACTGCAAAACTTTGGGCACTACAATGCAAAAACATGAATGAGAAAAGGGAATGGATAGAAGAGAATAGTTCACTACTTACAATTCTGTTACAACCCTGTAATCTCCTTGTCGAGAACACGTAACACCAGACCATGGGGGAAGATTACCATCTCCACAAGGATCATCTCCAACCCATGCATAAACCACCCTCCATCCAAGCGAAGCCTTGATTTCATTTAATGCTTTTACTGCAATAAAGGCAATTTTAAGCCCATCAGAGAGCTCCAAGAAGGTCTTCCATCCTTGAGTAAGATCAAATCTATGAACATTTCTAATTTTGCATTATACTACTATAATAAATGGAGATCAGTAATTAAAAAATCCATAGCATAATTGAATTGTCAGTAGGAACTGTACTTAGTGAAGCAATATCAATTTTCCATATATGTCAATTAAGGTAGTTTGAAAATAAATGTAGTTCACAGTTAACATTATTACCATCCGCTGGTGTAAAATGTCCCTTCCTATCCAGCTTGTCAGTTAGAATTAGCCATCAATACATAACAATCAAAACCATGGAATGGATTTTTGTCTTTCTGGTGAATAGCATACTTTAGATAGTCATAGAAGTCTTAGAACAAGGTTTAGGCCTGTGGTTCTTTGTTGTTTGGAATTTTTGGATACAATGAGAAAATAAGAGAACACAAATATATAAGGCCATCCATTATGGTGTACAAACAAACTGTGGGTGATGCATTGGCAGGTCTGCACAGGGAGTCTATAAAATATTCAAAAAGCTTTAGTTTAGTGGTTAGGACATTGATTGAGTCATTGACTAGTACTAATTAAGTAGGGGAGGGTTGTTTCCTTAATTAATTTGCCTGGGGGATTTTAGGTGCTACAATCTTTCTAGAACATTTAAGTCATCTCCTCTTCTTTCATTCTCCTACCTCCAAACTTCAACTGTTGTTCTAACACTTTGTATTCATACCTTTTAGTGGGATATATCATTTGGCACCATAGTGAAATTATGCAACTCCATTAATGATCCATGAGATGGTAGATACATGTCATCCCACCTTGCTACTCTCGACACTCAAGTAATTTATGAAATAAGCTTCCAAGAAGACTACTGGGTATTGGTTAAGATGATGATGTGCCAGAACAAATCAAGAAGATAATCCACATGATAAAGCATATGGATCATCTCTCTTCAGGTAAGAATGGTTCTACTTTAAACTAATCTCTTTCACCTCCTCCTTTCGTTATAGGTCTACAAAAGGCCCATGTCTGTGCTAAAGAAGTATTATCTATGCTCTCTTCTTTCTTCTCCATCTTATTTAGGAATTTCTAAACACAACTTGTAGTAAAAGAAAGATCAGATCAAGACTCAACCTTGCAATGATGGTCTACAACAGCTTGGTGGCATCTGTCCCTATAGCTATCTCTGCATCATTCCTCATGTCCCCAACGTAACACCTTGTCACCTTGTCACCCAAGCCTTGCCATGACCATCTTCTCTGCAAATACCTTTTATCATCCTGTTAATCTAAAGGACCTCACCTCTTGATTTGAAGTTTTGGCATGTTAAGGGCTTTTATCATGGGAGAAGCCAAGGTACTACATCTCAAAGTTTCAGCTAATTATTTTATCTAAATAAACGGTTTAAGGATTAAAGCAAGGGATCTAACATGCACTGGACCCAAAAAGAAAAAAAATTGTAAATGCAGCACTCATCCAAAGATATAGAGACAAATTTTAGTAAGTTAATTTAATCAATGTCTAATCATGAACTTCAACGATCCTCCACCAAAGAGTAATTGAGGCAATATTTTCTAATGCAGATGTCAAGCAAAGACGCAAAATGGTGTCTTTCAAAAAAAAAAAAAAAACGTAAGATTTATTTATCAAAATGCATCTTTCAAATCAGCTAAATTTCCTCGCAATTAGCAAACATCAAATTTGATCGCTAGTTCATCTCACAGAGCTCTATAGAATAGTAATTTTTTTCCAATAAAAAGGTTACGGTCTTATAGCAAAAAGTGCAGCCTGATCTGGAGCAAACGACTTACATAAACCAAACAGAACAAGAAAATCCAAACTCAGTTCAATTTCTTACTAAATACCAAACTCAACTGAAGTTTTCCACCCCATATCTCAACCACACCATCTCAACACAAAGAAAAGAAAATTAAAGAAAAATGAACGAAAACCACTAAATTCTGAAATTACACCATATCCAAAGAAACTTTGGTTATTTCGGTTCGAAATCATGAGATCCAGACAAGCGAATGCAACCGAAATCCCAAAAGGATCCAAAGCTGGAACGGAGGAGAGAAATACCGTCTCGCTTCACGGTTTTACCGCGCACGAGGCTGAGGAGAAGAAGGAAGCAGCAGATCGAAGCCAAGGTCGAGGGGCTCCCCATCGGCGATCTCGATCCGAGCCCGAGGACGAAGAGATCACTTCGCTTAGCCGCGTTTCAAGAACCCCATTTTATCGACGGGAGTGGAAAAAAATGGAGCACGCGTCGGTGGAAGGCTGATTAGTTAATTAAACTAATATCTCATTAATTATAGTTTGTAGGCCTCTAATTTTGACCTGTTTAGCTCTAAATCCACTTAGTTTAGTGCTTGCGATAAGGGCGAGGTATCACAGCCATCAAAATAGAAGGATTCCTTAAATCGGATAAATCGCAACCGTTCATACTTTTCCGAAGTGCATTTCGCGTCTGGAACTGATAACTCGCGACTATGGAAGTCGGCCAAACTCCATTAAAGTCGGCTTTCTGTCGGCATGATATGATGCTCCCGTTTTTACCATGTAGACCCCATTCCTTCACTTTTTAGGCTCAAAGGGAAGCAAAATATAGAAAAAGAAGTGGTGTATTTATCAAACTACGCAAGTATTAAATAAATAAATAAAAAAAAAAGCTAACATAAACTTTTGATCCTAAACCCTACTCAAAATTTATTTTGATTCTCAAACTCTCAATTACTACATGTTAGCCTATATCATATTTTAAGAACATTATATTCTTTATGTTTGTTATATAAAATTAATTAAAATGAATAAAATAAGTCACGTGTCATATAATTGATTAGTCCACTGTTTGCATCAGAATGATATGTTTGTTGTTTTAATAATTTTAATTAATTTTATATAATAAAATATTAAAAATATAATATTTTTAAAATATAAAAAATTAAATTATAATAGCTAAAAATTTGATGACTATAATAAATTTTGAATGAAAGTAACGAAAAATATATTTTAACTAAAATATAAAAGTAGAGGGGTACACTACATGCAACCGATCAAAGCCCTTTATAAAAAGCTAATATAAACAATTAAAATGAAAGAAAAAAAATGCATCATAATGTTTAGAGTTAGCCTTGCATATGGTGTGAAGGCCAATAAATTCTGAATAATTCATCATGGATCGTTGAAGAGTTTGCTTTTGTTAGTCGTATTAATATTTATAAACAGATGCCTATATTTTTGATAAAGATGATAGAAGAAATTACTTATATTAATTTTGAGCTATTCTATCGATAAATTATTGAATTATATATCATATTACTTAATAGTTTCACATATAAAACTTTTAGAATGCCCAACCCAAACGCATACGCATTCTTGAGCAACCTTATTATTACATTTTTGCACCTCTAATGCATAACAAAAAGTTGGCAAAGTTTTCTTTTTCATATGAAGACTATAATCCAAAGGGTTATAAATAATTTAATTTAATATCTAATATAATATAACTAAAAAGATTTAAGATATACAAGCCACATGTCACATGCTATTCAATGCTTTTAAATATAGATTTTTCTTTGTCTTTAGGTATTCAAATGGCTTTCCCATGCAATATTTTTCCTTATCCGATGCTTTTAAACGTAACCGAGATTAAGGCAACGATGGGTCGGAGCAATGCATACCATTAAGAAATCAGGATCCCTTCTTTAACCGTCCACCTCCTCTGTTTTCCGCTTCCCCTTTAGAAGTGGTGTTGGAGTTTCCAGAATTGCTTTCCCAAATTTTCTTTCCTGATTTCTCTTCCTCGTCGATTGTCGTCATGGAGATGGAGTGCTCCTCCGAATTTCGATCTCTGGCATGCCCAGACGTTTTAAATTCCACGGCCGCACCTCCTTGAAGGAGGTGACCTATGGCAACGGTGGGGGGCGGGGGCAGCAGCAGCAGCAGGGTGGAGGGATGGTGAAGCTGGCGATGAGGAAACCGGTGTTCATGAAGGAGTGGACCATTTGAAGCTCACGGCCAAAGTATTCAGCTCCAAGACGGTGCTCCAGAAAGGTCACGCCGCCTCCGATGACACCGGCACCATCGTCTTCCCAATTTAATGTCATCGGAAGAGAAGGACAGGGGAGGCAGAGGAAAGGTTTGCGGGAGAAATGGAAATGAGAGGATTGATGGATGGTCGCGTGATCAGGTCATTTGATCTCTCAATTGATTTTTTTTTTTTGTTTTTTTGGGCTTTGATTGTTATTTTTTTGTTGGCATGCAATCTTTTGTGTTCTATATAATGCCCATTAAATGAATGGATGGAGCGGATTTGAATGCTATGCCTTCTCTGTCCTGAATGTTCTACCATCTCATCGTGCATTATATTTACTAAATATAAAATTCAAGAGAAACTTGGATTTTCAGTGTAATTTGTATCATGATAATGAGTATATTTTGTTAAATTTTTAAAAAATTTTATGATAAGAATAATTAGTATTTAAAGACAATTCATGCGCATGGGTATGATAATTGATATTGGTGTAGAGATATTTATTTTCTTCATATTTTTATTTAAAATCAATAATTTTAGAGTTTAATTAAAATAATTTTAAATAAAAAATAATAATTTTATATTTTTTATTTATTTTATCAATCGTACTAGCATTATGGGCACATACCTATTCATAATATTTAATAACTTTTAAATTTATTCTTTAATAAGTTCTATATTTTTTAAATCTTTTCATGAATTGTTCATATTTTTTTAAAAATAAGAATTTTTAGACTTTAAATTTTTTATCTATAATATATGACGTAAAACTAAAAAGGTTATCTTTTTCTTCATTACATGCTCACTTATATTTAATAACTCTTAAATTTTATTTTTAATAAATTATATGTTTCTTGCATACTTTTCTTTATTCATGATGGCTTCATAAATTGTTGATGTATTTCTTTAAAAAACATATTTTTAGTATGAATAATTATAATTTATAAAATTTTATAATTATTTAAAAATTATATATTTTTTATGAAATAATAAATTAATTTATTTTTAAAATTTAAATCAAAACAGCACCTATGCATTGTATGGGTAGATATCTGGTACAATATAATAAAGCTAAAATGGTTTCATCCATGGATCCAAAGCATACCATAACTTGATATTTTCATCCATAAAGCCTAGAATGGTATTTAAAAAGAGAGGAGATAAAGAAGAGTACAAGGAGAGTTTTTTTATCATAAGGAGAAGGGTAAGGTTAAAAAGAATCAAGGCTTTTGGAGGTAGCTAAGATTGGTAAGTGAAGTAAATATTATTTAATTAATATCACTAAATACAACCAACTTTTATGAGACTAGAGCTAATTATAATCAGATGTTTATCAGAATTAGGTGTTAACAACCTTTTGATGATTTAATATTTAAATTTTATTAAGAGATGCAGCAAGGATTCTATTTTGAGAAGAAATATGAATATCATATTCTCATATAAAAACACCAGCAATATGAATTAGAATGCTTATATATGAGCTGTAAAGGATTGAGTTAGAATATTACTAAAGGAATCCTTGTATATATATATAGAATAAAGCTAATTCTAAAATTTAAATTTAATAATATAAAATTATATTTCTCAATTAATTTTTTCTCTGATTTATGAATAATTTATTAACTTTTTATGGGATGGATCTAATGCATATATTTTATTTATCTTATCTTTAATTTTTAATTTAAAAATAATTATTTTAAAATTTAAATCTAATAACATAAATTTTAAAAATTATATAAATCAATATCTTTTACTTATTTTATATATCAAAACAGTGCCTCTGCATTGCACGAGCATATACGACATATACCTAGTTTAATATAATCAAAAGCTATGATATATTTTTTTCTTGATAAGGTTCTACATAAAATGAAGCAACTGAGCTTGCAATGAAGCTTGTAACTTAAAAATTTATACATCCATTCAACATAAACCAAGGAATATATATATATATATATATTTCTCTTGATGAATCTATATTTTATATTTTGTAAACTGTATGTTAGTTAACATGTGATTTTATTGCTAGCTGAACCTGCTAACAAGACCTCTCCTCCTTTCATTTTCAAGTCAGCATAACTAAATGAAAGTATGCAATTGATGAAGGAAGACAGAAGATAAATTTTGGTTAGAGCAATATAATCAATATCATGAGGGCAAAAATAAATTTTCATACAATGAATTCCTTCGCTTGGGTAATGTCGCCATTTTTTTTTTAATGTCAAAGTAAGAAAGTAGAAATAACCCTTCACTTTTATTAATAAGTATCAATCATACGCAAGACAGAAAAAGAGATAGAAAACTAGAAAAAAAAGTTAACTCCGAAGGTAGACACATGAGTAAAGAAGATGAGATAAGAAAAAATATAATGTAATCGTTAACAGGAAAGAAAACTTACCTTAATTTGCAAAGCATCCATTTTTCTTTTTTTCTTTTTGCCCATCAATTAATTCACATATAAAGAAGATATTTCACAAAACGTCCACCTTATCTAGAGATATGAAGCTCCCAAAGTTGAAGCAATGATGCATCTGATATAATATAGTTGAAGTGGAAGAAGATTTAGAGGTGAAAAGTCGAGTATTCGTTTCCTTCTAAATATCCCACCAAGTTGCAATTAAGAGCAAGACTGGTACAAGCCCATACTAGGCCGCAGTTTGATGCTCTTTATCTCTTTTTTCATAAGGTCTAAAGATCCTGAAGATTTTTTGGTCTTTTTTGAAAGTGAAAATGATTTGTCAATCTTACACAAACCTCTCTTGAGAAACAGTACTTAAGAAAAAGGTGGGACGTAGATTCCAGAAGAGCTACATATATCAAATAAGAACAAAATTGACCATTTTAGTGATATAACACCATGTTTCATTTTGATTTATAATTTAGAAGCATCCACATAATCTAAAATTTGATCAATATATTTTTTAAAATATTTATATTAAGATTAATGGTTTAGAATTGAAAAATATATAGTTTTAACTATATTTTTGCTTGCCACATATATTTATACTATTCATTCTTTTTACCTACTTTGATGTATAGGAAAAAGAATTCATAATCAAATTATTTCTAGTTTCCTAGTATTTTGTATATCTTATATCATATTCAATGGTCCTTATTTTCATTTTGAGAAATACTCTATTACTTTTGACTAGAAAATATTTAAATATAAATGATCTTAAAAGGATTTACTTGTGAGTGAGGAAGGTTCTATGAAGGACTAAATTGGTTAAAGGATGTTGATACAATTGATGAAGCTATATTTAATCCATATCCTTGAGAAAAGGAGTTCAAGGATCTTCTTTTCCTTTGACCTGTGAAAGTTTGCTTGCACATCTAAATGCAATTATTTTATATTATATATAAATTATTTTATATATAATTATTCTATATTTACAAGATGAGTTATTGTCTCAAGTGTTGGGATAAAATGATCTTACTATCGTCCAGCATTTTAGTCAATACATTTTGGGACACTTCTTATTCTAAATGTTTAAACAGCTTAAGATCGTAGTGTGTCCCAATCTACAAGAAAACTGGAAGTTCATTCTATGAAGTTTAAAACCTTTGTTCGAGGAAAATGAGAAATAATATTGTAACAGAATACTTTATGTCAGGATTTTAAGTAGATTGAGTTCTCCTACAGGGATGAGGTTGGTCTTTGCTCCAACCAAATACATAATGTGAGGTGCCCCATTGCCTGCAATTCTTCGCCTTGACTTGAGATGAGAACTATCTTCATGTTTGTGGCCAAGGCATCCAAGCATACCCTACCCTTTTCAAGTATGAATTCATCATGACAATAAAAAGAAAAAAAAGGAAAAAAAAAAAAAGAAAATAAAGAGGGAACAAGAAAAAGCCAGTCCCTGTTCGAGAGTCCAAGTGGGGATGATTACAGCACCTTTAAAGGCATCTTCAACTAGAGATCCAATGAAGGAAAAGAAGAGCACATATTATTAATGTGGCATTAGCATTTGCAGAAGCCACCTACCATCCACAGTAAGATTTCTGGTCAAATCCATCTCTATCCATGATGATATCTTTTTCATTGTGGTTAAATGCTTTCTTCTGCATGTAATGTGAATGCCAGAGCTTTAAGGCCCTAGCAACCACATCAGTTTCCAGTTTGCCATTAAGTGATCTACTCTTCTGAGTACCTTACTTTATGGATGGCCTGTGTGGAAGAACCACTAATGAGGCATTCATGAAGTATCATTATTTGTAAGCACTGCAAGCATTTAGTCTTGGCAGGTGTTCCATCATTTTATGTGAACTCTTCTTTCATATTGCCCATTCTCTCTTTTAAAAACCAATAAATTAGAAGTTGATTGACACTGACAGTAGAGAGAACTCATACTTCTTCCCATCTGATGAAATGTGAAACATATTGTTAACCAAGAGGCAGGTGGGCCCTCCCTGTTCTACTATTGTTCTACAGTAACTTTAATCCTAGAAACTTTAAGCTCTTCCTTCCTTGCATCTCTCCAACATATATATATATATATATATATATATATATTTTTTTTTTTTTTCCTTTGTTGAACTGATTCATTTTTGCTTATTATCATTTCCTTTTATCCCTGTGAAGTGTAAAACTAGTTACCATAGAAATTTGTGTGTATTATAGCATAAGCAAAGTGCACACAAACAAAATATATAGAAGACCCTGGTTAATGATTTAAAGATGACCACCAGGAGCAGTCATCACCTTGATAATTCCTGGGCTAGTTTGTTGGTTGAATTGCACTAGATTTCATATAATAATCCAAAATAAAAATCTTCTTGAACCTAGTGCCACTTGAAGTCTAGAACCACTGTCCCTCCCTCTTCATCACCATGATCCCTATTGGATTTGTCTCTTTGGCTTGCTGCTGCTGCTGCTTCTTTTCTTTATTTATTTATTTATTTATTTTTTTCAAGAAAAAGTGAGCCATCTTTCGGATAGAAGTACTACAAAGATGAAGAGAATGGTAAGGTCCATAAAACTTCATTTTTTTAAAAAAAATAATTATACATCATAGGTACCCCATAAGAATTTATGCATCATATATGCCTCATGACTGAGGAGGCAGCCAAGGGCCTCATGGGCTTTGTAACAAGTGGGCTCAAGGTAGTTTAGGTTCCAATACTTAAAAAAAGGTTGAATAGCATCCAGTGGATTTTTTAAGGTGAAAATGGAAGCTCTCTTGCTAATAGCTTGACTTTTGTCACTGCCCTCAAAAAAAGGGAGACAATCTTAATAAAAGTCATGCTGACAAAATGCATAACTTGTCAAAATCTCAATAGTGAATTCTTTAAAAACCAAAATTTCTAGCATTTGATGAAATTTAGACTTCACACAAAAGAAAGAACCGTCCAGCAACCAGTTGCAAACAAGGGAAAACTGAAGCAAGGGTAGAAAGAGGAATGTCCATTAAGCCAAGAAACAGATCGATGAGAAGGCAAGAAAAGGAAGTCATGTCCAAACCATCAAAGAAAGTACCGGAACGTGAATACTTTAATCGTGGTTAATGGAAAGGTGGCTGCCTCTCCAAAAAGGTGGTCTGCATTGAGTTCCTCTACCACCTTCCAATAAATGAACTCATGGGCTTTTCCTGAGCTCAAATGCCATCAAGGATAAAGCCATACTAGGAGCAGAAAATTAAAAAATGACTTGTAACAATCAAAGAGGACATCAAGATGCCTTTGGAATGAAGTCACATCCTCCATTGTAAGTCCTTTCCATTAACTCAAAACCATTACAAACCTCAAAGATCTCCCATCCTTCCTAGATAAACAAGGAAACACCCAACACATGGAAAGAAGATGCAAGAAAGGATGAAAAGCCAACAAGTTCAGAAGAATATAGGTGTAGCAAGCTATATAAGGTGTAAAAATTCATGGAAGAAGACACTACACGGTAGCTGATGATCACGCTCTTCAGTTATGGAGAGGGTTGGGCCCGGTGGGGACGAGCCGCTTCTCGACGCCATACCTTGGATCGATTTCCTTGGGCGATGGTGGCGGCGGCGACGGCGGTGGTGGTCGGAACCGACTTCTTGCATGCCGAAGGCACCGAGAAGGCAGGCGGTGCAATGAGGAGAGAGAATTCCCTTCATGGTGCTGGTGGCGGTGGAAGAAGTGATGGTGGTTGCAGAGGTGGGCCAAGGGAGCTTCATGTGGTGATGATGCCATGGAGAGTGGAATCCTTGATGTCAATAAGAGGACCATGGCGAGGTAGATGAGAAGTTGAGAAGAAGAGATGGTAGTAACAATGGAGGAGGGATAACTCTTCATGCCTCAGCTTTGAGCGTGGCAAGAGGGGGAACTCCAGCAGATGAAAGGAAGGGAGGGGGTAGGGAGGAAAGAAGTCGGTGGTGGCTTTTGAAGGCCAAGGCAAGAGACCGATGAAGCAAATGACAAGTGGGTGTCTCATTCTAGGCCTCATGTACAAATATAACCAACTCTTTTGACTTGCTAGCTAGTGTACAGCTCTCTGTGCCTTGCACACAATGGGATGGTGTGGAGTAGTGGAAAAGAGGTAGGTGGGTGTGGACCCAAGGGACCACTGATCACTGATCTCATGGCTGAGAAATTGAAACATCTGTGCTTTGGGAACCCAGGACTAGGTATAGAAAGGCCTCGTAGACTGGCCTTCTAAAGCTGGTGACTAGGCCAACAGGAAGAGGTGATGCTCGTGAATGAGAACCTTTCCAATAATACAGAGAGGGATATTAATTGTACCGGGATCCGAAGGGACCGTGAGAAAGTGCCCGTGTAGTTTAATAGTTCAAGAAGGAAGAACTTGGGGTTCATTTACTAACGTTTTCATCAAGAAATGGATCATGAAAGGATAAAAAATGGAAGACCCAAACTCCACTGAATTCCTTGTATTTTGCTGAAATGATGTAGTGTTAAGATACTTTGAGACGCTTCCAAGGCCTTTGTCCCTCGATGGTTTAATAGAGTGCAGACTTTTGAAGGTATGTCTGGCCCCATGAAAGTGATTCTTTGCTGTCATCCACTGTATTCTAACGTGGGAGTTGGGTCATTTAAGGCCTATAAATGTTATCTAATAAATGATTATTTCCTAATAGCTATGCATGGCTTTACCTTAATTACACTGTGTGTGTGTGTGTGTGTGTGTGTGTTTCCGGGGGGAGGGGAGAACCTTAATTTTAAGGGAGAAGAACCTTTTCTTCATCATCCATGTGACAAGCCTCTCTCTTTCTCTCTCAAGTCAAGAGCATCAGGCTTGGGAACTGCTGACTGCTGGCTCTACCTTCCCTTGGCAGTGGGCTCTATAAATGCTTTTCTTCTGCAAAACACTATAATTGCTCCAAACAAAGTCTTTGAGGAGAGAGGAGAAGCACCAAACAAAGTTAGGAGCGCACCATGAACTCTTGCAACAATCTTCCTTCTATGTGCATCATATGTGTCATGCACTGAAAAATAATGAACTTGGTCCACAAGAGAACCCCGGTTAGACAAATGTCCATTCCTTACATAGTACTAGCAAAGTTACTTAGTGCGTTGGCAAATTAGATTATTCTTGATTGATACTTGAAAGTTAAGATAGAAGTAGAGCAGCAATAATAACAAGGAAGTTTCTGTTGTTGACTGCTGACCTAGCTGACCAACTCAAACATCCACAGTAAGATGGTTCCCATCATAAGAAAACGATGATACGAAGAATTAAAAAAAGAAAAAGAAAAAAAAGAACGTTAGTGAAGAAGAAGACCTTGCTCTCCCACCCTCATGATCTCAGTTGCCTCTCCCTTTTTATCTTTAGGTAGCATTTGATTTGTGCTAATATAATATTATCTAAAATTTTATATTTCTGATAATTTTATACTTAGTAATCAGATTTTCAGAAAAAAAAGATTACGATATTTAGTTCATAATAATAAAATATGATAATCAGTTCATCATATTTTTAAAATTTATTTAAATTTTGTTATAACTTTTTTAATCTTTTAAGTGACCTTTTCTTCTTTTTACTAGAATATAAGATATTATGATATATTTAAACATTATAAATATTTAATATATATTATATGTAATATAATATGTATGATAATATTTTTAAATATATTATTATATATTATAATTTAATATATATATATATAAATACTTGGTAATATATTATATAATAATTTAATATGCAAGAAGATCATAAATATTAATAATTTAAAATTTAATATCTATATAATATTGTATAAATATATAATAATATTTATAATATTAAGTATTATGTTAATATTAAATTTGATATTAATATAAAATATTATATTATATATTTAAATATTTTTTGATGCAAATTAAATATATAATCAAATTAAATATTATTAAATATCTATATAGAAGTTAAGAGCAAAATTTAAAATTACTAGACTTTAGTAATTTTAGATATCCATCTTTGAAATGAAAATTGGATTATCACGATTGTAATAATCTTAGATTATCAGGAATCAAATATTACGGTTCAAATTACCACGTCTAATTACTAAATATAATAATTTATATGATAATTTTAAATTAATAAAATAGACTATTATGAACCAAATGGCTCCTTATATTCGTGGATCGGATAGTATGGAGCGCATGGAAGAGAAGGAGCCTCTGGTAGTTTCCTTTTGCCTAATGTTCGATCCATCCTTCTCCATCTAATGCCATCATTCTGAATTAAGAAGAAAAGATGATAGACATAAACATATCGGATCAATGATAAATAAATTAAAAAGAATTTTTGTATAAATATCTGCATGTGTAAATTTATCGAACCTTCAAATAAAACCATGGCCATAATATTTAACTATTTTGCCATATAATACAAATTTTCCTTAGCACCTTTTCTTGAGAAATGTAATGTTATATACTTCTCCACCTCTTTCGATGGTAGCCGCATTCTCTAATGTATTTGTGCTATCAAATAACTGTCCATCATTCTACTGGATCCTCTTTTTCCCATGGATTATATAGGATCTATATGTCGAAAACTTCAGGCTTTAATGAATACTTCAGACATCTTTTTTTTCATCATGGCCCATCAATGGGTCCATGATTTTTTTTTCCATCATATAGGATGTTAATTTTTCTAAAATATATGCTCGTCCAAAGTTTTTTTTAGTGCATGCTTGTTATTAGAGGTTGGAGGTTTCAGTCCTTCCTCTAGCATACATTATTTGAGTAGACATCAATTTGTTAATAATGAAAAATCTCAGCTCTAAGATGTTTCATATCCAAGACCCTAACGGCATGCTTGAAACCATTGAAAACTATGGAATCAAAATTCTAATCTCATAATTTTAATGATTTCAATGTTTAGAATGAAATAAAACTATAGAATTAAAATTTTAATTTTTTAAAAACTATGGAATCCGGAATCCTATAAAACTTGGTTAGATTTATGAGAGAGCTGGATTGAAATTTGTAGGATTCATAATAAATTATTTTGTATTCTTCAAAATATCCATCAAACACTTCATCAAAATACTTTGACTTTTTTTTTTTACCCTTTCTCTTCGGCTATTAATTTCAAGCTCAACCGATACCATACTCGTTCTCTGCCAAAATTTGGATCCCTGATTTATTGTTTCTTAAATATTATGAAATCACTTTTTTAAATTAATATTATTCTTATATATATATATATATATAAATGATTTTATTTTCTTATATGATCTTGTTATATGTTTATTGTTATCTATATTTATTGTTTTGGATCATTAAAGTTTAAGTTTTTTTCAAAATTATTATTTTTTTAATACGAAAGTTAATATGATAAAATTATTTTATAAATTTTATTTTCATCTTAGTTTCAAACAAGAGAATTAATATTCAATTTCATATGCTTTATTCCAAACGTAAGAATTAAAATTTTAATTCACATAAAAGTTATTAAAACTATGGATTTGAATTCTATTTCCATCATAATTGATTTGAAACAGGCTCTAGAAAGGATTGTTTGAACCAATTGTAAATAAATATTAAATAAATCAATCTAAATAAATGAAAATATCAACTTAAAGATTTGAATTTAAAGTAAGTTAACTTGCCAATAAATTGGTTTAAATAAACCGGTTCATCTAACCCAATCCAACCCACATTTAATCTAACAAAATAAGAACGCGGTTTGGACCAAATTCTCAAGCTATGGTCGGTGGAACTCCCAACCTTAGTGGAACCCACGTAACGGACCAAATCAACGCAGTCCGCATCCGTCCGATCAGTGGACTCTCGATTATCGTCCATCAGACGGTCTAGATTTCAGCTGTGCTCGTAGAGACTCGTGTGGTAGACCGACAGAGTACCCTCTTCGAGAGAAGGGAAGAAAGCAGCGAAAGGAGGCGCCTTGCGCTTCGACTCCATCGGAAGTCGGTTCGCTGCGCTCGAATCTCCCTCGATTTCATCGAATCCGTCTTCGTCTTAAATTTGATTGCTGAGCTGCTTGAATCCGAGGTAAGTTTTCAAGTCCCTCAGAGCTCGAAAATTCTTAAATTTGGTGTGAATCTGATCAACGGGGCGGTTTTTTGTTTTTTTTTTTTTTGTTGTTTCGGGAGCGAGATGAATTGATAAAGCTCTTAGATTTATAGGTTAAGTGGTTTGATTCTGTTGTGCTTTTTGTAATTTTTTCGTGATCGATTAGAAATGAATCTTTCTTTTCGGTGAAAATTTCAACTGGATTTAGGGGAGATTAGGGGTGTCTCAGTTGACGTTTTGGGGAATTTGTGGGATTTTTACTTTGGTTTGTTTTAAGTTTGTTATCGGTTAGGGTTTCTATATTTTTGGCGGAGATGGGCGTGGGTGAAGGGTGAAAAGAGCGAAACATTTGGATTTTGTTGGCGTGCTGTTAGAGTTATGGAATCTTATTTTAGGCTTTCATTGGATCGCCAATAGGCGTCGGTCTTTATGAACTTTGTTGGGTGATTATTATGGCAAAAATTAAATGATGACGTTCTGGGTGTTGTTAACGATGCCATGGTACTGAGATGCTAGATGACTTCTTCGCCATCTTTTGTCTTTTGTTTTTTCTCCCTTTTCATTTGAGGGAAGTGAAGTAATGCTTGTTGGAATTACTAGACCAGTTTTGGATTCTGAAATTATACGTTGGTTTAGGCTTAATTTTGTTCTGCATAACTGAAGTATTGAAGATTGGCTACTTGAAAATGCAAATTTCCTTTTTTATTTTTTTGTAGAGGGAATTTTATCATGAAATGATGTTATATAATATATCAAGAGCTTTGAAGGACATTTGCCAAAAATTTACTAGATGGCAATATCATAATAAACCTGGAGCAATGATTTATGGGATCTGGATTATAAAAGTTAATGATTTTTGAGTAGTAGGTAGTTCACAGGCTTCTATTTGCAGCTTGAAAGCCCAAATGAGGAATTTGGATTCTTGATCACTGGTATTGGAAATATTTATAAATTGGATCTGCATTGACAAGTCACAATGCAGAATCATTGTCTGAGAGCTGGCTTTTATAAGTTCTGTTGTTGGGGACAATGTATCCTGGTTTTTATTTCATCATCTTTGATGCGTTCTTCTTTTTGCATTATGACCTATCCACTTCTCTCAGAGGAAGGCTCCCCAGATCTTATTAATGTTCTTCATTGGTCAAAAAGATTTTATCTGACCAACCTTGTTTAGGGGGCTGTTATGACAGGAATTGCAATGGTTTATAAAACTTGTTTTTTGGACTTTTAAATTTTTTTGGGGTTGTGCGGGTGGCCGGGGGGGGGGGGGGGGGGTGGGGTGCATGTTCCCTTGGTTTTTTGTCCATCACTTTCACTCACAACTTGATTTTGCGATTTCAAATTCTTGGATCTGTTCTCTTGCAAATAGGTGCCCTGATGTACTTTTTCAATTTATCTACCATCCTTCTTTTTCAACTACTAGTTGAAAATTCTGGCCATTTATTTATGATCTCCAACTTGATTTAGAACTTTAATCATATTGTCCTGCTTTTATTTGCAAGAATTCCTTAGCTCTGAATTCGTTGGTGATGCATATGCATAGAGAAGTTCTGAACGAATTCTTCTTCATAACCCCTCACTTACAGCTTATTCCATAACTTACTAGAAGTACCTTTCTATCTTTTGTGATGAATTTCCATAACAAGGTCATGCCTTTTTCTTATTGTTGTTTCCCTATGTTAATACTCATTTTTTCTCAAATTTAATATATTCAATGCTTTTGTATATCAAACCTTGACTCTTTCTGGCTATTGCTATTTAGAGGACATCTTTCATTCTTATCAGCCTACGTCTTGTGTAGAAATTGTTATGGACCTGTCCTCAATCATTCATTGCCTGATACTGTTCTTTGAAGCAGGATCATTCTCATATCATTTTTTGGAGCTCAGTAGCTCAGTATTTTACGTTAAGAAATATCAATTTGTGCCCTTCCTGGTTTACAAGGCACTAGTCTCTCTTTTTGTTCAATGCACTGGTCTCTCTTTTTGTTCAATGCACAGTTTGTTACGCACTCACCTTGGATGCAGTTTTCGGGTTCCATTTTGAGATAAGATTGCAATGCTTTTCTTACAATGAAATTTTGCTATGATCTCAGTATTTTGCTGTGATGGAGAGTATATAGAACTTGACCACAATTTTAGGGCAAGTCTGTGGTCACATGAACTAAGAAAATTGCAGCCTTTTCATCCCAATATTCCAGATCAGTAGTCCCTTAAAATGAAATAATTTATAAAATTAGTCTTTGGTCTCGTGGTATGAGAAATAATGGAGCTGGGGTAGACTGATAGAGGACTGATATCCTAAATGAGAAATGGGGAAAGGTGATGTTGCATTTTTCTGCTTGTTTTGGTGTGTTGTGTCCAATTGATGCTGAGGCTTGGCCTATCTTTAAGGACCATTAATTTCTTCTATTGTTGGACTTTGTTTTACTCCTTCATTCTTGAAGGTTAATGGTGGTCATGAAGGCTAAGATAGAAAGTCGCAATTTGTGGAAAATTCCATAATGTTTATATTTTATCCTTCAATGTCTATTGCTGTTCTTGTTCATTGATTGACAGCTACTATTCCATGATGTTAAATTGTCCATCTGAATAAAGTTGCTACATGTGAATTTATGCTAGTCAGTGCCACTATTCATTTAAATCAGTTTATTATTTGTGGTTATTACTTCAGTGCGATAACTTGTACTGTGATATGGAGTACAAGTTTTCTGTTTGTAATTTTTTGTGACTTGTGATTTTGAGCTAATCGTTGTATCTAATTGACATATGTTTACAGTGATCATGCATTGCTGCCATACTTGAGTTGAACATCTCAGGTATACAACTAGGATTGTCTCCACATTTAGTCAGCAGTGCTTTGCCCAAACACTCTTAAGACATGCATGAGAACTTGATAGTTGAACATCTTACACATAGACCAACTTTGATAAGATGTCTTTATGCTACATAACTTAGTGTTTCTGGAGTTCCAAACATCTTTTTGATATGCATGAAAAATTAAATGTACTACACTTTAGACCGACTGTGAAAAAGAAATTTACCATACCATGCTAAATAGCTGCATGAGTCATGGTTCTTTAACATCAGGTCTGTAATCACAGATTTGCTGATATAGTTGAACCTACCATGCTTGATCACTTAAAATTTTTTTTCTATTATTTGCCAAATAAGTCCAGTTATAAGATCTGCTTTTTTGCTATCTTATGAACTTTGTGAGTCATTCATGCTGCACCTGTGATTATTGTATCTTAAGTGATTGTCCAGATTTTCAGTTCTGTATTGTTTTATCTTCTTACTTGATGACATGCTGTGCTTTTTCTTTTTCCTTTTTTTGCCTAAAATTGCTTTCCTCTCAGATTTTTATATATCTGCATGTGTAGGAAGATCAAATGTCTTACGAAGATAAGGCAATGGCCAGTGCAAGTCCATCAAAGATTATAACCCCAGAATCATCAATCTCTAGTGGGGCAATATCCACTTCAAACATGGAACAACCTCAAGTGCCTGACCTGCAAAGTGGGGCATTGCATGGTCCTGTGGCTATCCTTTGGGACATTGAGAACTGTCCAGTTCCAAGTGATGTTCGCCCCGAAGATGTTGCAGGAAACATTCGAATGGCATTACGGGTGCATCCTGTCATCAAAGGAGCTGTGACAATGTTCTCTGCTTATGGGGATTTCAATGCCTTCCCTCGAAGGCTGAGAGAGGGCTGCCAGAGAACAGGTGTTAAGCTTGTAGATGTTCCAAATGGTAGAAAAGATGCTGCTGACAAGGCAATCCTGGTCGACATGTTTCTGTTTGCTCTAGATAACCGACCACCCTCTTCAATTATGTTAATATCAGGTGATGTGGACTTTGCTCCAGCCTTGCACATACTTGGTCAACGTGGGTACACTATCATCCTCGTCATTCCTGCTGGAGTGGGTGTTTCATCGGCTTTAAGCAATGCAGGACGATTTGTATGGGACTGGCCTAGTGTGGCTCGTGGTGAAGGTTTTGTTCCTCCAAAAAGTTTTATGCCCCGTGGACCTGATCTTGCAGGCTCTCTCATGAGCTGTAGTATGGGAGACAACACTGATTGTCAGAATGAAGAAGAAGCCATTGTTTATAGAGGAATTTCTCAGAGTGAATACACCACTCGAGCTAACATCAACCAGTTATACTGCTACAACTCTTCCCATGCCTCCAGAGAATTTTCTAGATCAGATTACAACTGCAATAACCTAATAGCTTGGCCTTATTTAACTTCTTCAAGGTCTCAAAGTCTGCCATCTGGTCTAAGTGAAGGTCCGGTAGGGGATCAGAATAGTAGAGAAGATCGTACATGGTGGGTTCGGCCAGGAGATATTCAGGGTTTGAAGGGTCAGCTAGTGAGGCTGCTTGAAATGTCTGGTGGAAGTTTGCCTCTTGTGCGTGTTCCTTCAGAGTATCTTAAGATCTTTGGACGACCACTCTACATGGCAGAGTATGGAGTGTATAAGCTGGTGCACCTCTTTAAGAAAATGACTGATGCTATGGTTGTGGTTGGGAAGGGACACAAGAAACTGCTCTGCCTTCGTAACTCAGCTGACAGGAATATGAAAAAGTGTCCAAGTACGCCAATCATTTTGAGGAGGGATAAAAAAGGAAAAGGAGTTATGGAAGAAAATGTGGATGTTGGTGTATGTCCTCATTTGGGGAGCTCCTCTGATGAGTTCTCAGATGACGAGAGAAATGTTGACACTGTTCTAGATGCAGCATATGACTTCAATTACCATCTTGAAAGTTTCAGACAGGAGGTGCAAGAGCTTCTTGTTTGTTACTCCTGTCCGGTTCCCCTCAGTAATTTTGAGGCTCTGTATGAACAGCGGTACAAAAGAGCTCTTGACTACCAGAATTTTGGAGTGGCTGGGCTCGAGGAACTGATTGAGAAGGTGAGAGATGTTGTGGAATTGCGTGAAGATCAGGGGAGCAAAAGGAAGTTCCTCGTGTCCAGCTGCGCTAGTGGATAAGGTCAGTTCTAGCAATGCTTGCTTGCAATGTTCACCTAGTTTTCACAAGGCTTGCTTTTCTGTAGAGTCTTGCAGGATAGGAAGTATTCTCTCTATTAACATTTGAACTTTTTACTCGTTATGCATCCAGCACTGAGATGGCACTGATTTTTTTTTTTTGGAAGTGTCTGTATATTGCATATGACAGTGCAGGAAGATGTTTTCATGTGTTCATGCCTGTGCTGCATGTAATAGTCAATCTGATCAGTTGGTAATCAATGTTTGGTAGATATCAAAGCTAATGCTATACACAAGCTTCCTGTCTCCGTTGCCTCTTTTTCCTGTATGGGTACAACTGATTTTTTTTTTTTGGTGATATGGGGTGTAGGCATGCTGACATGCATTATTATAATTTAGAGGGCTTTACAAAGCAGGCTGAGGGTAAAACTTGGTGTAGTGGTTGGGTTGTTCCATCATCATTTGGAGGTCATGTAGGGATAATATTGCATATACCTGATCGTCGCTACATCTGCAATAGCAGGAGCTTCTGGGCTGCTAATGTGGCTCCAACTATAACGTTCTATAAGATTTGAATTGCATTACTGTCACTAGATGCTGCTCTATCAAGATTGTCCAAAGTTGCAATACACCAAACCTAAAGATTAAAACCATGCAGCCAAAGGCTGGTAACATTACATGGTTGTGGTTTATGATATTTTGCAATGGTAGATGATAATAGATCTCCCAAGGCGTTTTCAAACCATAAAAAGTTTCTTGCTATTTATGGATGACTCATAGGGTTGTTGAAAATATCTAGCACAGAATGACAGGGTGTAGCATTTCCTGGCTAAAGTAACATTGGACTTAGTGGCCTGTTCTTCATTGAGTATGATGTATTTGGTAACAAATCTGAGCACAAATGAAGATGAAACTGTTTTGCTTCTTGAAGAGAATCATGTTGTTGTCACCATCCTTAGCATGTATCAATGAGTTTATGGAAGCAAATGCATACGACTCCTAGCCTTTGTTAACACAGTTGTATGTTGGTTTTAGATCACAACAAACTTTCAGGTGATGATGTTGGAAGGCATTCATATTAGGGTACCTTCTGTTGATTGTTGAGCTGCCCTTGTGCTTGATTCAGGATTCTATGCTCTTAATGGATTCTTCTGAAATTATAGTCCAACTTGTGCTTCAGATCTTTGCTCATGCATGGTTCTCGCAATCTTCCTTCACAAATTAACTTTTTAACTTCAAATTTTTTCCTTCTTTTCCTCATTGTTTAAAAAATAATTATATCTTTTCCTTTGTGGTTCAATTTTAACAAAATGGCCATAGACCCAACTTGGAGTCTTTTCAAAGCGTAATTCTCAAACAAATTATTGATTCCCAGAGCAACTTTAAAAAAAAAAAAAAAAAAAAAACAATTTTTCTGAAACATCTGTTTTGAGTTGTGGAATTCGATCTACGCCGCAGGATGTGCATAGAGCTTAATCAAATGCTAAAGAAGCCTACTTTATATTTCACTGGACCTGTGCTTAATTATCAGTCAAAATGGAGTACTGGATAATTAATTTGGAGAATGGTCAAGGCAGTTCCATTGTATACTAAATTGGGGGATATCAAAAGTTTTTTTTTTTAGGTGGAGACTGCTGCTTTTTCCTCATATTGGTATTTATGCTTTTTCCATCACTTTGCAAAATGCTGGGTTAGTGAATTTTGAAAGGATAATTTTCTTGGGGTGACGTTTCTTACAGGAGATGGGAGGCAAAATATATTTCAATGCAAATCCAGTGAAGGATGGTGTTAATGCAAGGCAATCCTTCCTTTTCCTGGACTGATTGAGGGTGAAAATGTGATGAATTGCTTATTTTGTTTTGCTGTTTATTAAACCTCTTCTTGGCACTGTTATCTATGGAGCCTCTGGGTACTGCTTTCCAGGTTGAACCAACTCAGCAATCATAATTTTAATTTCATATGAATGATTGCTATGGAAGCACTACAGAACATACGCTGCACTAGAGGAGAAAACAAGAGCTATAATGCGAACATGTGCAATTTGCTGTCAAAAATTTACAGGGAAATTAACGGTAATAGAGGAAGAAATAACGGAACCGTGGTCAGTGAAAGTTGCTTGCTGAAAACCAGTGTCTTCTATCTTACAACAATTCTTATAAATTTGTGACCTATTTCCCGACCAACTTTTGATTTCATTCTGTGATTCAGCTCTTCCACATCATCATGCAATCCATCAAAGCTTTGTTTTGCCTGTAAAACAGCAAAGAATGCAATTTAGCAATGGAATAAAGAAATTGTATAAGAGATTGTCAAAAAAAAAAAAGCATGATATACTGAGGGAGCAGATGGGTCTAATAATCTTTTAAGTAGCAGGATTTACAAATTTCAATGAGAAGAGGGGAGCAGCAGCAGCAGGAAAAAAACAACAAAAGTATTGTGCTAATGGTAAATCAAACGAAGCAAATCTCCACAATAGACCCCCTTTTTGGTTGGTGAAGTTAATAATAACTAATATAATTTCACCCGGGCCCCAACATTCACCTAAGTTATGCCACAAAAACCACTAATTAATTCATTCTAATCAGCACTCTGAACATTATATTATATGCAGGAAAATAAGGAGGAAAAAAAAAATCACTGAATACATGATCTAGCTATATATAAAAAAAAAAGACAATTAAGCAGATTAAAATATATGTCCAAATATATCCATGACCAATCATTTTTCTCGAAATTTACTTGATATTTCGACATTATTAGGATTTAGTATGTTGGATATTTGTGACGAAATTACCTCCACTATGGTGCAAAAAATCTCACTGATCTTGAGAACCCCCTATGAAATAAGAAAAGAAAATCTGGTGTCCTTTTAATTTTTGCTAACAAGATCATCCTAATCATAAATTTTCTTAACTTTATATTGAACAATATGCTACATGCTAAGATTTATGCAGAGCAAACAGCCATGTTCTCTCTCTCTCTCTTTCTCTCTCTCTTTCTCATGAATATAGACCAAATAATGATAAGTATAACAATATCTTTTAATGATGGATGATTAAAATATATGACATCAATGTTAATGAATGAAGTATAGACCAAGTAATTATGATAACTAGTCATATTCTATAGATGGTTGCTTTTACATATATGTAAAAATTATATACTATTATTATTATACTTATCTTATTCCAGCCATTTTATATCCTATTTTTTTCAAAGTTTCTTTTATTTGCATATCTGCATCATGTTTTATATTTGCTGATGCTCAAGATTGATATGTTCAGTAGAAGCACAAGTCATCTAACTCAAGGCCAGCATTTAGCTAATCCTCCCATAAAAAACAAGACTGCATCAACATCCACTTCTAGATTTTAAAGATAGGGACAGACAAGTCCTAGATCCATCAAAATCAACTTTTGGAATGGCTCTAACAGTAAATTATGTAAGATTTCACAACCAAATGAGACCTAATGTCAACCCCTGCTCATTGATATTCTTGGCTTAAGCCTGTTGACCAGCTAGGAGAGATTAGTGAAAGGAGAAAGATTCGATTTCCTTCTTGTAAGTTTAAAGATAAAAATAGATGAACTTGCCTCTCAAGCTCTGTACCCATATCAAGAGCTATATCTTTTAGCTGATTTAGCACATCGTCTAGATCTTAAAACTGTAATAATTGAAAGTTTGAGAACCAAGATGAATTTTCAACAATAGTTTGATGACCCAAAGTATATTTTGCACCTTCTATTTTTTAAACTTATTGCATGTGATAAATGCAATTGAAGAATGATCATAAAACATAAGAACTCGAAAGTAAGATATCTTGTGTCTATATATATATATATATATATATATATATATATATATAATATTATATTTACTATTTATTTATATGATTTTAATTTTTAATAATAAATAAAATAACTTATATGACCCAATATACGTTACTGATGCATTGGAAGCAAGGCTTTTTGAAAAATAAATAAATAAACAAAAATGATAGCTGAAAATTAACAATTCTCATACAATTCTTGCCATCTAGAAATAATGCCAATAAAGGGGCCAATTCTTAAGTTAAAGAACAAAAACAACATTTCACGATGCAAAGAGTATTATTATTATTATTATTATTATTGGGTTCTTTCAGCAGTTGATTGATATATCCAATCAACATTCCACCCCACAACCCTTCATCAGTGCGTGCATTGTTGGCCAGTGAATAGTTTTCACATCAAAATCGTCTAAAGTAGCATTTGAACATATACCTGCTATTTTGAATTCTTTACATTGGAAGCATGGACATATTTAGTCATAACTGCTACTCAATTCTTGCAAGAAATTTTCCATTCAATTGAAAGAATTCTTGGTGAAGGAGTACATTTACATCATCAATCCCCACAAAATGTAGTCCACATAAAAACCTACACTTAAATCCAATGTGCCTTTAATTGAAATGTCTTCTGTACAGCAGTACATGTACATGTAAACAAGAAAAGGTAATATTTCATCATTCACCAACAACCTTGCTGACCATCATGCCATGTTTTTTGTTGGTAAAATCATATCACTTTTTTAAATGCAGATTTCTTATACTGAGCCAGAACTATCAATTCTGTAATGAGTCTTTTCATGACAAGAATACTGTAATATGCTTGGTTTAACCATCCTTGCTCACATTCACATCTTGCCTGTCTTCAGCCCTAGAAGCTTCATCTAGAAACCACTCTATCGAAGCTATATTGGAGGTGTTTTTGGTGGTTTCAGCATCTACTCGTGCTTCGACCCGGCAATCTGATGAACTTAGTGAAATCATGCAATAACTGCAGATGCAGTGTTCATTTCCAGAAGCATTCTTCAGGTCTGTGCACTGGTGCAGCCTCTGAGTTTGAGTACATAAAAAAGCAAACAATCAGCATTCAACTGAGGATTTGTAGCAGCGGGAAATGAAATGCTGGATTAAGAACACCGATCTAATAGCTCAACAGCAATATTTCAAGAAAGATAATGGTTCTCTTAATGATAGAAAGGAATTATTTTGTATTCATTTGCATCCAGACACTTCTTCACATTGTTCTTTTGCATGCTGGCTTCTGATGTAGAAAGCTTTCATAGAAGTTTATTCACTGTATCATAGGAAATAAAGTCTTGCAACAATAGGTATATTTGTTTATATTGGCCATCTTAGTATTTTGAAGATAGACAAATTTATTGCAGCCTGAATCAAAATAATGATTATTAACAACCATTTTACCAGGATGTAAGCCATCTGAACTGAGCCAAATATCAAGCTGCTTGAGCACAATTCAGGATAAACCATGGTTGCTTGAACTTGGCTCGAGCTCAAGTTAAGCTTCAGTTGTTTGAGCTCAGTTCATATAAGCTATGAACTGAATTTATATTTTGCTGAGCCAAACTTCCCCACAGTTTCATGAACCTTCTCATGTTCAGGCTTGGCTTGTTTATGCACCAAGCTCACAAAAATATCCACGCTAGGCTCATGTACCAACTGAGCTGAGCATGAATGAGCTTCAGCCCTTGAGCTGCTCATGACTAAACAAGAAAGGTGTATACATTCATTTACAGCATGGCATAACTGAGGTAGATTTAAAAGTTAGCGATTACACCTCGATCTCTTATATCAGTAAAGTTTTACTGTGTATGTCTAATGTGACCAATTCATCCTCACACAGAGATTAAAGCCTTCAACACCACTTGTCATAACAGAGCAACTCACTCAACACATGTACATATATAATTTACCTGTTCTCCGACAAAATACAAGCGTCACTTGCCCTGAATCATGAGCATTCTGTGCAAAAGAGTAGCTCAGGCAAAGAAAACATCCAATTATATTCTTGAAAGTACATGTTTGCAGATTTTAACTTCCATTTTTCCTTTTGAGTTCAGAATACCTTTGCTCCACTTCTTTTAAGACTAAAGCAACATTACAAGACAAACAAGTTTTATTGGACCTGAACACTTTGGAATGATCCACAATTGCTCTCACGAAGTCAATTAAAAACAGGAAGCCCATGCAGGAGGAAGTCCTAGAGTCAATAGATTTATGCATTGAGTGGTTTAGCTGGCTTTTCTGTATGGATTTCGTGAGAGATGGCGAAAAGGATCTTTTCTACATTTGGGGTACTTGTACTAGCTATCTTACCTAACACTACCTAATACTAAGCTAGCAAGGAAGGACCTCCTCTAAGAGTGGTGCCTAGAAGAGCAATTAGTCCATCCATTGATGCGAAAGAAAGGTCAGGCAAGCTAATATTTTTTTAGCATGTCCCTATTTTTTTCTTCTTCCTAGTTGTGTTTTTTTCCCTGCCAATGTTGCATCAAGGATTTTGCCATGTGACCTAAGTGATGGAGTAGATGTGCCATTAAATTTACAAGCCAGATATATACATTTGAATGGGGTAACACACTGTCATAAGAGGACACAGCATTGAAGTGTGTACATACATGGCCTATATCAAGTATATGATTGCATTAGATATAGGCCAGATATATAAATTTAAATAGGAACACTGCACCCTTAGAACAGGACACCAAATTGAAGTGAAGTGAGTAAATACATGACCTATATCCAATACAATCATGTACAAATGTGTAAATCCATGTTCCATGTCCAATGCAAGAACGTATAAATTCAAGAACACAAGCATGCACAATGTTTTAAGCCCCCAAAAGAACCCCTCATCCCCCCTCTCCTCTCCTAGACAGACACATAAACATTTAGAATATAGCGGGGTTGCCATAAAAGGACTAAATAGTGCAAAGAGGATAGTGGATCTGCCTACAGGGAGGTACAGATTGGGATAAGTAATTAACATGGGTATACTGTCAGATGATCACATAATGTTGAGATTAATGATGCACCACATGGCATGGTCCAACATATAAGCTGAAATATCACTAAAACATGCACAACCATGAAGAACCTGATAATGATTTCAGAGGAGAAGTGCTGAAGCTGAAGAACCTTAACTACAGTCATGCAAAGCTACCACTGAGGCAAGTCCAGGACAATCTGAAAATGGTGACTGCATGATATCAGTCTATAGGAACCAAAGGATGTCATAATGGCAACAAGGTAGCAGCACGGGGTGTGGATTCCAACTCTGGAAGTTTTCACATTCAGTTCAGAAAATGGGAATAAAACTAGGTGAAGATGTAACATCCGTGTGATATCTAAACAACCAGTAATTAAAATTCGATCATAAGGTACGGTAATAAAATGACAACCAGGATCTTTAAGAAACATACCAAATTAGTATTTATGCATGTGAAACTTCATACTCCATTAACTATCCAATCTGACTTGTTTTAATGATTTACTGGCAAATACTGATAGCATAGAGAAGCACACACTTACTTTCAGGTTTTTATTATGACCCAATAAGATGGTTATTGGTGCACACACTTTATTTATCTTACAAGATAATGTTCTCCTTACATATTTATTTATAGATAGACTGAAAAAACTTACAGTGATGTGGTATTGGGTAGATTCTGTTATACAAGAGTGATGAAATATACCTCCAATGCATCCTTTAATTTCCTAACCTCCATGAATCGCCTTTCTGCTAGTTCATGTATTTCCTGAAAACGGCTAATGGCTGCAATAGATTTCTTTTTCTCCTTCTGTACCTGGTACACCCATAACAGAAGAAATTGTGGCATTTTAGAGATGCAGCTTAAGGTTTCTCAAGGATTCCAGTTATAGCCTACATCACATTGCCTAATGTCATCAATTTAGACATTGATATTTTCATAAGTTCCTAGTCAATTAATTAACAGGACCATTTTTTACACTAGTCCAGATTCAGAATTAAAAAACAGCCAGTAGCAACCAGACCAACTTTCAAGTCAATCAACCAGATTTCTAGAATCCCTGGGACCATAAGCCCATATAAATATCACACACCTGTGCCTCCAGATCCTTAATTCGCTGAATAGATGCTTGTTCAATACAAGCTCGACGTTTGCATTCTTCTTCAAGCATGCCCATTATTTGGTATCTCAGTTCAGCCATTTCTTGAGTAAGGTCTTCTGCTTCTTCCTTTGCCTTTAATTTTTCTTGTCTAAGCTCTTCCTAGCATGGTAAAATAAAGTGCATTTGAAAAATGAACTTTGCTTTCAGATATCAGCAAAACTATGATTCAGCATCAGACCTTGAGCCGCTTTACTAGTAGTTCAGATTCGTGGATCTGATTCATCATCTTCTCTATCTCATTCTTTGCATGTTCATCAGAAGATGCTACAACAGCCAATTTGGAAAGGAATGGGTCCAAAAACTCCCCACAAGTGCTTCAGAAATAGCATTTATTATTACTACTAGGAGTTTAAGGACAGAAAGACATGGGCCAATTTCAACATGCATTTCTTCATAAGGAAATTGTAACTTAAATTTAAGAGATATGACATGAAAACAAATAGATGTCAGAACTGATATGAGATAAAAGTATATATAAATGCAAGTGAGTTACACATAAGGGTGAGCACAAATATCACATAGCAGTGCAGGCTACCGCACAGTCATTCATACAAGATTAGGTGGTATTTGGCAATGAATGCCCAACACCCATCCAATCTTTGCAAGACGAATGTTACTAAGAATTTCAATAAAATGAAAAAGTTGCATTGCATCACTTGTCCAAGGCAGACAAAATCCATGACTTAGAAAAAGTGAATCACATCCTAGACCAATTGCATCAGTGTATTCATGGACTTCAGGGGCATATATGATATACATCAATCATGTTTATCAATGAAATATAAGATTCTCACAAAGATGCAATGGGACATCAACAAGCACATGCATATAAGAACATCACAATAACCAAACAACAACATCTGGTTTAGTCATGAAAACTTATTCATGAGCTTGAGAAACAACTCTCCTACTGTGAAAGGCAGCTCTGAATTCCCTAAGATTGGTTTGCGTCTCAAAGCAGCCTTTGTTCTCTTTTTTAAAGAAAAAGGCATACTGCAAAACACTATATATTCATGGTTGTTGCTTGTGGTCATTGCTGATGATGACAAGAGTTAAATTCTTGGTAACATACCCCTTCGAATCTTAAAAAATTAACTGCAATCAAAACTTAACATCAAAATTGATGCCGCATAAACTAGTGACAGATTTGTTTTGTTTTGGGTATGAGCATGGGATTGAGAGTGATATCTACTGTGAAATATGAAAAGCATTCACCTAGATGACAATAAGAAAACAAAAAAAATGAAAGTCAGAGTAAGATGGAAATAGATGAAACTCCTGGCAAGCCAGTGCAAAGCAGGGCATAACTAGAGGATATTCAAGTGGGAGCCACATCTGTTTCTCCTTTCAACACCCAACAGCTAATATAGTTCCAAATCATTAGTAGTTTATCTATAAAGGCACATACTTTCAAAAGTTCTTTGAAAGACACACATAATCAGTTGTTTATTCACTTAAGTGTATAAACTTACTATCACCTGTTCTATTATCTACTCTCCCTCACCTTTTAATTCATCAACATATCGGTTCCCTACTCCAGGCAGCTACCCCTGAGCAACTTCCAGACTTTAGTAATGCAGAAAATAGAAACAGAAGCCTTGAAAAAATAATGAAAATATTTATCATGTATCTTCATGATGGTTTATTTCTTATGAGGTTTTGACGTATCATTGGATGGAATAGACATTCAGTTGGATGGTGTGGTAAGCTAGAGATTTTTTATGAAACTAATTGTAGTTAAAATGAGAAAATGATTAACAAGTAATATGAAATTGAAGATCAGTCGAACCAACTGCAATCTTACCACATTTCTCTTGGTAAAGGGAGCTCTTTACTTGTATTGAGCTGTAAGGCACGAGTAGATTCATTGCTATTATGGATACCCATTTTGTTGCAGTGCTCCAGCCACTTGTGAAGTTGCTCTTCAACTCTATGAAAACAATCTTTAGTATTGCTCTCAGACAACTGTATCTTCTCTTGCAGTTTTTTATTCTCATTTTCCAAATGGTGAATCACCTGTTGTGCCTCTTGAAACTGGAATTGTAGTTCTTCCAATTTTGAATTCATCCTGTCTTTTTCCTGATCAGCTTGCCGACAAAACCTCTCTGCCTGAAGGCATCTCTGCTCTATAGCAGTTATATCAAGTTTTAAACTCTCAATTTCACACTGTGAATCCAAAATTGCTGTCTCAAGGGTCTCTAGATGCAAAGCAGAATTTTTCAACTCTTCCTCTTTACATTTTAATTCCCGCACCAAAAGTAAGCGTTGAGAATCAGATTGCGCTAGTTCCTCACATATCAATCTTAACCTTTCATGTAATTTGTTGAATTCTGCAAGCTTCAATTCAAGGCTATGTACATGCTCACCCATAAAATTTGCCTCAACACCCCGCAGATTTAGTTGATCCTGCAGATATTCTGTAATCATGGAAGCCAGTTAATGCTATGAAAAAAGGGGATTTAATGCAATAAAAAGAAAGTCTACAAGAAAATATCCTCAAAATTTTGCTTAAGTATGTTACTATTAGGCCCCCGTTTGAAGCCAAAAAAGTGATAGCAAGATCTTCTGCATACAACCATAATTTAATTCCAAAAAGAGATAAGTTTCTACAAGGGTATGTGTTGCTGACTAGTTAAAAATGCAAGGTAATGCTAGTGCAGCTACCTATCTCTTGAGAGCAATTCATCAACTCTCTTTCCAATTTCTGGATGCGTTTAGTGTCACTAAGACATGCTGCTGATGTTGCATTTGCACCTGTCTCAGATCTCTGAATCAACAAAATATTGAATAAAAGAAAATTTTAGAATCTTACAAAAATCATGTATATTAAATAAATTCAAGAGAAAACTGATAATATCAATTCCAGAACTTTTTGATACAACCAAAACTGCGATAAGATTCTTGGATTATCCATTTGTGCACTTTACAATCAAATTTCACACAAATTATAAGTAAAAAGTTCTTCCAGCTATTCAAATTGGTTTCTTGTAGTTTGTCAACTACCAGATATGCACCAACCAGCCTTGAACATCTCTCACCACAGCCAGTTACTAAGAGACACACAACATTAACAGAGATATTTGTTTTTACTAAAAAAAAAAAAAAGACAGAATGTCCATCAATAAAAGACAGATTTAGAATTATCAAACTCAGGTCTATATGAACCTTTGAGGTTGAGCTCTACTAAATAATGTAAATTGATGAGATAGGACCATGTGACAATAGCTGAGATGGAAATAAACCTAAGCACCTAGGTGGGTTTGCTGAATCATTCCAATGGCCTTCTTCTTTCTGCTTTCCAACTTTATGAGGAGCTTCGTATCGCGAAAGACTTTGGGAGAGTAACATCTTTTTTCTCCATCCACTATTGGTTATGGAGGAAGAGGAGAACTTTTCATTTTTATCATTCTAATATTTGATTTTGAAAACAGCATCTCAAATTCTTGGAGAGTCAAACCTATTTTAAAGCTCGACTGCTGAATCAGTGAACTTCTAGTTGGGTCAACCTTATTCACCTATGAAACTATCACACTTCTTTATTTACTCTTTCTTGTATCTTATTTACTGATTCATGTTAACTGATATCTTGCAGAAAAAGTAATAATCTATCACTGCAGAGCAAAACATGTGCGAACTTTTGAATAGAAAGACAATCATGGATTCATGATATATTGCTAATGTTACTCATCAAGCTCTTCAAAAAAACTTTGATGGATAACTTGTCCGAGGTCTTGAGGTTTACCTCTGTACGCATGGTTCTTCTTTGTAAGAACTTGACATCTGTGGCATGACCATTATTAGAACTGCTAGACATCTGCAGGAAATCACACAAGATAGAAATCAATAAATAAAAAAAAAAAAGCCAAAACATTAATTTCAACCTAGTTCTGATCATGTTTAACAACTTTCAGCTTCAAAGACTGCAACATAAACTTGAATGAATTATTCAAAAACCAAGTGCTCCATGAACAAAATGAACTAAAGAGTGGGATATTAACTACGAGCAATATCTGTGTTTAGATTGATCAAATAATTGAATCAAACGATTCGTTTTCCTTTCATTAACAACTTCCTCTATTTGCTTAAAACAGAGACGAAATACATAATCCGAAAATGAGAAAAGATAAGCAAAACGAAACCTTTATTACGCAATGATTGATTTCTTTACACAACAGTAAAACCCTAGTGCCCAAATAACATTTGGGAACGGAAAATCAAAACAGGAAAGCAAAAGGCGAAATTTTTATCAGTCATCAACTGAAATCAAATAAAAACTAATAAAAATGAAACAACACTTGGAGACAGAAATTTAAAAGAAAACCACCTGCCTCGATGCTCGAAAATCCTCTCAATCTCTGCAAGATATCCTGATCACAGCCTGCAGCGTCCGAGACAAAGAAAAACCCAATGATTACAGAGCGGAAAACAATGCCCGACAGGAATCCGTATAGAAATTTCAAGCAGATAAATTTTTTTAAGATCGACCGTGGATTGAATCGGATGAAGAAGCGAGAGAGGAGTGGCATAGGATTTGCCAAACAAGCGATTTAAATTGTCGGAATTTAGAAAGAGGGAGAAAGCTGTTAGAAAGATTGGCTCGGGAATTAGGGTTTCCGTGGGAACGGTTTAAATTCGAAAAGTACTCGGCTTTGGATTTCTTTCGAGAGGGGTAACGTTTCAGCCCTAAGGAAAGAGCCCGGTAGGTGTCCTCACCGCGAGCCCATGGTTATCTTTTATATATTATTCGCACACGAATAATACGGGCACCAAACGTAACATTTTTAATATCATATAATCTAATAAATTTATGTTCTGTTTGTGATGCATACAAGGGCAGATCAAAGATCTATTTTTATGTTTAATTTATTATGATCGCTCCAAATGGATGCAATCAAACACTTAATGAGGTTTAAATTTACTCTGCAAGCTAAAATTTATGTTTGAAAATTTCAAAAACTTTTGTAGGTTTGAACAAAAGTATATTTTAGAAAAATATTAAAAATTTTAATCCCGCTTGATCGTGTGCGTGAAAATACAATTTTATGGTGGGATACTGTTTTAAAATTAAAAAAAAAATAGATTTCAATAATGTCTTTTGTGTTAATAGGTTTTAGTATACAAAAGGATCATGCTTGATGTCAAACATTTTAAAAGGAAAGAAATTACAAAAAAAAAAAAAAGTGTGGAAAATATTACGCGGCCTTCATGCATAAAGGAATCATGCAACATGTGATTCACTATCTTTTTAATGCGATCATTGAACTGAGCTTATAAATAGGTTTTAGGCTCAAAGCCTAAATATAAAAATATTTCTTTTTTCTTCTGATTTTTCTTAAATTTTCAGTGCTCTTAATTTTTCTTTTCTGAGTTTCTCGATATCTGAAGAAGTTTTTGGGTCCACCATATGATTATGCTCATAGTAGAATGTTCGATTTGAGTCGAATCATTATACGTTAGGAATAATTCGATAACAATTTGTATAAGAGAATGAACATGTCTTGATATAAGCATGTTTCATTATGTCTAATTTAACTTTGTTATCTTTAATTAAATTTATTATCTTTGATATATCTAGTTTTTCTAAGCTACATTTACAACTTAATCCATTTTAGTTGGTGATATGACAGCATGTGGCACATAAGTAAAGGCCCTTAAATAGATCCTCAGTTTATAAAGTAGAGAACAGCCCTTGTAACCCATGCAATGCATGGGATCGATTGTTCTTCTTTCATGAGAGAGGATAGAATCGATGAAAGCATAAATTATGAGATATAACAGTTTTTCTCATATAAACTGACTACATTTGTAAGGAGGAAAGAAAAAAAAGTAATTTGAAGAAAAAGAGAAAAATCTTAAAAATCAGCATGTTGGCTGTATGGGTTTAAGCTAAATCCACTTTAGTTGGTGATAGTACATGACTGCACGCCATGGCAAATAAGTGAAGGCTCTTAAATGGATTCTTAGCTTACAAAATGGAGAACAACCCTTATAACCCATGTAATATATGAAATCAACTATTCTCTTTTTATGAAAGAAGATATAATTAATGATGGCATAAATTATAGGACGTGATAGTTTGCCTTATGTAAACCAACCATATCTATAGAGATCTAGGTTGGCAGGAAAAAAAAGAGGATGAAGTATGGAAGAAGAAAAAAAAAAAAAAAAGAAAGAAAGAGGAAGAAAATGAGGAAGCATGAAGGAAGAAAACAGAAGAGGAGAGGACTTTGTAAGGAAGTGAAAATATTTCTTTTAATTAATATTTTTAAATGGTAGAAAAAGAATACTACTATATAGTGAATGAAGAGCTCATTAAATATTTATACTTATTAAGCTAATACGCATTCCTACCATAAAGATCAATTTTTATAATATACAACATAGATATATAGGTTGATTGTTGAAAATGAGGAAGTTTCCTTGTTTTATTTTGAAATAGGGCCTTGTTGTGCCTAGCCTTGAGCTCGGCTTTGTGCTAGGCTCCTTGAACCTCAAGAAGGCCCCACAAGGGGTCTTTTTCTCTAGTTGTTTAACTACTAGTAATATGGCTTAAGTACTGAGCCCCTCAAACCATGAGAGCTCCATGGTGTGATAATTTTCTTCATCCTAACTTCTTGACACTTGGAGGGCCTCTCCTTACTCTTTCTTTGGATGCTCACTTGGTCTAGGAAAGTCTTCATCCTAGAGCCAGACCCTAGACCCTTAATCTTGAGCCTAAACTTTCAAGTTTTAATTAATTAAATTCATTATATTAATCTAGAGTTGGTGTCATTGATGTAAATACAAGGTAATCGACTAAGATCTACTCCTAAGTAAGGTAAGAATTCCTTGTATATTGTTTTTGTTGATAGCATTTGCATCAGACATATGAAATTAAATGCATTATATTTGATATTACATATCATGGTATGTATGATTTATATCTCAGAGCATTGTGCACGGTATTGTGATGGATGATTGTCAAAGACTAAAAGAAAAGCATGGCTATATTGAAAACTATATTTAAACAAGTTTGAAAGGCAATCATATAATATTCATGCCAAGTAAGATGGTGGAATGAAATGTATTTTGTAAGACCAATAGACTAATATATTTCTCTTAAAAAAAAAAAAAAGGTGATACTTAATCCATAAGTGTCTAGTGAGCTTAAATTTTAACCAAAAAAGGCAATCCAATATGCATCAATTCAAAGCCATACTAATATAATTAAACTTCTTAAGATGTTTATAATCGAGTTTTTTAATGCATCTTGAATCACTCAAAATAGAAGTCAAATAAGAAAGTTATGAGCTAATTATAGAAAATGTGCTAGTGTTGATGAAGTTTTTGAGAATTATAAAAATATTATTTCATGACTCATAATTGAAAGGATGATTTTCCTTTATCTTTGCTTGGGTTTCTATATTTAATTTGTCTGAGAATTCATGTTACACAAGTTAAAGTCAACTAGGATTTAAGAATATATTTTTATTTTTTTAATATATCTCTTTCTTTAAAATTTTATACCCTATAAAAGCTAAGAAGCCTATTGGTTTTAGGAGATCTTATCTATAAATATGTCCTTGGTGTAGCTTATTAAGATCAATCAATTTAGCAATATTATTTGAAATATCCTTCTTTCTTTGCTTGGAGTAATTCTAGCTTTCCTTAGTGCGAAACCATGATCTAATAAGAGATCATGATCCTTAAGCATTCCTTAGAAAAATTGGAAGTGTTTAATCAAAGATCCTTGAGAAGTGATTGTGAGACTAATAGTAATCTTCTTTAACAATCTTTCCTGCATAACCATAGCTTCACCCTCAGTCAAGGATGCTTGATCCTTCTAAACTAAGGGAAAAGAAAGTGAGGAGCATGGACTGACCTCATTTCATTATCAATGCTCCTCGATGGAGGATCCAAGTTGCTTTGATGTAGGAAAAAAAGTTAAAGAAGATCAACCGCTAATGACTCGGATTGGTGATAGGAGAAAAAGCTACATCCACTTGAACATGGGCACCTACTCAAAGGAAATTGGAAAATGCTCTTTGAGCTATCTCTAATTCACATTGCGTGTAACCTTACAACTTGCCTTCCCAACTAGGGGGGCTCTCTTCACATTTTCTTTGGATATAGACCCAATCCAAGAATGTCTTAACCCTGGGCCTAAACTTTAGACCCTTAACCTTATGCCTAAATCCTAATTTTTAATTAATTAAATTTATTATTTTAATCAAGAATTGGTATTATTAGTGTAGGTAAATAATAATTAGGGTTAGTCTTGATTCAAAAGATGAGGGCTTGCTTTGGAGTAAAGTATGAATTGTTTTACATTATATGTGCTTTAAGATGAACGTACCTATATTAATATATTGATCCTACATGAACATTTATTTTATTAGAGATATAATTAATTATGCATATTGTGCATGTTTCTACAGTTGCATGATTTATCATACACGCACACATTCATGAATAGTGGAAATTTAGTAATAGTATAGATGAGGGTAGACAACAAGTGAGCTAGTCATGTGATTTGATTATCACCACATATTGAAGTGTAGCCATGATTAGTCCATAGCCTGCTAGGTAAGAATCCCTTGTATATTTTTTATTGATAGTATTTATATGATATGATGGAGTTTAAATTATGGATTTAATAACGAATTATTGGACTAGCCATGTATTGAGATAGCCTTATCATAGGCAGGTTATTTATGGTATTGTCATAGCTCCTTCATGAGCACATTGCATTTGGTATTGAGAAAGCTCAACTATAAGAAGATTGTTTGTCGTATTGAGAAAGCCTCACCACATACAAGTTGTATATGGTATTAGGATACCCCACCATTGACAGGTTGTATATGGCATTAAAATATCCTTGCTATGGGTAGCTTGTATTTTATATTGAGATAGTTTCATCATGGATAGATTATACATGATATTGAGATAGCCCTACTATACATGTTTAACAAAAACTTTATTCTAGCACGTAATGATTAAATTTGGCTTGACATCTGATTGGTGTATGACTTGAAAAATAAAAAATGCATTTTAAATTCTTATTGAGCTATTTTAGCTTATCATATTTTTTAAAAAAATTTTATTTTTTTTATAGAGCCTGCAAACAGTTGACATGCAACTAACTTCCAGTAGACAAAGATGAAAAAATAAATTGACTCTAATATTGTAGGAAATAAATGGAAAAAAAATATAGTTCAACTTTCATTAGTTAATTTTTGAAATGTTTTATTTATTTATTTTTAATAAATAAAAATGTTATTATTAATGCTGATAACTTGAATTTAGTTTTCTAACAAGGCTCCAATATTCCTCAAGGGTTCACTTTGAGGAATGTGCAGTCATACCATGAGCCAAACTTTTGCCATGGGCTTGAGTCATGATGGTACGCAAAGCATGAGAGATTATATGGTGCCTAGAGCTAAGAAATAGGTGTCTAATCTTAAACAACAATATCCTAACGTAGTAGCAAAGGTGTCAACTTTCATAGCTGCATGATAACTTCTGATCGCCATCTTACGCAGGGCTGAAGTTACTACAAAGATTGGCTTTTCTTCTGGCTGCTGCTGCTGCTGCTAGTCAACATCATGATCTTGATTGCAAAGCAGCCCTACGTGAGGAAGAGATTTAGAACCAATAAAGATCATAAGATATGGCATGTGAAACACCTAGGACCAGGAACACACAGCAAATCACAATGCCATGAAAGCCATTACACAAGTGAACAGAGGATGATGACCAAATATTTTTGCAGCATGAGAGCCTTTTCCAACCTTATTGCATGGGTCCACTCAGACAAATCTTGTTGTGTTACTGCGTAATGTGAGCCTCACACCAACTTTTTGTTGGTTGGTTATCACATGAATGATGATTCTTATGCATGTGGCCATTGCACATCTAATTTCCCCTTATTTCCAACTACAAGTTCAAATCTTTGCCAACATATATACATATATATATATATATATATATACACATACATACATATATATGAATACATGTATCAATGTATATAGATCCATATAGTATGGATGTACATCTGCTTGCATGTGCATGTGTTTTTCCTATTTTCCTTTAGTAGGAGGTTAATAGAGTATGGTTCAGTGAAGATTGCATTCCACAATAACATCTAATTGGATTTTCCAATGCATTGCACTACTTCTGATAGAGTGGCGATGTGACCAATTCCATCATGGTTGACCCTGCCATACAGACATCTATTAAAATTTAATATTTAAATTATAATAAAATAAGGTGAATGGATCGAGGCTCCTCCTCTCTATGCTTTATAGCACTTCTCCAAAACTAACCCAAATCATGATTCTAGGTTGGCTTGAATTTTTTTTTCTAGGTTTGGTTTTGCTTAAAATTTTTTGAAACTAAAAAAATTAATTTGATTTCAGTTTAAATTTTTAAAAAATTAATATAAATTGAATCAAATTATGTGTATATATTATATTTATACTATAGTTAAAATTAAAGTTTTACAAGCATAGATGAATAATTAAGCTTTGTAAGAGTTATGATCTTTTATATTATGAATAATCGAGTTGCCATTTATCCACAATGTGTTTGCTATAGAAACTTATTTCATGATCATTTAAAGCAGGTATAGGTAGACCCGTAAATCGAATTGAAATCAATCTGAATTTCTTAGTTTAATTTGGTTTGATTTACTGAAATAGTTGGTTTAATTTTAATTTCAATTTTAAGAAATCGATTTAAATCAGTTTGATTCTGAAAAAATCTATCAACCAAACATGTTTGCCATGTGGAATGGTTGGGCTAGGTTGGGTGGAGAAAGATATGAGGACCCACTTGTATCACAGAGTTGAAGATTCCAACTTAAAATATTTAATTATAAAAAGAGTATAATTATTGAGACAAGTCCTAATTCACCTTGGGAAATAATTTACTTTTCTTTTTTTTTAATGACAAGAATGCAATAAAAATATTACATAATAACATATTGGTAATATTGTCTCTAAGATGTTATAATCTGAACTAGACCGCAAGGTTTTCAAAGCCAAGATATTAGTCATTTAGGTGGGTAACCGAGATAAATCAAAATCATGATTATATTGGCTAATGACCTAAAATGTAAGAAAATTTGATAGGTTTTGAAATATTTGAGAATATAATACTCTATGACCAAGAATTATTATCTAAAGTAGTTACAAAGTACAAACTAAGTTTCCATTTCATGTCCACTTAACACATATTGCATCTTAAAATTCCCATGCCATCACATAATTAATTCGACATGTGTCACAAAATACTGGGTAGTTAACCTGGTCTTTAAAACTGTTGCATTATTGTTGCAAATACAAACCACATTTATGACTAAAATATTAAAATCTCGATTAATCTCAACTAAGTTGAAAATATGCATATGCTCGATTTGATAGTGCTTAAAACACATGATAGTTAAGTGTAACATTTCAAACTATATGGATATAATTTAATAATATTTAAACCACTAGATAGTAATTTTTACAA
The DNA here is from genome assembly GCA_017589505.3 of Metroxylon sagu. Taxonomy (NCBI): domain Eukaryota; kingdom Viridiplantae; phylum Streptophyta; class Magnoliopsida; order Arecales; family Arecaceae; genus Metroxylon; species Metroxylon sagu. Next base: position 1,225,769 of record JACVBY030000605.1, on the reverse strand, counting down.
TGATAAAATAAAATCATAGTTGCAAGCATTTTATTGATAGATGGAATCATATATTCCTATTAGATACTTCTTCGTCTTCTTCTCTTCTCTCTCTATCTCTCCCACACAAAAAAAAAGAAAAATATACACTACACTAGTTAATGCTCTATAAAAATATATATTTCTTGAGATGAACCAATTATGTCATTCAAGCAGCAAGCTTGGTTACAAGAACGAAAATCAAACATGAACAGATATATGATTTGACATACAAATAAGAGAGAATCTACAGCAGCAGCCGTAACCAAGTCTAATAATGTCTTTATTTTCTTATAGTAGATGTTGCAAATTCTTACATACTGTCATTTTACATTATACCTCCCACTAAGTATACATATCCAATTTGAGATTGAGGTTAAAAAATTATTCATAAGATTAGGAGAGCCAAATATTAAAATTAGTCTATAATATTTTTATCATAACATTTCATATTCTAGTGAAAAGAAGAGATGACCACTTAAAAGATAAAAAAAGATTGACAATAAAATTAAAATAAAATTTAAAAATATAATTAATTGATTATTATATTTTGTTACCATGAACCAAATATGATAATCTTTTATTCCTAAGAATTTAATTATTAAGTATCAGATTATTAAGAATATAAGATTCTTGGTAATATTACATTATCGCGAATCAAAAACTACCCAAGTAACATTAAACACTCATCCCCTTGTTCTATACCATCCAAGCAAGCACTCATTTAGTATGACCAATAAAAAATAATTCTCAACAACTATAATGTACACTAAAAATAACAAGTCAATTTCTCTGAGCAATTGGCTGAGTAAATTGTATTTGAAAAAGAAGTGCAACAAAGATGCATGGGTTATAGAAAAATTGTGGCCACAATCCAATATCTCTTAATTTTTTTCTGGTGGTTTCTAATATAACCCTGAAAAAAATTATAGAAGCAGTTTAGTTGGCACCTTCAATTGCACCGCATGTAGTTGAAGTAGCCATAAGGATCATGAGATTGTTCGATAATTGAATCACTAAAACAATAATCTCACTACTCTTGATATTAAAAGCAAACAATAATTTCACCACTTGTGCGGATTATGTCCGGATGAGTACTATTTTATCATCTTTATCATGGGAGTGGACCAAGAATAGCAATCGAGATAAGGAAATCTAATCTCCATGGAGAACTGTCTAGTAAAATAGGTTTACAAGGATTAAATAGGGATAGCATAAGGATGGAAAAAGTTTTTGAAAATTCATCTATTTCGATCCCTAAAACATAACCTTTTTCTTCAAATATAAAATTACTTTTATACCCTTATTAGATAAGTATCTTTCAAATGTACCCTTACTTACCTAACTTTAGTTTTATATTGTATTTGATTATATACATGATGACAGATGCAATTACATAGATTTGAACCTCCTATTATATTCTAAATGTCAGGTTTAGGCTCTTAAATTTGAGCCTTTTAATATGTATTAAATATTCATTGCTTTATAATAGATTTTGAACTTTAAATTGATTATTTTTTAAATAATAGAATAGGGTCCAAAATGATAACTTATTTAGAGGGAGGGCAGGGAATATACCCTCTACCCTCTCTCTCCTAAATTCATCCTGTTGTCATGCTTAGGTCTGTATGTGATGCATAACAATAATGGGAACTACTTTAGGCCATATCCATATAAGACCACAAAAGCGTTGTACTATATTTTGGCTGACTCCAAGGCATGTTAAAGCTGTCCTTGAAGTAATTACCTTATGGTGTCTCCCAATTGGCCTTACTTCACTTGAGCATGTGACTCAAAATCCTAGCTACTACTTTATTCCTTTCATGGTGGTTTCCTTCACAATATTGTGAACATCACACATTGCATTATTAGGATGGATGGCCCATCTAAAAAATTAAAAGAGCAATGAAAGCCCCAAACTTGGTCAACTAATCAGCCATATCATTATAATGTTACCAAATAATAATGTAGCTAACTTTTTCATAAGATTAGTCATTGACATATGTATAAAATTTTCTGTTTCCAGAGTTTTATTTGGAGAAGAAGAGAACTCATGACCTACTATTTCAATTAGTGTACCAGCCAATATGTAGGCTAATTAGGACATCATAGAGATCAAATGCTTGGGCCCAACTAAAGTGAACAAGTTCTAAAGTCATTGTTAACAAGTCGGCAGTCGGCTCACCAGCCTGCCGACAAGGAACCTTTTCCTTTTTCAAAAGGTGGTCGTGGGGTTGATCACTGGTAAAGATCATCTTGGCATCAACATCTTGTGCCATTAATCACATCACATGCATGGCTTATGTTATACTAAAGAATAGCAGTAAACCTATGTGGTTTTGATTATAGTTAGGGCTCACTCTGAGGTGTATGTATTTCCTCTCAAGTAGTTATAGATGTTGATGACCATAAAACTAGACTTGCCATGAGGCTCATTTTAAATATGTGAATTGGCATGTGCTCCTATTTCTTCCACATCATCAAATAATAATATAACCAAAGTAGCTGAAAATAATGCCATGATACATATTACTCACATATGACTTCTATTTGGTAAGGAAAAAAAAAGATAATAGTTAGTATTACTACTACCACCATCATCATTTTATGTTCAATGCGTAATAGTATCCGACAACTTTGAAGCCAGACTAGAAAGAAAGGGACAAATCACGATTGGCTTTAGAGTGAAGTTAAGAAAGAAAATTAAAGAAAAGGCTGAATTAAGTGTACCTTAAATGTTAACAAACATCATTTTATATTTTATATTAATAACATGACAAGATGATACTAGACTAATAGGCAAAAATCTTAATCTAGTAACAATGAAAAAGATGTATATTTTTTTGCTAAAGTGCACCACATATGTGCACCTACTCTTCAAAGGGAAGTTCTTGTTTTAAATCATGCACATCAATGCATTTGATATGCATGCATATAAGTAGATTGTTTGGTAGCAGCAGGAGGGCAATGGCTAATGGCCAAGCTAGTAGTCAACTCTAGCGTGACAATGGCCTTACAACTTCTTTGTTCCTCCAAAAGCTATGACACTCTCTTGATGGGGTCCTTAAAGCCAAAATTCCGGAGATTCCTCTAAACTTTTAGTCACGCTTCACCAAAAAGTGTTGCTACACAACCTTCGTCATAGAAGGAGACATGGTAAAAACATTGATAGAGAGATTGCATCAAATAGTTGTGTTGCTTGCTGATATGGTACGAAAGTTTGAGGGTCTAAGTAAAGAAAATAAATGGATAAGAATTATAGATCTAAACCATAGGTTAATAATCGGTGGTCATCGATTTGTATAGCATCACATTTCGTCAATCTTCTTTTTTAATCAACAAGTTATCGATTTTAGTCTTAAGTGGTTTTCTTTTCCTTTGGTTTCAAAGAAGAGCATGTTTGACCACTTCCAAGGGCATGGCTTTTCTCGAAGAAAAGAATAAAAGATATTTCATTTTAATTTAGATTAATTGAGATTTATCCATTCTTTGATTAGGTGGTCTAGCAATTTCCCTCTACTATGACAGCTTTTGAACTCTAAGAAGGCGTTACATCTTTGTTATATTATAAGCTACTTAGATAGGAGAGACAATGACTTTTTTTTAACGCTAAAAAGGTTATTCGGAGGGAGGGATCAAATTCTCATGATAATCTTTTATTTTTAAGAATTAAAAACTAACACCTCTTTTCTGTTAATCTTTTATTCTTAAATTTGAGTATAAATAAGATTCTTGAAAATAATTTATTGCACATCAAATGTGGGAATTTCAGTTATTGATTAATTTATTTGAGAATTTGAATGAAAAAATCACTTCATACAATCCCTAAAAGTCATGGATAAACGACTCAAATGCAAGAGTCACATATATAATTAACTTATGCTACATCATTTATTGACTAAAAGAAACTTAGCACCAAATGTAATTAATTCCATATGCTAAGTTTGGATTCCAACACTAATTCCATGTTGATTAGGTCAAATTTAACCAAAGAAAGCTACTAAACTTAAGAGGGACCACGAGTTATACACGTCCAACCACAAATTAGTTTAAATGCAACTCAAAATAGCTAAAAAATAGATCATGATCAAAAACTTGAAAATCTAAAATCGATTAAACAGTGTATTATTACATGATAATTTGATGCAATCATCTACTTAGAGTCTATTAGGATTAGATCATTTTGTTTTGATCAAGGCAATGTCTTGTAGTCAAGCAGAGAAATTCTAGGTTTAGCTAGAATAAAGAGCTGCTATATCTTTTCACTGCTTGCTTCAAGCACTTTTGCTTAAAATTAATTTTGGTTCTCAAACTTTCAGTTATTATTATTTAGCTTTTTATATTTTAAAAATATTATATTTTTAATTTTTTATTATATAACCGATGTGCGATTCCGTCAATCAATTTATACATTCATATTAGGATCAATTTTAACGAATTCTATACAAGAAGATGTCCAAAGTATAGCATTCTTAAGACATGGGATTAAATTAAGATAATTGTGAAGTTTGAGAAGTAAAATAAATTTTGAGTGAAAGTTTAAGGACCAAAAATATACTTTAGCCTATGAATTTTGAGACATTATTTGTAATATTTTCATTCTAGCATTAAAAAATTTTGAAGAGTTATAGACGACATTGGCATCGCACTGTGGAAAATATTCCGTTGGATTCGGGTGGCCCCAGAGGGCCCCGCCATTCTCCACCGTCCATGCTTTTAGAAACTAATAATTTAAAGAAAAGGAGATTAGGATCCAGTAATGGCCCCAGAAAGTAACGAGTTACGAGGAACGCGTACGTATGCGCCTTTAACATGATGCATGCATGCATGCATTCATCCGGCCGTCCATCAATCGTCGACCACCAACGTCGTACGGTACGCCTGTTCGGATTCCGGGACCACCGAATCCAATCAATCACCACCATCTGATCGTACGGTTCGGAACATTAAGGGACCAAAACCCACTCATAAAATAAACTGCACCCCAACTGTACCCAACGATCAGGACTGTTCATCACCCACCTTAGCAATGGACTAGTTGATGCTACCCTATTAATTTTATTTTTCAAAAAAAACAGTTAAATATACATTTTACTATTTACTCAAAATTTATTTTAATTTAAAAATTTTAATTATTATATTTTAATCCCTAATTTACGTAAAGTTGAACATAAATTTTAATTAATACATTTAATTTATTAATTTTTTTTTTAAAAATCAACTAATTATTTTTGCAAGGATTCAATAACTTCGCCATTATCTCATGAGAGGTTATAACTTATTATTATTGTAGAAAATAATATGTAATTAATGAAAACATAATATTTATATTAGTGTAAATTATTATTAATTGAATAGAAGATTTTCCTTAACCATCCAAAATTTTAATTACAAATATATTATATTATGTAGCAAAAAAAATGCAAATGATAAATTACAATTATTATTATTATTATATTCAATTAAACTTTTGGTTATTATTGTTATTATAATATGGGATTGGGAAAAAAGAAAAAAAAAAAAAAAGATAAGGCCTGACAAAAAGCACCAAAAGCGCGTCCATTCCAAAACACCGTTAAAAAATAATGAGGAAAAAAAAAAAAAACAGAGTGATAGAATAAGATTCGTACGGCTAAAAGAGACTGAGACGAAGGAAGAAAGCGAGAAAGAAGTGCTCGAGGCCTCACCCTTTCTACCTCTACGCCGGAGTACTGACGGAATCTCGACTCCGTCGCAGGGAAAATTAAAGGGGAAACCCACCTCAGCCTTCTCTTTGATCCATTCTGGTGATGACGGAGGAGAAGAGCCGCCGCCGCGATCCAGAGACCAAGATCGCTGGCGACGGCAGCTGGACGTTCTCCGGCGACGACAACGGCGCTGGGGCGGCGTCTCCCGGTTTCTTCTACTGCGGCGAGAGGGAAGACAGCATCCTGAGCGAGTTCGAGTGGAGTCTCCCGCCGGAGATCGCCGGCGGATCCCAGCCGTTGGAACCCGGGGAGACTTCCGGCTTGAGCTCGGCGCCGGTGCCGGAAAACCAATCCCCTCCCACTCCGCCTCCGCCACGGTCGGGCGGCGATCCGCCGGAGACGACGTAAGCTCTCTTCCTTTCACGTGGTACAATCGTAATTAATGAGTCCGATGGTAGAGAGAGAAGAATTAAAATAGATTAAAAAAAAATCATTAGAATTCAATCCAAATACGTAGTAATTAAAAATAAAAATCGGCACTCTTGCTTTTGTTTTTAAGGTTTTTCTTTTTCAATGAGCACCTAGAGTGCAAATATTTTATTTTCTATCTATTTCATTAGTTTATTAGTTTATAGGTAAAAAAATAATTACATTCCTATGATTTTGCAACAAAATTATTTTCTTGTTTATTTAGTAATGGTAGATTACATTTCATCTCAAGTGTGTGGTGTCTAAACTTATTTTGTTAAAAAAAAAAAAAAGGCATACATACGATTATAAAGAACTTAAATTTTCTTTTTTTAAATCAATTATGACATTTAGGGAGCATTTAGCATGAAGTGATCCATTCAAGATCACTAATAATCTATGGGATGGTGATGGGATCACCATCCTTTGATTGCACTAAGGTGATCCTACGTGGTGGTTATCCAAGATCATCCCTACTTTATGGATCATTTCTTGAGAGGTTATCTTATCATCATCTTCGAGAATGGTGATCCAAGATTACCCCTTGCGATGATCTTCAAGTAAAATCTATAGTCCAAAATACCCCTTATTTATAATAAATATATTATAATAGCAATAAATTATGATATAATATGATACATAAAATTAATATATTATAGTATTATATTATTAAGTATAATATAATTAATGCATTATGTTATATTATCATAATATAATATCAATATAATAATATTAAATTATATTAGTAATCTTTTATTTATAATATACTACATAAGATATAATATATGATATTATTATTATATTATATTATACTATGTTATATTATAATTTATCAATTATGATATAATATAATGTAATGTAATATATCGTACTATGTTATATCATGTATATAATATTATAATATAATATAATATTAGTTTATATATTATAATATATGATATCATTTAATATATCATATGATATTATATTATATATGTAATAGTAATTAGGGGTGAGCAATGGATTTAGATAACCCAAGAATCGATACCAACCCGACTTGATTGGGTCAGGTTGGTTTAGTTCTGAGTGCTCATTGGATTAGTTCTGAATCCAAAATCCTGGAATCGATCCTTATCGGGTTAGTTTTCGATTCTAGGGATCCATGGTTCTGACCTAAGAACTAAAGTACTTTTAGGAATCAAATTAGAAACTTTAGATATACTTCATAAGTTATCTACCATCTTTACTAAAGATATTTAGTGTTAGATTGATCAACAAATATTATATGCATCCCTTTTAGTTAGCACAACTAAAAAAAAAATCGTCATTAGATGTTAGAATAGTGATATCCAAAGGAAAAGAGAAAAATCAAATAATATTTATCAATATTATGAGTTTTTTTTAGCATTTTTATGATGATTGTTAGCATCTTTCCGAACTGTTATAACTAAGGAAAGAACCTTTAATATATTAAAAATAATAAAAAAGTAAAAAAAATTGGAGCTAATTGAAAAAGTAAAAAAATTTGGAGCTAATGCAAAAAAAAAAGAAGAGGAAAATAGGTTCTACCTTGCAACCGATCTAAAATCGATTCGATCTTATTGGGTTGGTTATGGGTTGGTTTCGGGATAAAATTGGTTCATTCTGGGTCCAAAATCGCAGAACCAATTTTGATTAGGTTGGTTCTTAGTTTTGGCTTGGAACCTACCCAACTCTGACCCATGTTCACCCCTAATAGTAATATAATATAAATATGATAAGGATGATTTTGGGATTTTATAATTAGTAATCTTGGATTTCTGTTGCATACCAAACATAGTGATGTTAGATCACAAGTGATCCTTGATCACTGTAATATATCATAATAAACATGGTAATCTTTGATCATCGGGAATTAGATTACTTTAGGATTAGGATCACCAGTGATACAAGATCACTTAGATGATCTCAAAATGATCACCAAACATATCATTATTTATCGTACTGTTCAATTTGTTATAGATAAATATTAAATTATCTCTCTCTTTTTTTTCCTTCCTTATTGCTATATTTTTCAGTTATATGTACATGACATAACTAATTTATTCACAACTTAAAATTTGAATGCATGGATTCAACTATAGGCTTTTAATAATTTATTTTTATTTTTTTCCATCAACTCTCTTTTTCCCTCCATTATCTTATAAGGGTGATTAGAATTTTACAAAGTCATTCAAATTCTATTGGATAACTATGGGTGTGAGGGAGAAGAGCGGTAACTGCATGGGAGTTGAGCTATAGCTAAGCTTGATAGAATGCATCCAATAGCTATTTATTTTGCAAGCTTAAGGTTTTCAAACCCAAATTATCTTTTAAAGTTGAGCTTTAAAAAATGTTGGAGTTTGGCTGGTTTTCTTGAAAAATATAAGCATAAACCTATGATTGAGCCAAGCCCTAGCCAATCATTAATAGCTTGGTATATATGCGGCCAATCTTCTATCCGCAATTATCTTTTGTTTATTTACGTATGCTACCTTTCATTAAACTTATATCATACTTGCTATTTAGTTAATTTTTATCTAAAATGAATATTTTATTTTATTACCTTTTATGAGAGTAATTTATTTTTTATGCATATTATGCAAATGTACTTACAAAACATTTCATAACTCTACTTGTAGGAATAAAGTTACGAAAAAAGGGGCAAAACGAGTCCGCCAGCCAAGATTTGCTTTCATGACTAAGAGCGAAATAGATCTTCTTGAAGATGGTTATCGTTGGCGAAAATATGGACAAAAAACTGTGAAAAATAGTCCATTTCCAAGGTTATCATATGTTACTATCAATTAGAACTTCTTTTCTAATATTTCATGGTAGATGAATGTGCTAAATTCATATTATACTTTTCTTGCTTTATTTTTTATTTCATTTTAAACTAGCTAATGTTATATGGCAAGCCTTTTCTATTTCTTTTTTTCTTTTTTTGGCTTAGTTTCACATTATCTATAGGCTTAATTATATTCTATTGTGGATTGTTATTATTTGTAGGATGAAATTTATGTTGCTTGCTTTGGTTTTAGAAAATCAATTTGTTACTTCTTTTTCCCCTTTTTAAGCCCTATCCAAATGGTTATATGAAATCTGTATGCCTAATATTTATTAGGCAAGTCACATGATCAGATTATCTTGCTGTGAAAAGTTAACTACCATTGTTCTATGCTGAAAAATAACAACCGTGGTGCGTTCAACTTGAAATTTATTGTAATGAAATATGTTATGTTTGTCCATATTTATAGACACAGTGTTATTCTATACATATTTATATGTATATTTTTGCGCATTAAATAACCAGTTTTGGTGTTTTGTTTCTATTATTAACATTTTAGATTATGGTCTCCTGAGAATTGTCATTCATATGTTTGAGATTTCATTTCTCTTTAAACACCAATTTTGATATGCTTTTTATCCATGGTAATTTGCATTTTAATCAGCTATCAAAATATTCTTTTTTGTAGGATAAGCTCAAAATTTTTCTCTTGTCGCATATGGTGGAAGTATTCTCCTCCCTCCTTTTTCTTTTTTTTTTTGCTTTCCACTAGTTATACCCAATTGCCATGAATCAGAAATAAATAAATAAAAAAAATCAAAACCATTCGTTCTATCATGAACAGCTAAAAATAATTTAAAAAATCATCTTACATAGATTTTAGAAACTACTGGAGCAAAACTATAATTATGTGTACTAATTGCCAAGTTGCAAGGACTTCACTGATTGAGAGAGAGAGAGAGAGAGAGAGAGGATAAGCTCAAATTTTTTGCATTTTAATCAGCTATCTAAATATTCTTTTTTGTAGGATAAGCTCAAAATTTTTCTCTTGTCGCTAGGCATGTGATGGAAGTATTCTCCTCCCTCCGTTTTCTTTTATTTTGCTTTCCACTAGTTATACCCAATTGCCATGAATCAAAAAAACAAAAAAACAAAAAACAAAACCTTTCATTCTACCATGAACAGTTAAAAATAATTTTAAAAATCATCTTACATAGATTTTAGAAACTACTAGAGCAAAACCAAGTTGCAAGGACTTCACTGATTGAGAGAGAGAGAGAGAGAGAGAGAGAGAGAGAGGAATTGGAAGTGCCTTTTTGCCACGAATCTAAAGCAAGTTCTTTGCACCAATTAACAAACTTCAAGGACCATTGCTGCTGGCTATGTTTGTTTGGGAGAGATTCTACTGGAGCTAAACTCAAACCATCCTCACTCTTTTGCAGGAGCTATTACAGGTGCACAAACAGCAAGTGCATGGTGAAAAAACTAATCCAGCGTTCACCAGAAGATCCCACAATTGTCATCACCACCTACGAAGGCCAGCACTGCCACCATGGTGTAGCCTTCCCTCGCAGTGGTCTCAGTGTTCACCATGCTACCACTTCCCTTATGGAGCAGCCATCTCCAGTACCTGTTCCAAACTTAGATTTTCCAGTGATGCCACTTCATGGGAAGCAACCAATGGTTCCATCCCAATTGGTTCAGTCCCCTCTCAAAGAACATTATGATGAAGCCTTGCCAGACTTAATAATGCCTCCATTGCCTTCCAATGAGGGTCTGTTAGATGATATCATGCAGTCTACAATGAGAAACACTTGAGGAGAATGACAAGGCATTAGAAGACTTTGTATCACATTGATAATTTTCCTTCTATTTTTATTTTTATTTTTTTTGGGGCCTAATAGAAATGATATTCTTATGCATTTAACATTCTGCTTGTCATGCACTTATATTTTTTCTTATGTGGAAAAATCTAACAATGCATTCTAGCTTAGTAGAACTCATTTAGTATCTTCAATCGATATCTTGGTGGCATTTTTTTCTTTTTTTTTTCTTTTTCTGTCAATAACTTTTATTTCTATGAATCCAATTATGAGAATAGCAGCAATTTCTGATAATTGTTTCCCCTTTTGTAACATTAATTTTTTTATATATTCTTTTCCTTTATATCTCCTGTCACTTTTAGAGTGTCTCGAAAAAAATTATTCTAAAAGCACATAAAACCTTGGATTAGTGAATAAAACAATTGTAATGACATTAACTTCTGGTTGCTCCTGTCAGTTTAACAGCATCAGCAAATGAAAAATGGGAAAACAAAGATTGCAATAATATTATTTTAAAAACTGTATCCAAAAAAGAAGTTGAAATAATCCATAGAATAATTAAGGACATAATTTTTAATATTCTCATTTCTCTTATTCCTGAACCAACTGCAGCCTAAGTTCTTATCTGAAGAGGCCATCAAGGTTAAATTCAGCCTGACCAATTCAGAAGAAAAAAATGATAGGCTCCTAGTGGTCATAGATTCTAAAGTAGTTTTAAGTTTTCAGTAGATCCTCATGTAGCTCAATCCTAATAGTTCATATATCATCCAACTCTGCTTGTGATTTTAATTTATGTTTTTTAGCAAGTGGGGAGTAGAAGTACTAATAAACAGCAACAAGATTGACTTCATGGTAGTGCATGCCATACAACTGATCATTTTAACAGAAAGGGATGCTAGCCCCACCATACATGGGACAGGATGATGGGACAATTCCCATGGGAAGAAGGGCATTCATTGGACAAGCAGGGTAAAGGAGAGAAGGGTATCATAGGACAACTCAGCCCTTTCACTTCTTCTGATGTACATGGGTCTCCATGGGCTTTCAATTAAGACTGCATCCAATCTTTTTATTGGTGCATTTTAATATTAAAAATATAAATAATTCATTAGTAATCATTAACAAGTAAGGATAATATGTATGTATAAGATATTTATGTACATAAATTTATTAATATTTATGCACATGCATTTGACTACTATATTAATGTATGTATTGTGTTTACTAATATTCATATTCATATATTGATATATACATGCACTTATTATTGTTCATGTTTATGTATTTGACTCAGATTAACTCACTGACATGTATATATATATACCTGACTTCTAAGTTGATGAACTAACATATTCATGCACTTGTTATGATGGACATCATTAATTTCACACATAAATCCATAAGCATCAATCAGCAGAGAGAGTGTTTTTTTTTTATGGAGTTCGAGCTCGATCTCTTGTAAAGAGTTAATTCGAAGTCGCATGATGATTTAGTCAAGCTTTTACATCTTGGAGAGGACAAGCCAAAGAAAAGGTTCATATTCTTTATTAAGCATAGAGAGCTTAAATCTCTTTAAAGAGAAGTAGATTAGTCTCATCACTAAATTTCTATTTTCTTTTTAATTTCAACATCAACTTTTGATGTTGCTTGAGAAGTAGTTTTCATTGAAAGTATATGTGGGAAATCCGATAAGATTCGACTAGATTTGCTACTGATTTTATATATTGAATAGCCTGTTTGGATGTGATCTATGTCAACCCAACACCTTCTTTACCTAAGAGGAGGAATAGAAAAACTTCCATAGACAATATTAAAATATAATATCTAGTAAGAAAATTCATGCTTCTTTCTCCTATCATTTGATAAAAACCAGCATTACTTTTTGGTGTTATTAAGTAAATGTGAACGTGTGGGAGGAGAAAGATTTGATATGATCAAACGAATCAGTAAAATTTATCTGACATGATAAAAAGAATCAATAAATTTAGAAAGCATAACTTCTCAAGTCCATAAAAGAACAAAACTCTCTCTTTTATTGATCAAAACAAATCAAATCCATCTTTCCCACCACATTTCTACCACCGGCCCTTAGAGATCGAAGCAGAGATGAGAGGATCTGCTTGCCCTCCAGGTTGAGGGTGGTGTCAAAGTCAAAGAAAGACTTGCCCTTGGTGGTATGGCGATCTCGCAGATAGAGACAAAGAAAAGCATGGTGAAAATAAAAATTGAAATTTTACAAACGATGAAATCCGGAAGTAGAGATATGAAAGTAGCATCGATTCCCCACCGGGGCACTTTAGATCCATAAAGCAGAAGGGAATAAACATTTTCTTTGGTGATGTGATATGTGACAGGTTCAAATTTTCATCACTGTAAAGGGCTATTTTATTTGACGCGTGATAATACCAAAATATTTTAAAGGCTGCAAATGAGTTAGATTGACTTATGACTCAATCCAATTAAACTCGATTTAATCCATCTTTGAAGATTCTTAAGTTGGGTTAAGTTTAAAAATAAGACCCGAATTAAATTTCAGATAAAGCCTGGAACTATATTTTTCAACTTAATGAGATTGATCAAAAAATTCAAATCATATAAACCTTCTTTTCTTTCACTTTAAATATCTTTATCTCAGATAATAAATTCTTATTTAAACCCTCATCTTATTTTTTTCCTAAACAATAACTTCTCTAATCTATTTTCACTTAATTATATTTAGACATCCGCATTTCATTATTTACTTTGATAAAAATTTATTTACAATATCGTCAAACATAATATGTATTTTAAAAAGTTACAGCTTATAAATTTAAGAATTACTCAGACAAAATTAAAAATTTTAAAAGCAAACCTCAACTTTAAGTTTGTTTTTTTTAATTCTATTTAAATTTTTTAATAATTTATATGTAAGTTTTAATTGTTAAATTCTATCTATATGAAAATAGCTATTTATGCTTGTGTAAAATGCTAACCTAATCCAATCCAATCCAATTTTAAAGTAAATCTGAACACATTCAAATTAAATTTAGATTTAATATCATGTTCTAAATATGAAATAGAGTAACATCAATGCCAAGTATGCCCTAATCAAACCCAACCATTTGCAACTCTCATTATCCTCTATTGTAAAGCTATTCCTATACACTAACGAATAGATCAATTCACAGCCTATACATAGTATTGTTATATAGTTTGAATGCAGGTGTACCTAGTAGTCCTAACCTGATTTGCTTTCTTTATGAGAAATTTACAGCTAATTTAAAGAGTATCTATATCCCCAGCAATAGCATAATAGGCAGCAAAAATCATGATGCTCAAAGATACCGCCCAGCAGAACCTAACAAGACATTTTACAAACATCAATACATCTTACAAACTCATGCAGTTGCATATGCCAACAAAGCAACCAGTCAAAAGATTCAGCTCGAGAGTCCCAAAGGAGATGATGAATTACAAACTTATTCCCCTGATACAGGTACAGGAAAAATGCATAATTAAATAAGCATATATGAATTTAAATCCATGAACTTATCTGGATAAGAAAATAAACCAGATTGATCTCAAATAATCAAGAATGAAACAAAGCAACTCTCTCAATTTGGGTATCAGGTATCTCTAGGCAGGAGCAAAACTGTGGAAAACTTCCTTTCTTCTCTTGCAAGAACAGCAAAGGACTAACATGACATGAAGCATAAGCAAAAGTTAAGAACATCGGGATCAGACAAAAAGAACCAATGCTCTTTCTGCAAATTTAACCATCTTGAAGAAAAACATAAGCAAAAGTTAAGAACATCGGGATCGGACAAAAAGAACCAATGCTCTTTCTGCAAATTTAACCATCTTGAAGAAAAACATACGCCATTCTTTTATGTCCAACAGGAATATAAAGAAACAGTTAAGTAATTTGACATAAAACAACACATAAGCTGAGATTGATTCCTGGCATTGACACAGGTACTGAACTGAGCAAGGTGAAATATACGGTCAAGAAATGCTGAACAAAGTTAATACCCAGAAATGATGGACAAATATAAGCTCAATAAACTTATAGTAATTTGGTTCATTATCTTTGTAACAACATATGAAGAGAGCACGGCAGTTTTTTAAACCATCCTTGTCATTCCTTAACTATATCTGTTGCAGTTGCACCTTGCTGTTCTTCCTGCAGCTTTTTCACCATGGCGGCATGCTTCTGCCCTGCAATATGGTAGTCATACACTTTCTGACTGTTGACGACAACATTGCAAATGGTGCACACCTTAACATCCTCCGCAGCTGCCCCGCCTTCCAAAACCCTCCTTTTTTTTGCCTCCAACTCCTCTGCTGTTGCAGGAGCTCCCTTCATCTTCATTTTCTCACCTGCAGCTTTGCTTTTCTCAGCATCTGGAGTTTCTTTCTTTTCCACTGTGGTGGTTGGAGCTTTAGTAGGCTTTGCCATAATAGACTCCTGAAGCTTCTGCAAATTTTTCTTGTGTTTTCTGCCTTGTTTGTGGCTCTTCAGAACCTCCAGCGTGTTACACGCAATCTTACAGACCTCACAATATGCTGCTTTCAAAACCTTGGTCCTTTTTGGACCCTTCTTCGTTGCTTTTTTAGAGGTTGGATGTGGCGCCCTACTGCGTGAGTGTGAAGGTCTTGTCTGGGTTAGTGCTGTTGGCTCCAGCCCATTGGAAATTCTTGCAACGACCTGCAAGGAAAAATAACATAGGAGGTTAATTCCATAGTTATACCAAGCAAGTGCACCCCAGCCGCCCTCCCCACCCTATCATCCTCCACTCCAACCACATAAACAAATAACGAAAACAATGATAATATAAGCAACAGTAACAACAATGATACCGATGGTGTAATTATAATTGGAGCTTACAGCACCTCATAAGCATCTGAACAAGACATAATATGTATTGGCATTACATAAAGGAATGATTCTTCACCTAGTGTAGGACTCCATCTACCATGATAACAACTTTATGTTCCAACAAATCCACAACCAAGCCTGAAATGGTTAGGAATACAGGATTGCATGAGGCCTATCACTACATGAAGAGAAGCAGCCATACATTTCAACATATTCATCAAGTCCTTATGAAGGAATCAAAGGAACCTGTCTGCCTATTGCTTTTCAAATATTCAATTGATCCTCACAAATGACACCAATAACCTAGCAAATTAGAGGGCAAGACGCCTTAGCTGCTGATGATAACATCAACATCACTAAAAAGGATCAGGGGATTTATCATCAATCCACTAAATGACCACCATCAAGTGTTAGAGACATAGAAAAAGAGCAAATCCACTTAACTCCAGATTTTTTTTTCAAACAATCTTTCCAGGAAGCAAAGGACAATCATAGTGACCTATGGTTTTTCATCTTCTATACACAACACAAAGAGATTTCATATTTTGCCATCCTACATTAATACCAAGACAACACTTCCAATTGTCCTTAGACACAAAGAATATCAATGTGAGTATTTGGAATCCTAGAATAAGAACCAATTCCGAAAAACAATTTGATGCTTCCATAAAACAGAATGTTGGAGGTCGGTGGGTCACTTAGCTTATTTCCTTCTACCAGATTAAGCAAAGGATACACTTTCTTTGTTGAAGGATTAGAATTTATTTTTCAGCATACGCCAAAAACAGGCATAAACAAAAATCATAGATTCGTGATATCATAGAGAAATTAATAAAAAGGGAAAATAAGCATATTTGCAGATATGAGAATACACAGGTAGATATGTGAAAGCCAATATGAATGAGTTTTGGTAAATCTAATAAAGCTTAAGGCTAGCCAGAGACAGTCCTGTGGGGGAAATTACAAATGCCATCTGAAGCATTGCAAGAGAGGATAAAAATTGGGCTGAAGCAATGAGATGGATTTGAGGATTTGAGTTTAACTGGAAATTAACAGCTTCAACATCAAGTGCACCATAGCCATGAACAACCTGCTGGGGAGATCTTATGCAATCTGAAGCATTGAAAAAGACACTAAAACAAAGCCAGATGGAAGCATTGAGATGTGATTTCATAATATCTCCTTTTGAAGGACTTGACCTTGACTAGGAACTGAGATATATACACTCAAAGACCAATAGTTAGTTAAGGCTTCAAGACAGTTTGCTGGACAAATTGCAGATGCTAAGAGAAAATTATAATCCAGACAAGAATTACTTGCAGGCATTTATTTATGCATGTGAACTTGATAAAGCATTTTAAAAGATTATATACATCCATGTATTAATAAATCACCAAGCCCCACATTTACTTGCACAAGATATTGTATACAAGAACATGTGCGCACAAAGAAAGGGAAACAAACAAAGAAAAACCACAAATCATCAGCTCACTAATGATACAGAAGCACTAAGAGCCATATTGGAAGTGAAGATTTGGAAACATATCCCTCTTGATTCAGTTATAGCTAATATGCATCATTAAACTAGTTTATAACATCTTACATGACGGTATTAAGCCATTTGGAGAAGAATGAAAAAGAGATCCATGACCATGACATGCAACAAGAGCCTCAAAATGTTAACACCATAACTATATGTTGCTCTCAAATAATTCAGAACGAAATGATGCAACTTTCCCAATGTGGGTGTACCAGATCTCCACCATGGATGGAACGGAAACATACACAAAATATTTTATATATCAGAATCCAAGAATCAATAGAGATTAGCATAATATGAAACAGAAGCACAAATTGAATTACCACAAATCCTGCAAGAAAAGGCAGTAATATCTTCAGATTCACCTGCAAGAACAGACTCCTAGACCCAATCCTCAAGTTTCCCTTGACAACAAAACACAAGTTGAGTCTTCTTTGGAAAAAGTGAAGCACCTTCATTTCCTTCTAATCTCTACCAAAGATACTTTCTCATGAAACAGAGTTCAAAAAGTTGGATGATCCAAAATCTTTCTTGGGTTTCTTTGAATGTCAAATTGGTTTGCAAATTAATATAAACAAAAGTTTCTTTATTGTAGGGGTGGAGGTTACCCTATTGACAGAGGCTCAGTTATTTGATCATAGTACACAAGTACAGATCTTCCACCAAGAACTTGAGTGTCCACTGTAGGAGTCAAAAGTCTTATTGGTTAAAGTGTAAAAATTACCACTGGTAAAATGCATGCCATACCATAAAGTGGAACCAAATTCAATGCCGGGAGAATGAAGCTTCATAGAGACCAAGGATACCATCTGAAGACTGAAGATTATATTACATGGACATAGGTATCAGGTGCAGGAATGTATTTAAGTGTCAAATCATTTTAACTTTTAGGTATTCTTTTGGCCAACCCATACCTAACTGTCATGCTTACACCCATTTTTAAGTATCAAGTGAAGGCAGTATAAACCAAGGGTCTAGGTAAGAAAGGTGAAAAGAGTAGACGATGACATCACAAATGGAAACTAAAGAATTTCAACAACTATAAATGTGGCCATCAAAAAGCTAATTATGGTTTGGATACTTTTAAGAGTCCACTGGAACCTCACAATGGAAGTATCGAAGAGTCCTGAAACGGTGCATTTTAAAAGACTAGATCTTCAAATTCCAACATTAAGATTTAGTGGAAAGCAAGGTGAGACTTTAAAAAGATTGATGGCATGCATTTGCTCATTCAGAATATGGCATAGCCCAAAACTCTCACTGGATATATAAGGGACATTGCTGTTCAAGTCATTGTGGAAAAGTA
Source organism: Metroxylon sagu (assembly GCA_017589505.3). NCBI lineage: Eukaryota > Viridiplantae > Streptophyta > Magnoliopsida > Arecales > Arecaceae > Metroxylon > Metroxylon sagu. The sequence continues at coordinate 1,207,284 of JACVBY030000605.1, read as the reverse complement.
ACAATTGTGCTGTAGAATTTTCAACAGTTCAATGGAATTTACATATTCAAAGGTTAAACCATGCATGATAGTTCTCAAGCCCACCCATTTTTGTCCAACTCCTTTAATGGGGTGTATTGGTATAGAAGGGTTAGGCTGGCCTACTTTAAGATAGCATGAGCTTGTCATGCCCCACCATGCCCCATCAATAACTGTAGGGAAATGATACCATGATAGTCTCTTGACAAAGAAAATTCCTGATTACTTGAACCGCTTAAGAGTCATCACATTAGACCCTTAGCCTTTCAAAAGCCTGACATGGTGATGCTTCTATACAGTAGAAAGACATAAAAATGTGATAGTAATCACACACGCACGCACGCACAGAGAGAACTTTAATAGTATGGTTAGTTGGATGGTCCATGGTAACAAACCTCATTACCGCATTCCATCATGCTGCTGAAAAAACAAATATTCACAGCACATAAAAAATGTCCAAGTACTTCAACTTGATCCTTTTAGCACTTGATATGGTGTTAGACTATTTTGGAGACCGAATGGCTGTTCTCAACCTGGTTATGGGATGATGAAATGCTTTTTAGCAATCTGACTCAGATTGCAAATTTCTTTTTGAAAAAAATCAATAGATCAGCAAGGCATTTGGGCACAATTGTGCAATAGATAGATCTTACACACTTATAAAGGGACCAAACAATCCAAATAATATCTTCTGCCCAGACTTTTTGGATAAGATCTTAAATAATTAAGTATGGTATCAGAGCAAATCCGATCTATGGCCTAAGTGGAATAGGGGATACTATAGACAAGCTCATGATGTTTATAATGAATTTGGATTTGAACTCTTATACTGATAAGGATGTTAGAGTTTAAATGAAGGGAATATGAGAAAGTCCATGCTAGCATGTATTTAGTCTATATAGATTGTGCACTGAATAGATCTTGAATACTTACACAAAACCAAAGAATCCTAATAATGCCTTTTAGCTAGCCTTTTTGAATGAAGTTCCGGATTGTTAAAGTTGTCATGTCCAATTATTCTACATTGGACACTTAACATCTATGTCATGAGTAAGTAACATTGCAGCAGCAATTCAAAAAGGAATGAAGTGATTACATGACATTTGTAGAATCATGGAGTTTCTTGCATATCTAAGTTAATTAAAGACAGTTCTTTTATTTCACAATAGGTGAGTACCCTTTTACAAGGCTAGACCCTCTTTCAGGCTCTGTAAATGAGAAATCCAACATTAGCAACACATCAAAAAGTTACAAGATGTCAAGAATGATGTATAAAGGGTGATCTTCTATAATAGTGCATTAGTCAGAATAAATTAGTCCATTACTTCCTTGTAATAGGTACAAAAGGAAAACCTCTAGTCTTTGACCAAAGACTCCAATTTCTAAGAAGCTGACAACTGGTTACTGAGTGTCAAAACTCCAATTTACAACCGCCCGATAGATTTTTTATATTCCAAGCAATATTGCAATGCCTTAATCTTGTTTATCAAACCCTTTTCCGCTATAACCATCTAATAAAATGCTGGAAATCTTGATAATGGCATTACCAAAAACTCCAATTTTCAGAATTTTTACTTAATAAAACCACCCAATGCAATGCTTTGACCCATCCAAAATCAAATACTTTAGAACAGCCATATAAATGGAAGATGACAAAGATAAACCAAGTATGTCGATATACTTCCTCAACTCAATAAATTATGAATTATGATTAAGTTCTATGACTCACAAAACATGATAAAAGACTCCAAGCAAGACAAATGCTTGGTATCGCCATTTTTTATCCTATTTAAGAGCCAATATATCATCCATCTTCCAACAGCCAGGGAATAGCATCAATTGCCTTCACATTTATCCTTCTGAAAGCACCAAATGCATCTCTCTTCCCCAGACTTGTATGCGCTAATAAATATAATTTTACAATTTCATCCCAACTAGAAGCTTTCACTCCAATTATGATCTAAAAGCGTTTCATACAACATGGCCCATAAAGTAATTCACTAAATCGACCCCATGCTACGCAATCCCTACAACAATCACAAGTTCCTAAAAAACAACCCCTAAAACATATTACAACCTTAGTAAAGCGGATAGAGAGAGACTCACCGGTTCGTAGCTGTGGGGATCGACGCCATACTGCCGAATCGCCTCCTTCACCGCAAGGCTATGCGGGTCCTCGCCTCCACCACCGTAGTAATACGACGACGGGGCACCAACCCCTGCCCCGGCCGCCGCCGCCGGCGGTGGGACCAGCCCAGGGTAAGAATAAGGCACGGTGTGGAGTCCATCGTAGCCCCCGTGATGGGCGTAAGGGATGGGGACGTAAGGGTCCGCCGCCGGGGGGCGGGGGGCTCCGGCGCCAACGGCGGACGGGAGGGGGACGACGTCATGGGTGGGCGTGGGGTAACGATTAGGGTCAGGGTGAGGGTTAGGGTTAGGGTTGGGGTTGGGGTAGTAATAGGCTGCGGCGGAGGAGGGGGGCCGGGTTTGCTGGTGGTGCTGGATCACGTCAGGGTGGTGCAGGTGCTGCTGCGGCGGCGGCAGCGGGGCGTAGTAGGGGTGGTGGTGCTGCTGCTGCGGCGTCGGCGCCGCCGGGGGTTCCGCCCACCTACTGCCGTAATCCATCGAAGGGCATTCAGAGAGAGATGGAAGACGAGCAATTCCTCTCGGAGCTCTCTTCGCTTTCTATTCTTAGCTTTTATCTGTCTTTCGTTTGCCGATGGCTCTGCAACAGATGGGCGACGGATTGCAAGTGGGGTAGTTGACTTGTACTTTTGGACCCAATTTGGACACAATCCATATGGATTGGATATGAAATCTAAATCAAATCCATGGAAACTTTCAAGAGCCCACAAAAATCATCAGTTTATTACATGCATATATATATATACTTAGATATACCTAATGATATAAATATATTTCTCATCGAAAAATAAGAAAGTAACGACATGTTGAAATAAGTTTTGATATTTATTCTTGACTTTAAATATGATGTATCTTTTTAATTTTTAGTTCATTGCTGTTATTTGTTCATGATTTAATTATTGTAGCATGTATTAAATATGTACGAACTTTTCGAAACTTCGGCCATTTAGTTTGATTAACTTTTTAAGATATACTATTTAACAAATGATGGATACTTGAACCTGATCTCTATGTGACTCAAATCCAACATACATATTTATTGCTTAATTTGTATTGACTCGATCCTTTACATGTTGTTTGGTTTTACAAATATAATTGAAATAAAAAAGAAACCAATAGAGAAATGGAATGGCACGAGCGAATCTAACATTTGGTTGGAACAGTAAATTAAACTCAAAATAGAATGTCATACTCATTTCTTATTTTAGATTTACTAGTATATTTTTATATACTTTATTTTTCATAATTTATGGCATAGAATCCTTGTATTAATGAATTATAAATTTTATATAACACGTATGAATTATAAAATTTTTAACTTTCATACAAAACCAATAAAATTTGTAAATTTTATATTAAAATTAATATTTTTAAAAATTCGGACATCATTTTTCTATGCAATTTATGTTTCTAAAAAAATTTTTAACTAAAGGCATACATGTATCATTCAAAAGAAAAAACATGCCATTCAAAGTAAGGTGCAATAGGATTAGTCCGTCATAGATCAAACAAAAAGCCTATCAAAAACTAATAATAACAAAAGAGTCATGACTATGAAACTTATCGAAATGAGGATAAGAACTTCAATTGCAAGATCAAGGTTGTTTCAATAAGGATAAAGTTGGAATAATTAAAAAAAGAATTTTAGCTTTTAAGAAAAAATTAGTGAAGAATGGAAATGCCATTTAGGGTAAGTAATAAAATGCTCATTCTCTGGTTTTAAGAATTCTCATTTAAAGGGAATAACAATTTTTAACTTTATTTTAGATAACTAAATAATAGAATGAAATCAAGATTAGAATCGCGATGTCATTTCAAACTTGATCCCTAATTGGATTCCGTCCAACTAAATATAGTATTAGAGAATTAGGTATGAAACAAATTAGACAAGAAACTTTAATAAATATGATTCTAGAATTAGTAAAATGCAAAACCGATCGAATCTAACTCAATAATACCCTAATGGACACCCAAAATATAAAATCTTAAAATAAGAGACCATGAGACTCTACATATTAAGGTTTTGATAAGTAATACATCAAATCTCATTATCATGAGCCAATTTGCAACCATTATTGATTGTTGTAATGATGATCATAATAATTAATAATTATAAATTTTCTTGGATTGAAACTATCTTAATTTAAAATAGCATATTTGTCGTAATTGTCGATATTTGCTATTAGGATAAGAAAAAATGCTACAAATGTTTAGGTATATCAATTTGCAATTCATTAATATTGCATTCTATAGATCATCTAGTATATCAATTTGTAATTCATTAATGATGTGTAGCAAATAGTGATCGGCAAAATGATACTAGTATCCCATTTGATACTATCTAACTCTTGCATCAATTTCTAACCATCATATGGAATTAGTGACCAAAAAAATACATAAATATTTTGTAGCAATATTTTTATAACAAGTGAAGGTAGAGTATGCGATTGGTAGATAATAGAATCGAATTAAGCTAATAATCAGTTGGGATCCCATTAAGGGATATGTGTCCCTCAGTCTACATTATCAATAACTGTAATGATTGAACGATGTCAGAAGGGCACAATCCATAAAGCTTCTGGCCATTCTATGTAGTAGGTTTGCAAACACGACAAGACAACAATTATACCTATGAACGTTCCTACGCGCCAAAAGGTATATAGTTTGGCAAATAAAGTAGTCACATTCGTTGACCAATCTCACCACCACACCAAGGTATATCATCTGATTTTAAACAGCCTCTAACACTTGGTTTTAAGCCTACCTATACGAGGAGACCTCATCTGAAGGCACGAAAGCTTTTTTTCTCCCTTGTTTCTCTCTCATCTTCATCCCACTAGTCATAAGTCTCAAAACCCTTTATTGTCTTCAATCTTCTTCCTCGAGTAGGAATGCTATGAGATCCATCCTTGCCCTCCTCTATTTTCTTCTCTCATTAACTTGAATATCGAAAAGCCTTAGTTGAATAGCCCCTAGCACATTTCAATACCATCAACTAGTTAACACGGGCTAAGATGATAGCAAGCAATGAATTATTTATCATTCAATTCGATTTTTTTTTCCTTTTTTTCGATAGGAAAATGAGCTTTATATCATAGCTTATATTTAAAATGCTTGACAAGTGGTGCTTCCACACGCCTGTAATCTATCCAAACCAAATTGAGTTTTGGCCATAAACATGTCAATTCAAGCATCTAGAGATCAAAGCCCTAGGGTTTCCAACACAATAATCTGGTTTTGGCATTACAAAAGAAAAGTGACAAAAATGTATAAATTGCATCAAAGATGAAAAATATTAAAGATCAGCCTTTTCCTCAACTCCTTGTCATATCAAAAGCATCCTTTTAAGTTATCCATGAAAGCTAAAACTTCAACTCTTTTGTCTAAATATGACTCTTATATGTTTGTAAATATTTTAGAATAGGTTAGGAAGGTTAGGAGGATTATATTGAACAAGATTCATTAATTTGTGAGGTTAGGCAAGAAAAGGTCATAGTGGTCAAATTGCAAGTCCCAACCATTTGCTCATTATATACCAAAGGAATCACTTATGTCAGGATCGGAGCTGATCAAATGTCAGGCCAGATTTCATATGAGTAGGTAGACCCAATGCCCAAACCTAAGCCTAAGCTTGGCCCAACCAAACTATTAAGCCTAAAGTTTTTGACCAAGCCTAGACCCATCATTGCATGCCCATCATCAGAATTGGATTCCTCTTTTCCCTCATCAAGATAAGCTTGAATTCTTTCTCCCCTCATTTAAGCTATAATTTAAGCTAATACTAAATAAATAAATAAATAATCCTATGTATATAATATTTCAAGCTCGACTAGGCCTTTGTAATTTTCAAGACCCAACCCAATATTTTTGATGAGGCTTAATTTTTTGGCTTATTTTTAATGTCCAACTAATCTGTGTAAATTGTATAGTGATTATTGTAGGAGCCTAGCCTAACTAAATAAAATCAACTTTTAGGCCAACCTCAATTGGGCTTATCTTTGGACCTCCAGAGATTTTTTTTTTTTTTTTTTTCCACTTTTATCTGCCTTAGTGTTGATGGCATTGGTGGGCATACCAATGATCTCTTTATCCCTTAGGGCTGCTATTTAACTTGCAAGTCCAACAATTAGGCATTCAACTGGTCTTTTGTAATCCATCTACCTCCACATGCATCTTGGTCTACAAGGATTTTAAATCTCATTCACAGCCCCCATTATGCAGTTGCAGTTGTGTTTAGCTTTGGATTAGCCTTTGGATTCTTTAAGAGCATTTTAAACAAAAGATGGTAAAGCTCATGAGCAATGGCGTTATTGATGGTGCCAAGGTGAAGGTTTCTTCATTGGAAATTGTGGTATATAGTTCCCAACTTAAAAAACGATACGTATCCAACAACTCCATTTAACCAGTGGCATGTAGTTGTCAACATTATTAAGTACAAAACACTTAAGAGCACATATATCAGTTGTGGTTGTAAAGAAAAATGGTTGGATACATGTGGCTTTTCATGTAGGAAATCACACTGCAAACATTTGATAAACTGCACTTCTTAATTCTGCCCGATTTTAAGTTATGCATATATTTTATTAATGATATTAAATAATATAGGAATATGATACAATTGTTTAGAAATTATTATATTATCACTAGAGAATATTGTATCTAATATTATATATGATATCATTATTTAATATTAATGGTGATATTGCCATATAAATGCATAGTTATTATTATAGGAGAAACTTAATGAGTGGTCTCTCTGTTGATTGTGCTTTAATAAAAAAATCATGCATTAATTTTTTTTAACAGGCGATCCTTGATAAGTGTGTATAGTGGATAGATAAGTATGTGCACTGATAAGATAAATGTGTGCACTGAAAATATAAGTGTGTATGGTGGACAAATAAATATGTACAATGGAATGATAAGTGTGTACAGGAACTAAAAATTATAAAAATAGTTAATAGTGACTAAAAGTTATAGTCCCATCTTTTCAAGGATCCCTTATCAAATACCCCTATTATTATCAATATGGGTGCATATACATGCATACATATATGAGGTAGATTTGTTTGCATTTGAATGCAGATAGGTTTAGAATCTGAACACCTTCTTCATCCTTAAATTTATATGGATCTCAAAGTCGTTCCATCCTTTCTACCTTTTACATTTTTGGAATCTAAACTATGTGGATCCAAGTGTATGTAGAGGGAGAGAGAGAGAGAGAGAGAGAGAGAGAGCAGACAAGAGGGGACCATATAATCATGTTATTGCCTTGGTTAGCAGTGGCACTTAAGTTCATGGTGTGGACGATTATATGAGACGCAAAAGTTTTTGAACTCTGACAACACTGCTTCCGAGTTACATAGGAACAAATTTGTTAAGTTGCCCAATTTGTGGTCTTTATGCTTTCCAAGAGAAGTCTTCTACCATTGTAGTCCAGTTCTTATGAACTCCACACAGGCTCCTATAATCAAAATGGTGTTGCAAAAAATACAGAACCTTGTAACATCCCCTTTTTTTGTCTAACTTTCTGAAATCTCTTCTATGAGTGCAACTTTGTAACAAGTCAAGTGGGAACCTTGATTTTTCCCAAAGAAAAAGGAAAAAAGAAGAATAAATCATGAGGCCACCAAAATAGTTTGTTGCCAAGCAAACCAGCATTGATCATGTGCACCCTAGATCCAAGTTTTTGATTTATGCTTTCACAAAACCTAGTGGACCAATCTAAGCTTGTTGAGACTCCTTGCCCACATAACCCAAGAGGATGTCTTCACTTTTGTATTTTAAAATGTTCTTATTATTTAGCAGATGTAAAATTTTCTTTGGGATGATTTCTGAGTAAAACTAAATGTATGCAAGTATGATTCTGATGCACACCAGGCAATATCAGTATTGCACTGCATCGCATTTGCTAAGGACAACAGATCACAAAATAATTTGGCTGTACTTGCTTGAAAAATAATTTGGCCCTATCTTTGAGCAGGCCTCCTCAGATAAAACCATATGCACCTCATAAAAGGAATTGTTCTAGCATATTCAAGAATGTGATGATGTTATGTCCTCATTTTATTCAAAGTTATTAAACAAAAAATAATTATTATAATTTGGGATTAATGGGTAGTTTCAAGTAGTTATCTTAGTATTTTTTTTAATACACGACTGGTTATTAAGAGAGAGAGTTATTTTTGTAAATTATTCATGCCAATATGCATGACTATGTATAAAACGAGAATTTCAGATCTAACAGTATTCTTTTTTGGAGAACAAGGAGAGTTGATACTCTTGAAAAGAATCTTAGGAGGGTTGGTTACCCTTGAAGTGAACCTTTTCAACCTATTTTTTCTGTTTTGGCATCTTATTTCAATTAGGCATCCATAAGTTGACTGCATAATTTAGAGATTATCAAATTTAAACTTAGAAAAAGTGCAGAATATACCCTTTCTTTAATGATGGATTTTACCCCCCTAGTAATACAGAACATGTAACTTGGCTTTGTTTTTTGGCCCTGCCTGCACTTACATGGCAGCACAAGGCCAAGTTACATGCTTCTTTAGCAACTATTTTCATAATTTCCTATGAGCTATCCACAAGTTTAGTGCTTCTCATCAATGGAGGTAAATCCACTGTTTTAATTATAAAGTCTTCATTGTTGATATGCCTTCCAATTGAAATGACTTTCTCAGCATTTTCTTCTCATTGGTCTTGTCAGGCATGGCTCATGGCTCACATGTTTACATGAACATCCAATCATAGATGTTCCTCTAATGCAAAACCCAATCCACATGGAATAATCAAAGAAAGCAATGAAAGAGAAGTGCTGCAGTAGCAATACCATGCACTACCAAACAATCTCTGTTGTCTGTTCTTGCCCAAGCGCAATTAAACACTATAACCCTGTGGTGACTTCCTATGTGTTGAGAGAAGCAAATCAAGTTGCGGACCTATTGGCCTCCTCGATAAGGACATCCTATTGCACTCAAAGGGTATAGTTTTGCAAGTATTGTCCCCATCGGTTTAGGTATTCTTGTTAGCAAAAAGAATATTAGTTCTCCATGTCTAATGCATCATCTTAATCGTAATAATCAAAGACCAAACATTTGTTTATTTCAAACTGATACAAACCTTCCTAAACTGCCTAGGTTCATATATTATGCATACATCAACTAACTAAACTATGTACAAGATGGAATAGTACTCAACATGATCCCTTAATTTGAATGTTTATTTGTTTATCTTATATCCCTTAATTTGAATGTTTATTTGTTTATCTTATATGGTTTTAGACTAATCTCTTCCTAAAGGCAAGATTGTTTGTGAGAAAACCTACTGCTGCTGCTGCAAATTTTTTTGGTAGAATCTTATAGACTAAACTTTGCTGTGTAGATACTGTGTGCATGATTTCTGTGAGAAGGCAGGAGAGAGGCCTCCTCAGAGAGTTTGTGCTTGCCAATGTGAACAGGTCTAAGAAAAGTAGGCAAGAAAAAGACATGAGCAACACAAGGATGATGGGCTGTCTGGACTCCAGACTCCAGAGGGGGAAGAGAAAGCATGAGAGAGCATTAACCTTTCACAACATGGATTAAATAAGTACTATCCTATTTGGCTAAAGCAAGAAAGAAAGGACACCAACATGGGTGAGTGAGATAGGTTGTCGTATGTCATGGTGGACAAATGAACAACCAACTTGATGTCACATGCCATCATACATATTATATCTATATTCTTGGTAAAGGCCATTAACCATGTTTGCTAAAGATTTCACAACCAATCATTTCAACCCTAGCTTGCAGCATCCATGAACCCAGGTCAGCTTGGTCTGTTAAGCAAAGGCAGTTGGTTGGCATGCTTCCAAATTTGCCCACAGTTCACCTACACCCTAGAATTTTTTATTTAAACCTCAATGTTATACAAGTCCAAGCAAGCAAAGAGCAAAAGCTCCATTGCTTCTGTCTACCTGGTGTCCTAACCCCAACAAGTCCTAAGGAGAGAGTCACAAGATATTCCAGTGCTATTAGACCATCCATGAACTAAAAATGTTGATTAAAGAGTATCGAAGATAAGCTCAACTTTAAATGTGCTTAATGGGTTTCTCGGCATTTTCCTTCTTTTCTCCTTTCGATTCGTGAAACCAAAGCGGTCACAAATGAGCATGAAAACTTATTCAGAGAAAAGAACATTATAAAAGAGCTCACAAGGCTTGAAAGTATTTGCCAGATTAGCAACTATTTTTTTAAGCACTGACCTCTCAGGTCAGTCTTAAAACATTACTTACATTTGATCCAGAAGAGGCAAAGCAATATCCAAAGAGAGAATCTTAAAATTTTTCTTCGTGCACTTCAGGTTGCTGCATCTGCACCAAGTTGCTGAAGTTACTGAATTCAGAAAGAAGATGAGTAAAGAAAATCATCATAACAACTCAGAGTTAACAGCAAATAAAGGTGCACTGCTTGCTAACTTCTTAAAAAAATCTCAAATCAAAGACTAAAGAAAGGAAAGAAAGTCCAATGAGGATGTGAAAGCTAATTTTCAGTGAGAAATAGAAGAAGAAGAAGAACAGAAGATGTCAAGTAGCACTCAGGCACTCAGCTCTGCTAATACTTCCATCAGCCTATATGCTATGAATCAATATTGCCCAAAGTGACACCAATGAGGCACTTCGAGAACTGCCAACGTACTAAAGAACTAGAAAAGAAAAGGAACACATTCTAGCATCGAAGCAATCTCAATTGCTACAAAAAAACACCCCACTCCCTTATCACTTCAATTGGCTCATCTATCATACTAATTCGACAAAGATTTATTCCCGGTCTATAGAAAAATGAAATAAAGATCGAAAGCTCTAAGAGATTTGGATCCTTGAATTAGGAAAGGAAAAAAGAGCTTACCACTTCAACATTTGAAGCTGCAAGTGGTAAATAAAGCCATGGTCTTTCTGGCATATCCAAAAGAATGAATTGAATAAACTGCAGCAATTATCTGATAACTATGTACACTCTCTGCATCTTCTTCATCAATTCGAGATGAGGCGTGCGAGCGACTCATGCTCGTGGTTTCTTCCAACCCACCAAGACTTGAACTCAAGATTCCCATCAGTATTATTGGAACCTTCATCAGTGGGAGCTGGGAGATTGAGATCAAGCAAATCCGGCATCCCGGGAGGTTGCTGCTGAATTACAATAGTCCGATGAGCGAGGCCTCCACCGTCCGAGCTCGCAACCAAGTGGGACCTCTTGTGACCCCCCAAAGCTTGGCCTGAGGAGAAAACCTTGCCACAGATCGGGCATTCATGTCCCCTGACCTTCTTTGATGCTTCAGAGCTAGTATCAACACCCACATTCTTGTGGACTAATTCTTCAAGCTGTGCTGGTTCAATGGAAGCATCTGTCTCCAAGCTGTTGTTACTAACTTCAGTCCTTGAAGTGAAGCAGCCCCTGATCCTCTTGTGGCTAGCTCGGTGACCTCCGAGAGCTTGGTAAGAAGGGAAGAACTTGTTGCATGTAGTGCACTCATATCTTCCTCTCTTCAAAGAAACCTTACTGAATTCACCATTGGAGACACCAGTCTCAGACCTTGATCCTGATCTGCTATGCTTCCCGACACCCGAATGCCATTGATCTAATCTCAGATCCTTGTTCTTGAGAGAGCCTTTTCTTGATGTCTCATAGGAGTACTCGAATTCGTCGGCGGCCAAAGCATCCGCCTTTGGCTTCTTGAACTCAACATCCTTAACAAAGCCATGCTCATCATCGTCAGAAACATCGGATTCCACCTTCTTTAGCTCTTCAGATCTCTTCTTTGCCTTCTTCCCAATCTCATCTCCCTCCGAGCCTAAGTCCTCGAAGACCACTGAGTTCTTATCGGAGGACTCGGCGCTCCAGAACCCGGTGTCCCTCGACAGCATCATCAGGCTCAGCGCCACATCCTCCTGCTCCTTCTCGAGCTCCAACGCCGGCGACGACGACGAGGCCGGGATCGACGCCACCCGTCTCGATCTCCTCCTCCTCCTCGGAACCAATGCCTCGCTATCCGACGGGCCTCCCGCGCTCCACGACCCCTCCTGCTCCTCCAATTCTCGGTCCTGCTCCTCTCCCTCCTCTTCCGAATTGTGATGCGACTTCTCCGGATGGCACCTCATGTGCCCGAAGAGAGACTTCCAAGAAGGGAAGCCTTTCCCGCACTTCTTGCAGAGCTTGACGTGCCTCGGGGAGCCGCCATCGCCGGCGGAGTCCGACAGCCGCCAGGTCTTCTTCGGGTTCTCCCTCAGGCCGTAGCCAGCTCCCACCCCGACGGAGCTCCTGCTGCTCTGCGGCCTCTCCTCGACCTCGGCCGCGCAGTTCAGCGCCAGGTGGGACCTCATGTGGCCTCCCAAGGATCTCCCGCAGGGGAAGCTCTTCCCGCAAACCTTGCAGCAATGCTTGAGCTCCTGATCTCTCTCCATCTCCAATAAAAAACAGGGGAAAACAGGGGAGGCCCCAAGATGAGATTTTGATCCAGGAAAACGATCGAAGAGCTCGAAACGAGAGCAGGAGACCTGTCAGATCTATCAAATTCCAACCGCAGGAGAAGAAACCAAAACCACGATGGATTTCATCTCATCTCTTGCTTTGGATCTGAGCGCCAACTCTGCTCTGCTTCCGATCACTCCCTTAGAGGGTGAGAAGAGAGGAAAGGTGGGATTTTTAGGCTGCGGGGGGGGAGGGAGGGGGCTGGTATTGGTGGCGTTCTAAATCCCATTGTTGGTGTTGTTTTATTTGGTCGCTTTGGGAGGAGAAATCCATGCATGGAAGCAAAGTTAAAAGGAGAAAGAGAGAAGGGGTGGGAGCACGTGTACTCAACCGAGGATCCTACGCCAGCTGATCAGACGGCCCTGATCCTGCCACGTGGAATTCCTGGTGTCCCCTGTGCGCGGTGGTGATCCCTTCGCCCTCACTAACTGCCTCCCTGACCATTCCTTCCTTTGTCCTGCTGCAATGGTCGTGGAGAGCCGCGGAGGGGGGGCGGATCGGCTACCCAGGCCAGAACAGCAGAGAGGAAGTGGTTTGTATCACGAATTGGGGTGCGCGGCAGGCGGGGGATTGGTTCGTTTCGGTGTTTGGTGTTCTGACACATGGGAAGAGGTCAAATGCGTGGGTTAAAGTGATCTCCACCGTCCATCAGAGGAAGATGGACCCATCAATCAATCAGACGTCAAGGGTTGGGGGGGGGGGGCCGTGCGGTGGTGGTGGTGGTGGTGGTGGTACAGACCACAAAAGTTGTGCACGGTCTCACATGAAGGGTGTGCGTCTCGCTTTCCAAATTTGGTATTCTATGAGGCCTTGGGATAACGTGTCTGCATGAACTTAGGGCTACAGTGTTACGAAGGCTTCTTCCTTGTGTTTTCTCTTTGAGTTTACGTCTTTTATTCAGCATATTTGCTTTTCTTTTTGATAAGGAAGGGATAAAGACCCATGGACAACAATCAGGAATAACAAGCACTAGGATATACTATCTTTTATTTTTTTATTAAATTTTTATTATTATGATCGAAGCCATTGTTTAAAGCAAAAAGGAATATATGGTATATAAGTCCGTAGCAAAGCCAGAAACTTTTTCTTGAGTAAAAAACAAACAACCGCAAAATATCATATTGAATCAAATTAGAAATTTATATAGTGCACAAATTTTGATTGGACATGAGCTACTTTTTTTTTTTTTTTTTTGTAACTAATGTAAGTATGGCTTCATCATATTATTTCTATTATATATTATAGTATTAAAACTATTTTTGAAAAGAGCAGTTTTTTTAAGGAAATAAAAAAAAATTTCAATATTCCTCACTATACTTCTGGTCATTAAACTTTCGTTTCTTACAATTTAGGCCCTTATGTTTTAAAAATATTATATTTCTAATATTCTGCTATATGAAATTAATTAAAATTAATGGAATAACTGATATATTACCCTAATATAAATGCATAGACTGATTAATAAAGTGATACATCAGCTATTCCGTTAATTTTAATCGGCTTCATGTAACAGAACGTCAAAACTATAATATTCTTAAAATATGAGAAACTAAACTATAACAATCAAAATAAATTTTGAGTGAAAGTTTGAGGAGCAAAAGCATATTTTCACTTTTTTTAAAAAAATTATTCTATTCTCTTTGATTTTACTTTAGAAGGACTGAAGGATAAGCTTCTTAAGTAGGAGATGCTTGTTATACTTGGTTGAACTTTAGTAGCACTTATCTACATCAACAATTAAACCAAGTAATCCATTAGTTCATTTATCATTGGTGAGATTCATAAGAAAAGGAACTGACCATGGGGCTCAGGCACCTTTGGTGTTAACGCAACAAAGAATTGGACTTAGGTTGTACAACTAATGGAATGGTTGAAATGAGTTGTCTTAAATCAATTCTAATAGTTTTCATCTACATCAACAATTAGACCAAGTAATCCATTAGTTCATATATTATTGGTGAGATTCATAAAAAAAGGAACTGACCATGGGGTTCATGCACCTTTGGTGTTACACAACAAGAATTGGACTTAGGTTGTACAAGTAATGGAATGGTTGAAATGAGTTGTCTTACATCAATTCTAATAGTTTTCATCTGTGTCTGACCTTCCTACACACTTTCTATGGAATGAAAAATTAATAATGAGGATTCTTTGGTCTGAAATTAATAGTCAATCCATTTGTCCATCTCCACATTACAGTGCATTTTCCTTAGCATCTTCTTTTTTTATGCCCACCATGAATAATGCTAGGTCACTTGACATGGAATATGAATCACATTTGGTGGGCATATTCCAAATCAGCATAAAAATAGGCTGAGCTATCATACAGTTTGGACCCTGTAACTTTAGATCACTACTAAAAAAATCAGGTGGCATGTTTGACTCATCAGACCTGTGATGTTATTTATAAAATTATCAGCAAAAAAATATAATATGATTTGCTGTGGAATGCAATTCTATGTAAGTAGAGAATGCTATACTAGTTATTCAGTAAGCCTTTAAAAAGTTTCTGACTCCTTAGCTAATATTTTAAAAGTCTAATTCTCTGTTCTTTCCAAGAAAACAACAGTCTAATTAATTTTCAATACATAGTGATCATTATATGAATGCTGTGTGATAATGCAGCAGGAATTTTCATTGTTTCAGAAAATGATACACTCATAATAACACTGGCAAAAAAATGGAAAGATTTTTTGACAGAAAATAAAGAAACTTATTATAGACAGATAAATGTATTTTAAAACCTGTGCTATTTTGTAGAACTTCAGGAGCCCACAAGGTCAAGTGCTACTGCAAGTTGCTGAATCCTTTTTCCACCCACTCTTGAGCCCTAGCAATAGACCCCATATGGGACTTCATTCTTGATAATTTAATTGCCAACGTAGACTTAGGTTCAGTTGATCAACTCTCTTTCTCTCTCTCTCTCTGGCCATTATATTAAACATCTAGATCAGTACCCAACATGTTCAGAATCCAAGCAATTATGCCGGCATCACTCTGGCCGAGGCCGGCTCTTGTTCCCTTGGCCAACCTATGAGCATCTCATTAGCTAATACTTGTAGAGCTCTTCATTGTTCACAATTACTTATGCCACAATCCATTGTGTTTTTTACCCAATATGTAATAATGTTAACTTATTAGTAGTAGTAGTAGTAGGCCAAAATATACTTTTGGTTCTCAAACTTTTCATTATTACAGTATAATCTCTTTATGTTTTAAGAATGTTGCATTCATAATATCTTATTACCTGAGGTCCATTAAAATCAAAGGACTAACTGATGTATCATCTTAACGTAAACATGTAGATTGGTTGATAGGGATGTCAAGAATACAATGTTCTTAGAACATGAGGGATGAAACTATAATAATTGAAAGTTTAAGGACCAAAATGAATTTTGAATAAAAGTTTGAGGATTAAGAGTATATTATTATTATATATTCCAATGTATACTGAACCATCACGTACATGTATATATATGTGGGAACATTCACCAACCCAACATTTTGGTATTCCCAAGTATTGACCAACTCTTTAACTAATGTTAAGTGCTAAAATTTGATTTATGGACTAATGGATTCCTTATTTCATACCATGGAACATTTGGCTTTTATGTTATCTATTTGATTTGATGGGCAAGGAATAATTTCAATTCAAGGGCATGTTAGATGGAATAAAATCACCTCTATAAATCTTTGTGTAGTTTTATACATATCATCATCTTTTGACTATGTGAGGTGATAAATCTAACCTTGTCACACTTAGAATGTTTGTCACAAAACTAATATTTGTTCCTATAGCATTTACTTGGACCAAATATAACAAGGATTTGTGATCTAGTTCTGCATCATGATAACTCATACAAGGGTATGAGATCTTATCAGCAGAGAAAATATTTACTTATAAGTAGTACTAGCTCTACTTTATGATATAGGATTTCACATGGGACTGTTCTGATGTGGTGCACCTTTGCTCATCAATGCCTGACAAGTAATGCCATATGATAGATAAAGCATGTCATGCACTGCCAAGTAGCACCAAATCATAGGGTCCCACATTGAGTAACATATTTTGGAGTCCACAAGGAATTTTATCTTCCTTCTTTAGTACAAAGATTCAGAGATGATAATCCTTCCACATAATCTTGGAGAAGCTTACTTAAGGGTCAAATCCTTCCAAGCACGATAGCTCAAGAGACAGCTTGATGCCTAACCAACAACAGTTGGCCTCTCCTTGTCTCTCTCAGATTGTTAAAGCTGCCCAACCTTAAGCTTTGTTGTTGTCCTGGGTCTCTATCTTGCAGCCTAAACACACAGCCACCCAAATTTTCTATCCAACACCAATAAATCACACTAGTCCTCCATTTGGTCTCATGTTTGTTTCCTTTACTTCCATGCCATTGCCTTGTCTCTTTGTATGCAACTTGGAAATCGGCCATCTCATTTCCCCACTTTAAACAGGGCATGCTTTGATCCCATTCTTTACATTCAGGAGCCAAGTATAAATGATTGCAGTATCTTTCTTTGTTTTCTAGTGCAAGAAAGGCACTAACTTGGATGGAGAGCTTTAAGGAAAGGATTTATATTGGGTTCTTGGATGCATGTATATTCTTTACATTCCTATTACGGTTCATCAAGGATCATACCTCTGGAATAAACTCAAGGACTCACTGTCATACTTGTTGTGAAGAGCTCATCCTACTATTGGCTATATAATTGATGAGATCCAAATTCTTCCCAAGTGAATAATACTTAAGCCTAAATTTGAGGCCATCTAATTTATTAATTTTTGTCATGCAGCTGTGATAATCAGAGCATATAATTGCAACAATTCCACGGCAATTTGATATGATAAAAAAATTGGGCCATGGAGAAGCTTACAACATTGTATTTCAAGTTTCATTTTTCAATAACTTCTACTATTTCATATTTTTCAATAACTTTAATTTCAATTAATCTTACCTATACGTTGAACTAAGAGATTTTAGATGCCCCAACATGCGATACGAGGATTGCATGACTATATTATAAATTGATCTAATCAAAATACCATACTCCTTTCTTTCCTCAAAAAGACACCACACTCCTTTCTTTTAATCATACTACATCTTCTGATGCAGCAATTTATTGTGTGATAATAATTTAATCTTTTTGGCTTACCCCTTTTCCTCTCTTCATAACCTCTAAATTAACAGTTCTACGCGCTATAAATGTTCCTTTCTACATTCCTTCTTCCCATTTACCTCTTCTCTTCAATCTACTCTTAGTTCTTCCATTATTTTCAACCTAAAATTTTGCAGCATTGTGCCTCAAAGTAACATATTGCAACCTCAATCATTTAACAGGGACTATATTAGTCATACTTCTTTTCATTTTTCAGAATAAGAAACTATCAATTGTTAGTATCATAATACTCATAAAAGATTTTGAATAGAATCCTTAAGACACACTCTGCCTGCAGTTTCACTCAAAGAAAACAAAAAAAACAAAAAACAAAGGTCATACACACTGAAAAGTAAAAAGTGAATATTGTACTCCTAGAAGAAAGAGTCACACAGAAGTTTGTAGTTAAACTGAGCCAAAGTCACACTCTGAACTTGCCAGAAATACTCCTTTTGACAACAAATGTTTGGTTGGTGCAACCATGAGGAGATTAGGCAAGTTCTTTATATATAGTTCACAGGCTGATGTTTACCTAAGCTCTCAGTGTCATGTAGGCATACCTCAACCGCTGCTTAAGATCTTAGTGCCTAATTTACTTACCATTTGAACAAGGCATCAAAACTTAGGCAAGTGGGAAGACTTCACAGACTATATTCCATAGGGTGGGTCAAGTAGACAGAACCAAATGGTGGACAGATTGGACTAGCAGCTCCAAAACCAAGACCCTCCATGATAGAAGGATTCAATCAGAAAGGTGCATCTGTTGCTTTTGTACGTGTAATAATGGAGCATTGGTTTGCGAGCAAGATCTCACCAATAATGCTTGAGAAATACTCTAGAGGTTCCATGAAATTTTACCCTTTGTGCTATGTGGGGGCCACTCCTGTCTTGCTTTCTAGTCAGTTGGAAGTGTGCTTTGGGGCAGAGCACCATGCCCGTCAGCTTCTGAATTTACTACTCCAGCTGAACATGCATGCTTATAAGCAAATGCTGGGCTCTGGTGGCATATAGGCTCAACAAGTCTTCCAAATAAATATAACATTAATTGACAGAAAACAGGAACCTAAAAAATTGTCTGAAATATTGCTATCAATGATTGACAGTGCACTAATTCAGTCCAAAGTTTGATGTAAGCTAACATTATTTCAAACTTACAATTAAAATAAATAATAGGTAATAGCCAGCTTTGCCAAAGAAGTTCCGAGTATAGCAAGCAATTTGTTCGCACGTATTAATCAATTTGAATCCTTCCCCTTGCCACACCCAACCCCCCCCCCCCAAAGTTGATAAGATTTCTATTTGAGCTTGTAGCTAAATTTAAGAAGCCCCAATTCAAAAATGAGATTAGAAAGCACTCATAGTGTACTCATTTTTCTGCCTAGAAGATTAGCAGTTTATAGGCAAATAAATATAAAACTTATTTATGGGGATCTTCTAGAAAAGTAGGTTTCTATTAAAATAAACTTCTAATCCAGAATTCTCTCAAGCTCCCAGTTGCCCAAGTCCCATTGAGTCAGCCAGACTTTGGATTGGATCATAGGCTAAACCTGAACTAATTTGGACCACTTTTGGGCTTAAAATTAGAGCCAAAAAAAATTTCGAGCCAAGCTTGAGCTATTACTTAGTGCAGCCCAAAACCTTGACCCTTAGTCAAACTCGAATCCAATCTCAAAACCTTAAAATGCAATGAACCTTTTAAATTTTATATTGTATTTCGTCACCTATATCAGAATAATTTTCCATATCATAGCAAATTTTTTAGAGTAATTAGGTGCAACTATTTTAAATGCTACTTGTTTTTATGCAAACACTTACAAACTGGAAATATACTTTGCTGGCATAATTTTTAGTTCACATAGATTGCTGTAGGTCAGTTCGATTGGAATTCGAACAGAATTTGATCCTAGGTTGAGGTTGGACTCGGACCTGATTTCTACAAAAAAAAAAAAAATTGGGCCTAAACCCAACCTGAAACCCTAAAAAAAAATTCAAGCTAAACTTAAGCTAGTGCATGGTACAATCTGGTCCACTTCCAGCCCTAATTACAGTAGCAATTCTCTCAACCAGCACAACTTTCAATTTTACCAAAAGTGAATACCAAAAAAAAATTCTGGGAATTATGTTCATGGCATCCAAAATCTTTAAACTGATACACCTAAGTTTATCAAACAACCCTGAAGAAGGCTTCTTTTGATTAGAAACTAGCTCCTGTTATCAACAATGAGTGTAATAATATAGGAAAGCAGATATAGATTTAATAAAATAGGGGAAGAACTGAAAAGGTACAAATATCTACATTTGACCTTCATTACACAAGTAGATAAGATGTTAACAACAGAATGATGCAAGGTTCTAAATGGCATTATCCCCTCATCCCACAAAACGTATTCCAAAAGCAAAGAAAGCTCACATAATGAAGATTGAAGGGATAGTACAACTCATAGATGCCAGTGACAGCAATTTTTAGGACCCTCAAGGAAGCACAGCTGACAGCATATTGAAACACTACATGGCAGAACAGTTGATCTTCCAACTAGCATACCTAAACAAAGTGGCTTCAGAGACAGTAAGGTGGGTGAGATGTCAACTTACACTGATGACAAGCTTAACAGACACAATCGAAAGAAACATGCCTAACTTCACACAGAATTATGGATCTTGTATCTGAATAAATATTGACAACACAATTGAAGCTCGGTATATAATGCATTGTCTGCTGTACGGGCGTCCATTATGAAAGAAACCTGACGAGCAGTTCATTATGAAAGAAGTCTTTAAACAGACAGCAGAGTTAATAGATCAGAAGTCTTTAGACAGAGCAGATTTTACAGAACGATAGACTGTTTCGAGCATACTTCAAATAATATATATGTCCCAGGTAACTGTTGATAATAAAGATCCATAATACTATAAACATACTTTATCGCTCAGTGCACTGCAGAAAAATAGGACAAAAGAATTTTTTACAAAATGGGCAAAAGACCATTTTTCTTCTCAAACCTCTTGCCTCCATCAAGAATTCCCTGAGAAAACATGAGAAAGACAATTAAGCTCGAAATCCATGACAAAGACAATGTATATATTTGAAGAATACAGATATTAAACTATCAATTCAGTATACCAATTTCGGGGCCATCTAAATCTTTTCATGTAAATTGTATGTTAAAACACATGAAAGCCATTTAGTAAGGCAAATGAACCAGCCATGACTCAAATAAAGAGGACACTAAATTGTTAGCATACAGGCCTCAGATATTTGTTGCCAATCTTATAACTTCACCATCAAAAGGGGCAGGTGCATTTTACAAATTTAAGTGAAAGGCACAACCCATGATTATAGATATTCAGTATATTATTTTGGCAGGCAGCACTTGAAGACTGAATATTTGCATTCCATAAATGTACAGGCACCTCATATAGAATTTAATGGTGGAAATCAATACAAAAGCAGTCAGATAATTGAAAGGAAAACTGGGTCTTTAATATACTCCCAGAATAATTCAGCCCATCAATATCTATGTGCCCCAGCAAAGGCCTAAAAATAGTTTCTGATTAATGATTCACAAGTATGGGTTTCAAATTATGTACATTATTTATCCATACATAATATTAAATGCAGTTCTATAACCTAACCTCAACGCAATTACTGTAACAAGAAACTTAATCCTTCTTGTACATAGGATGAGAAGGATCAAATATTTTTAGCATGGCAAAGTAATTAAAACATCATATTGTCTTGGGTCATCATCACTGGATCACAAAATGCTATATCATTGCAAAATAGTAGTGGTTGTCAAAACCTACATATAATGTTAACAATCCTGTTCCAGATTCTGTCAAATAAATCACTTAATATGTACGAAACAAGAAAATAGTAGAAAGAAATTAAGGTTTTCTTGACAGTCAAGCTGTTTGACGAGTAAAGATTATCAAACAGAAGTTTTTGTAGAAATATCTTGCATACTTAAGCATGTCTGTGAGAAGGGATAACATGCAGATGCATCATATGAAGGGCAAATACAAGGAAAGATGAACATACAATAAGCATTGCAAGCAACAATGAAGATCTATTGCAAATCAACACCCTCGTCCAGTCCAGTGGAGCTCATCATAACATTTGAATCAATTTGCTTGTCAAATTTCTTTTTCCTTCGTGCTTCAAACTCTTGAAATCCTTCCATCTATAGGAAAAAAGAAGCAATCGTTACTTTAAAAACAAATAGTACCAAAAGGAATGAGAAAATACATGAACATGTTCTGATAAAATCTCCTAGGCAATCATAAAAAGAAAGGGAAAACTAACTTGCTGGAACTGCTCCATTGAAATGGGATTTTCATGAAGAGAGATGTTTTGTAGAGCTTTGCAGTTTTTCAGAAGATTCTGAGGCAGCTGATATCATTATACTGTATCAGTATTTCATGACAAAATGTAATAATAATGGAACACACACATGAAGATTTTAAAAAAAAAGATTCAAAACATTGATTTGGAATGTGTCAATACACAGCTCTAATATGTGTACGCAGTATATCTTATACCTGCTGTATATTATTACTGTTCAACAAAAGAGACTTTAAGTGAACAAGATTGCAAATTGATGGAGGAAGGTCTTCAATTGAGTTGTCTGCATGCAAAATTCACAAGATTATTGATAATGAGTTCATGGAACAAAGAGCCAGATGTCAAATTGCATGATTTATAAAGTATTAAATTAAAATTGTCTATTTAAATGCAACAGATGGAATAGTAAAAGAATATTTGCATTCAAGAAAATAACTTTTACTTAATTCTGATAATTCCTTACACAGGATTCTTGTTAAAGTGAGCAAAAATAGAGGAGAAAAATAAGTTAATGTGGAAAACAAACCTTTGCTTTTGTGAGCATACTGTACATAAATTTTTGGGGGAGGAAAAAAAGAAAGAGGATAAGAAGAATTCTGTGAACAATGTGGAGTGGAGTTTGCTGAATTTCACATGAAAAATAGAACTGAAGTACATCAAACAAGCATGTCCAGTGGCCCATGAACCATACTTGAAACATTTTTCAAGTTACATAGTGAAGCTTTCAACTGAGCCTCTTGAGGAACTAGAAGATCTAGCATAATGTCATAAGTTGATCAAAATATTTTACTTCACATATTTGAAATGACAAACTGCAATTCATTTGATATGACTGGGATCACTCAGTTCTGACATGTAATTTGAAAGAGTAACATGAAACACAAAATCACAAGTGCATATGATGCCTCTAAGTGAAAGGAAAGAATAACCATGGTCAACTTTGTAACAAATAAAATGGAAGACACTAAATCCATGTTTCTCAATTTTCCACTACAATTGCAGCCATCTCGATTATTGGTTAAAAACAAAAAAAAAAAAAAAAAAGTTCCCAATTGTGATCAAGAATTCTAGTCTCCCTCCACAATTTTAGGATCTGTGATCCATATTTTTCTTTCTTCCCAGTAATAATAAGGAATTTATATGTGTTTCGTATGTACATATATACATACATATGTATAATTTTAATCACAGTAGATAAATCAATCATACTTGGATTGGGAAATAATCTACCATACCAAGGCTTACAAAGCTCAACATATTAAAAGATTTAGGCAAAAAATATTAGTAAAGATATGTAGAATCAACGCCTAGCAAAATCATGTGCTAGATTACTAACTTTACTTAGGGTTTCAGACCCATAGTTTGGTCTGGGACAAGGATCATTATGACATTTTGGAAAGATTAATTCTGCCATACATCTTGAAAGGAAAACTTTCACTGCCGAAGAATAACAAAAGTTTCTACTTATGTTAATGGAGCGGCCGAATGATGGTAAATTAATAATATTACCATTTGCTTGAAATTCTTCCAAAGAGGTGCAACCTCCAATTGATTCTGGGATGGACCTTAACTTGTTATTGGACACGTTTAATAGCAGCAACTGTAGGCATATAAAACACATGAATAAGAGCACACAATAGTTTGAATACATTGCAAATCACAATAATAAGACTACAACAAATGTTAATGATTTCGAACCAAAATCACCAATACATGAGGGTCATAATACAGTAATCTATGACTGCCTTACAGGATTATACCAATTGAAATAAGGTGAGGTTAAAAGCACTAAACATGATAAGAATTATAGTACATAAAAATTTTGAACATACTAATAGAAAGAACTTCCTTAAAAGGCAAAGCATATAAACTAACCAACCTAAAAACTGCAGTGAGAGCTAGTAAACATAGATACCCTTAACCTGCAAGCCTAATTGGATTTAATAAAAGGCTGGCTTATTACATCAAACATATAGTCCAAATATCAATTGTAGGAATGCACAAGACTCCCCTTTTCCCTAATATTCCACAACAGTCCCATCATAATTCAAATATAATATCGATTCCAGATGATATTACTGCATTTAGACCACTATGCAAAAAACTTAAAAGCTTGTAAAACACTAAAATGATTAGCCTATCAATATATATAAATGCCTGCACCTGACATATTGCACATACTACAGTAACCTGATTCAAGGTCAGATGCCTAGTAACAGAAGACACCACCACAAAGCTGGTATCATGCTCAACTAGATTCATTCCGTTCCTGTAAACACTCCAGAACAGAAGTACTCATTTTAATAGAATACTCACATTATGCAGATCGCCTATAGCTTTGGGCAGGCATGCTAATGAATTCCTAGTGATAGATAACCGCTCAAGCCTGGAAAGATAACACACTAGAGAAAGGAAAACACATTGTTAGCTGAAAACAGAAGAGCAACGTATTACTATTATGAATTAAATAAAGGTGGCAAACTTCATGCATATGTGGAGATTGTTTGGGACAAGTGCAAGTAAATTTGTGTTTTGTCACAAGGAAAAGGCCATGTCATACTCTAAGATTGCCAATAACAACAAGTTTGTTTACAAGAATTAACATCTTCTATGTATACAAAAGATAATTACATTCATCAGGCAAAGCAGTAATGCAATTTCCGTCAAGTGTGAGGACCTTTAGTGACCGAAGATTTCCCACGGTAGTTGGAAGGCGTTCAATCAGATTATTAGCTAAAACCTGTAAAGTGACAAACATTCAAGAGTTTCTTGTTTAAACTACTCCAATGTCAAAAATATGTGCTAAGGAAATGACCAGATTGGTGCACATAAATCAACAGAAACAGAATGTTATTGACCCCACCAGCCGTTGCATGTTAATTAAGTTGCCAATCTCTGGATGTATATGCACTGCAGGAGGAAAATAACAACAAAAGTTAACTTTCATTGTTGAGGAAAGAAAACTATTCTGGCAAAATTAAGTAAATACTTCAACATAACATCTAGTGATTTTCAAGCTGCTAGCTACTTATGACATTGTTTTACAGTCTAATTCATAAATAAGCAACATATATGGTTTTCCATATGCCATGCCAGAGTTAAAAATTAATACTTAATAAGCTCAATCACACAATTAAAAAACTCAATTCTTGAAAGGTTTTGATTTTATTAGACATTTTCACATGCAATATGTAAGTTAAACCATATTTAGGTAAACGAGACCCAGCATGTTTCCAAAGTCAAAAAGTTTATTGCAATGTGGTGGAGATTCTCCAACATTTTCAAAATTCAAAGTGCACAAACGAATACATGAACAATGAGATGAGGGCTCTCAGCAAGGGAAACATTTTTCTTTTGGCCAATAATATTGCAATATGTGAGAAAGGAAGACAGAGTCACTTTGGTTTGTCAAAATTAAAAACAATACCAGCTGAAAAAGTCTGAAACCTAATGAAACCAATCAAAATCTCTGTTTCAGGTCATTCATTTCAGCTAAAATAATGATTGTTTCCCGAAAAAAAATGTATCTCTCTTGGGGCACCCCAAATGGTAAATTGCCAGTTATTATGCTTTAGATCCTAGTGAATGTCAAATAAAGCAACAAGATAAGGCTTACTAATTTACTATCAGTCCAATCACTAAGCATGATAAGTCAAAACTGGGATGAAACAAGCCAAAGAAATGTACAGCATCTAATAGTTTCTTATATCAGCTGGTTGTTTCATCATTTCTATATTATATATATGCATCACATGCAAATGTACAATATAATTACTACTTGTTCACCTTTCCTAATAGAAGGCTAGAATTCTCAATTGAAAATGAGATATTGTATGTTCTGTAATTGTCGGTAGCTGGCATTAAGTATTCTGGTTATAGCAAAAGGAAATGGTATGAAATTGAATCAAATTTCTAAATATGCACTTTAAAAAAAATTTATTTCTTAAAGATGAAAAAGAGGACACTAAAAGCATGACAACAGAGTACGAATTCCATTAGTGTGCCATAATTTAAGTAGTGAGAAACTTCTGCCAGAAATCCATAATCAGTAAATTATATAAAATAACCAAATCTTATACAAAATTAAAATGAAAAAATTGAAAAAAAAATGACTTACTTATTCTGTTGTTTGTTAAATCAAGTGTGCGAACAAAAGTATCCACCTCAAGAACTTCACTTGGTAAAGCCTATAAAAGAAGAGTTGTTTATAATCTGCATTGACAATGTCAATATTGAGGTAAAGAAATAGTCATAGAACATAAATTTCTATCATGTTAGTGTCAATCATAAGAATAAAAGGAGTACTAATGACAGCTTAATGTCCCCCACACCTCTCCACGGGAAAAAAAAATAAGGAAGAAAGGAAAAAAAAAAAAAACTAAGGAGACTCATATACCTAAAAGAGAATAAGGGTTTTCTATTTCTTTTTGTATTTTCTTTCTAATCTCCCCTAATGCATGCTTGGCTTGTTGATATGTTTTAGGGGATGGGAGGAGATGCAACATTTTTTTATTGTTGGACACATTTTAGTATACATAGGTGTGTAACATATATATAGATATGGATGAGGGTCATAACATACAATATATCAGGGTCATAACATACTATATATCAGCATATTGCACCTCATGATGCATGAGGGTTGAAACATGCTATATATTAGAATATTGCACCTCATAACCAATAATAGCATGTTTATTGTTTATAACAAATAATCAGCATCCCCACATCCCATCCATTTTCTCCTTGAAATTTATGACATTATAGTTCAATAACTGATTTTCTGGACACATACTGATAACCAAAAAGACTTTGGGAAAACAAATTATCAATTGGCAGTTGCTGTCACTGATATTGCCTTTAAGTATCATATGTTTCAATATCCTCACTAGCAAAAAATTTCAAGCTGTCTCCAAAAGCTGAGAACTTTGCACAGGAAATAATCATAAATGTTCTGGACCTGAAATGGTTTAAAGCATGCTATCCTATCATCAATCAGAGAAGTGCATCCAATATGTCAGATCACCGTCTATAATTGGAATTCTTAAAACCAGTCAAAGTTGTCAAAACTCCTAGGTCCTGGCCTAGGTGGAAAGCTTGGGTGGCCAGGAAAGCACCTGGAGTTTTAAAAAAAAAAAAATCCTGGAAAATTAATAAAATTTATATTATAGCTTGTATAATCAGATTGTTACAGATACTTATATGTGGTTTACAGAAAACATGTGAAGAAACATCATATTCTTCCTAGCTGGTTGCTGACTCCCTCCAGCTTTTCTTCCTAGATGCTCCTCTTCTCTTGTTCTGCCCTCAACCCCCTTTCTTTTGCCACTTATGATGGAGAGGAAGAGGAGGGTTTTAGTGGCTGAGATATGGAAGGGCACATGGATGGAGGGTTGCCGTTAGATGGAAGATAGAACAGCTAATATGGATGGCTATGGTCTAAACTGAGGTAGTTTTTGGAACACTTTTTGGTTGATCATTAAGTTTATAAAGTACCCAGATGCATCCAATTCCAAGCTCATTAGATATACCCCACATTACCAGGTAGTAAATGAATATTACTATATACATGAAAAAAACATAGCCAGTATTTAAACGAAAAATAATACCATAAACTGGCACCTACTTCGTGGCCATGCACCTGCCTAGGTGACAACGGAGGTGCTTGGGCACCATCTTGATCAGCATGTGGAAAAAATTTTATTGGTGTTTGGGGACTTCCCTTTTTCCTCTTTCATATTTCCGTTCTTACCACGGCCTTAAGAGCAGTAACATAGTTGATCCCTCTAATTTTCTCATTCACATATCTTTGTCATATTGTACCCATCTCCTTGCCCTTTCTTTAGTTCCACAAGTCAAAGAAAATTTTGATCGACATTTTTAACAACGTATTCCATCACATTCAATCTAACATGTTTTATTTGGTCCAATTGTATGAAGGGCATCAAAATAACTCTGGTTCTACAACATTTCAGGAGGATATTTTGAACATATTTCTACTTCTAAGGTTCTCATGTCAAGAGACTGTGTGACATCATATCTACTTCTACCTATGCCAACAGCAACTGTAAGCAAATGACTTCCATCATAATGTGGGCATCAACCATGTTCCTTCCCTAGTAAGGGGTAAAAAGTCACCCTGATGCCTATGAAGCTGCAAATCACTGCTTTGACAAGAAATATGCTGATGACTACCTCCCCGCATCAAACTACTATGACCGATCCTCCGAAAGTAAACATACTGAGTTAATTTCCACATTTCAAATGGCCTCATGGGCAGCCACAGTCAAAACAATTATTTCAAAACAAAAATAGTGTTCAAGGACAAGATTCAAGCAATAAAATCTTAATGACTGGAATAAAAATGCCAGCAAATTCCAATGTTTACCCAAAAAGTGCAAATACTTGGATCCTTTTGTTCACCCCAAAGTACCCACATCCAAAACTTATAAAGGGGTCTCAGTAAGACACTTCAATATCAAGTCACGGAAAGAATTCTTTTAAAATTTGAAGGATCCGACATTTGAACACATACCCACATCTAGCACTCATACCCAGGTCTGCATGGCATAGCCCAGGAGACAAGTGTGGCCCAAGTTAATGGTACTTTTCCTTGGCATTGCCTAATGATTGCTGAATCAAATTAGCATCCCTTCAACTTTCCGAAAGTTTAGAAAGCTCACTTGAATTGGAAGCCATCTAGAAGAACCTTACTTCCAGTTTAATTCAAAAGCATCTGCCAAAATCACAGTTGGGCTTAAGATGTGTTGGCTGTCTTTATATATTGATGTGCCAAGGGTGAGAAAATTTCAAGTGAAGTTTTTTTTTTTTTTTTTTTTTTTTTTTTTAATTTTGATATTTATATTTGTGGAACATTCCATCACAAATCTCCCTTCTATGCTGCCTCTTACATTATCTTCTATCGCTTTATCTTCCTTAAACACTGTAAGATATCCGTCATGGCAATTGGCAAGAGGGATGTGCATAAGGTTGAACGCATGAAAAGCGAACCCTAGTCATAATTCTGTCAAAAGAATGGTGACAAAGAAACGCATGTAGCCCGTTAGAAGCAAAAAGAAGAGAAGGTGATTGAAGGAGATGGAGATGAAGGTAGCTTCAAGAGCAAATGGCTTCAACCAGTGGTTCAACAACGTACTCCCAGTTTCACAAAGCTTATCCAGCTCCTTGTAGAGCCATGAATAATGACATGCACAATAAACATTTAAACAGTTTCCATGATTTCCATATCACAGTAATTCATTCAGGCTGTTTCAAATTTTAAAGTAGAAGCATTTATGTGGGAATGAACAGCAAATGGATTCCATTTCTCATAGAAATAATCAAAGAATCACAAACTGGCTCCTTCAATAACAAACATTCAAAAGAAATGGAATGATTTTTTCTTTTTCTAATTCATTCACCATTCCATGCACCCAATTTATTAAAAAAAAAAGAAAAAAAAAAAAAAAGATAAAGAGGACAAAATCATCAATTTACGATTCTATTTTTTCAGGACTATTAAAACAACTTCTACATAAGAAGCGTAATTTGGGAAATCAAACAACATGAGGGAGGAAACCTAATTCAATTGAAATTTAAACCAAAAATTTTTAAAAAAAAATCTAATAATACCTTCAATTTAGCGTCTCTGAGGGCGACGATGCCGGTCGATCTCCACCGAGCGGTTCGATCCGCGCTCGAAACTCCGCTCTTGCTGCCGCAGCACCCCATCTATCAATCAAGAGATAGTTTTTGGGGGTTTCGAAGAAGAAAAGGTTTCTCCAATTAAACGGTGCTACGATTCGTGGAACTATCGGAATCGAAACACTAAATAGAATCGGCGATCCGACGTCAGGTCAACACTCATATCCAGAAGCTATTTTGAGAAGAGCCAGCGAAAGAGGCCGCGTAGGGTAAAAAAAAACAAAACAAAAACAAAACAAAAACAAAAACCAAAACAAAACATAGGATGATCCGGAGGCGTGATCTTAAGAGTTAGGTTTGGATCAGACCAAATTTAGTTTATGAACCAACTTGATCGCTTTGATGGTAAGATAGATTTGCATCAAAAAAAAATAAGGAGAACAAATTAAATTAGAAAAGAAGATATAAAAGATATTTAATGGTTTCATTTCATTTCGTTTTACTACATTTTATTATTATTTGAATTATTAATTGGATAACTTCCCTAAAAATTCAAAACAAAATTTAACTGGTAATATAAAAATATGAAAATAAGGCGCTCTATTTTGTTATTATTTTAATTCCCTTTGACTATAAATTAGGGAGTAATTATTTGTATAATTAATCCAATTAAAATTCAACGTTCTAGGTTTTTTTATTGACTCGATGATATGATAAAATTGAACTAACTTTTCCGTTTGCTTTAAAATTACTTTCTACCTAATATAATTTAAATATTAGTATTATTTTTTAAATTTTTTTTTTAATATTTTAGACTTAAATCTTTATTTTCATCTCTCATCTCTCTGATCTCAAAAGATCGAGCTTGTAATTTATAATTTTATGAATAGTTATATATCTTTATTATATTTTTATCATACATGTAAACTACTATTATTTTTATTTTTAAAAAAACATTAAGATTAATTTTAACTATTAATATGGATATTATATTTTATTATAGTTTAAATAACTTAATTTTATGTATTTAAATCTTAAAATTACTAATTTAGTTGAATTTTACAAAGAAATTATCTTTATTATCATTATGAATTATATTTTTAAATTTTAACCATATTTTGATTATTCATATGATTTGAGCATTGACTCACTAATTGGACCATTAAACCATTGACTCGATCCTTGATCAAGTTGATATTCAATCTAATTTTGATAATTATACTTAGAACCAAACTTAATTTATATCCATTAAAATTCCAATTGGTCTCTTGGGTAGTCAAACTCCAACCTAATTGATTTCTTTTAGAAATAAAACTCATCTCGACCACATTTATTTTGGATGGATGGGCTGCTTCAAATAGAAAATTTTTTTCAAGATATCTTAATTTTTTTAATAACAACTGTAGACTTTAGCTTATCCATTGGTATGACAATATTAAATTTAATTTATATATAAACTTTTGTCCTACATTTTTGCCATACTTGATATTTCTGCCATTAAATAGATGAGATAGAAAACAGATATTATATAAAATTTAAAAGGAAACTGATTTATGTACTATCTTTTTTCATACATTTCCTTATTCTCTGTCAAGATCAATGAAGCTGTATTTTTTTAGAGAAGGAAAGCATGTAATGTGACACAAAAAAAAAAAAAAAAAAATTACATTAGAGGCTTGAATGTAAATTCTTTTCGAAGATAATTTTAAAAGATGAGACAAATCATCTAAGAGTTAGATATGATACGTGCATATAATAGAAATGAAATGTTAAGAACTTCAATTTTATACGCACAGCTTATTTAATATAGTCTTTATTTAAATGATATTTTTGTTAGGTTTCAAGTGACCTCCTTTAGTGATAAGCTTAATTCAAGCCATAGCTCCTCTACAAAGTAATTAAATCATGTAAAAATGCTAGCATACATATTTTATATAAAACTCTTGATGATTATGTATCATTAGTTGAACAATATTTTCATTTGTGTGATTAAAAATTGATTTCATGCATATTAGTAGATAATCTCTTCATCTTTAAATTTTGCATATTACTTTCCTTTGTATATTAGTAGCTCCTTACGAATCATGCTAACTTTGACCTTCAATATATCATTTTAGAGAGGTCAACACTTATTTTTTTGTTGGTAAATTATTTGTCTAGGCCATTTTAAGTATCATTTGATATCATTATTTTTCTGCATTAATGCTCTTAAAAGTATTTAATATTTAGTTTGCACTGAAAAGATCTATAATTTCTATATAAATTTCTTAGGAGCATTAGTGCAAAAGAACAAAAAGGTTATTGTATACCTAAAATAGTTATTTATCGATATTTCTAACCAAAAATCTAACTACAAAGTTGGCAGTATATATGTCATGATTTTTAGAAAGTAAATATGTTGTAAGCTATGTTTACAAATGTATACGAGCCAAAAATATTTTTTAATATACTAAAAATATTTATGCCATGATAGTTCTATTATTGTTTTAAGGTATTGAACTCAAACCAAAGTGATAACACACTAATCTTAAAAATAATTTACTTGCTTACTTAGCCGATGTTCTTATTGCACCCATCCAAATGGTTGGTGATGGCATCCAACCTTAGCATTATGAAAACATATTCTACAAATCATTCAAAATAATATATAGATAAGCTTTTGCTATCATACTTTTGGCTATATGTAAGTTGTAATGTAAATTATGAAATGTTCAAGAGGACAAAGGCAATGGATAAAGACCTAAAAGGATTGAATGGCGATCTTAAACGGGTGGGATTGAAGCCCGTCTTGAACGAATACAATTGAAGCTTGATTTTTTCAAAAAAAATATTAAAAAGCATAATAACTGAACCTTAAATATATAAGTTTTTATTTCATTTTTGTTAAATAATTTTAATTTTCATGACCCAAGTTTCTTAAAAAACTACTTTTATTAGTCGATAAACTTTTCAATATATCACAATTATAAAAATATTATGCTTGGTAACCTAAAATTTTGAACACAATGGTGGTAGAACTTGAAGATGGTATGTTTTAGCAATAATTTTAATACATGAACAGCATGAAGAAGTAAATAAGCATTTACATAGTTAACCTCTCATCTTATATATATATATATATATATAAAGAGAGAGAGAGAGGTAGATAGTGCTACATTCAAATATAGCCAAGTCTAAATCCACTCACCTTTTTACCTTTAAATTTACATAATTCACAAATCCAAAAAATAAAAAAAATAAAAAAAAAGTAAAAAAAAAAGATGAAATAACTTTAAAATCCATGTGAATTTAAGGATAAGAAAGGTTACTGAATTTTTTACTGGTTACATTCGAATATAGTCAAGTCTATTCCTTTCTCTATATATAGATATCTTATTTTCTCTAAGATATAAAATTATTAAGAAGCATTAGTACACCAAATTAAAATATTAAATCTTAATTTTTCAAATTTATATATTTATATATTTATTTTTTCTTTACCATTTATTATTTATAAAATAGTTTATACATGCAACTAGTGCATTAGAATGTACCCTTCTCTTTTTTTTTCCCTTCTTTCTCCCTTTCCTTTGAACAAACCCATAAAAAGTGGATATTAACATCTCCAATTCTTTCTAAAACAAAAGGTTCTACCAATCGAAGCCCTTTTCTTTATTTTTCTTCCACATTTCCCCTTATTTCTCTTTTAATCATCTGCCATGAAGTTTGCTAAGATGAATGTAATTAGTATAGCTGAGCTCCCGGGACAATGGAAACGAGGTTCGACGTCAGCGGAAACGCGGAATCCCTCCGTGACTAATCCCCGGTCGCCGTCCCCGGTCCCACCGCCGCAGTCCGGCGGCGCCTCCGCCTGATATCATCCATCATGAGCCCGACGGCGAGGTACGACGACCCGCCCTCCGCCACCGCCCGCCGCGCCTTCTCCCCCATCTCCCTGGCCCGCCGCCGGATCCGCTCCGCCTCCTCGCAACCTCCGGCGGCGCCGCCCATCAACCACGCGACCCTCTCCGCGATCCGCGCCCTCCCGACCACCACCCTGGCCTTCTCCTCCTCCCCCCAAGCGAACCCCTCTGCCGCCCCAACCGCTGCCCCCGTTCCCATCACCCCCGCCACCAGCGCCTCGTTGTAGAACTGCTCCGCAAACAGCGGCCATGTCAGTGCCGGCACCCCCGCCGCCACCGCCTCCGCCACCGCCCCCCACCCGCAGTGCGTCATGAAGCCCCCCACCGCCGCGTGTCCCAGCGCTGCGACCTGCGGCACCCACCCCCTCACCACCATCCCCCTCTCCCCCACCCTCCACTCCAACTCCTCCGCCGCCGCCGCCTCTCCGATCACCCACAAGAACGGAACCCTCGAATCCTCCAGGCCCATTCCGATCTCCCTCATCTGCGCCGCCGGGAACCGGCACAGGCTGCCGAAGCACACGTAGATCACTGATCCGGCCGGCTTCGAGTCCAGCCACGTCAAGATCCGCGCCGCCTCCGCTGCCGCCGCCGGGCCCCGGCCCCGCCCCCGCTCCGCCGCGTCCGCCGCCGCCCGGTTGCAGAGCGAAACGGGCCCCACGGCGAAGACCCGCTTCCCCGTCTCCCTCTCGTAGTGCCTCAGATACCCCGGCTCCAGCTCCGGGAAGGTGTTCACCACCCACCCGGCAGTCATCCGATCCACCTCTCTGACTCGGTCCAGAAACATCTGGGCCCCCGAATCGGAGAGCGTCGCGTTGGCCAGCTTGGACCGGGTTAAGTAAACCCGATGCGGGAGGCCCGGGACGAGGAACGGGTCCGAGTCGGAGGCGGCCCGGTCCTGGGGCCGGTTCACGTGGAGGCTCCGCTCGACCGAGAGCGCGAAGCAGCCGGTCCCGGTGAAGGCGTACCGGGGGACGCCGAGCTCCGCCGCGGCGGCGGCGGTCCAGGGGAGGAAGACGTCGGAAACGACGGCATCCGGCGGGCATTCGCGGACAAGGCGGTCGAAGGGGTCGCGGAGGAGGTCGAGGGCGCTGGCGAAGAGGCCGGAGAGGGTGCGGGAGGGGAGGGCGTCGGTGCTCTCGCAGCCGTCGGGGAGGCCGGCGGCGGCTGGGAAGGGTAGGACGTGGAGGCGGATGCGGCGGCCGGCGGCGGCGGCGCGGTCGACGGTGCTGCCGAAGCGGGCGGCGTTGAGGGGGGTGAGGACGACGGTGACGTCGGCGCCGCGCTCGGCGAAGAGCTTGGCGATGTCGACCATGGGGATGATGTGACCCGGGGAAGGGAACGGGATGAAGAAAATGCATGGAACGTGAGGAAAGGCGTCTCCTTTCTTCGCGGAGGTGTCCGCCATGGGCGCTGTGAGAAAGCTCGGAACTTTGGGTGGAGAAGCGTGAAGCTTTAAATAAATGGAGTTTGTTCCAGTTACGAGTTTTAGCGGCAATGGAGGGGAGGAGGGGAGGCGTGCGCTGGCGATAAGAAGGTTTGCCTTGCTGCTTGAAAGAAGGAAGGTTGGCACAGTGTGGTGAAGAAGGGGCTCCTTTGGATTCATGCCTTCAGTGTGGACTCTAGTCTATGTGAGTGCTCTCTCTCTCTCTCTCTCTCTCTCTCTCTCTCTCTCTCTCTCTGAGTGCATGAGGCGTAGAGATTTGATCTTGAAGGTGCTGGGCTCGCCATTTGCATTGGAATTTGAAGGTGCGTCTTGGCATAGTTGTTCCATTCTTGGTGACAAATCTTTATCCCCTCTTAAAACAAAAGAGAGTTAAAAGTGATGTTTTATCATTAGTTAATGTTTTTTTTAAAAAAAAAAAAAATCTTTGAGCCTTGTATTCCTCTAGCAATTACAAGGACCATTCTAACAACAGACATAATAGTATCATCAAAAAGGACTGTCAAAATGTAACCTAGAAGATTGAACCTTATTATGATTTTGTGGGAGCCAATGGGAGTTTGCTTGTAGGAAAATAACAAAAGATCTCAGTACCTACTCATTTTATCTTGAAAAACAATTACATTAAGAATGATCCTTGATGGTAATGCTTGGCAAAAGAGGACTTATAAAACCAATCTTGAATAATTAAAAAAAAAAAAAAGACTAAATTATGATGATTACAAGAGAAAATTGCATTAAGAAAGAAATTATATTCTTTTCTAAAGCTGAACCTCTCTGGTGGTTCTATGCGTCACATATGTCCTATGTCCTAAGTAAAAGAATTGAAAAGCTGAAAGGACAAAATCAGAATTTAGGTGGAGTTTAGGAGAGATTCACTGCCATCTGTCATGCTGGTGAAAAGATGAGAGCCATGTACTAGAGTTCATTCTTTCATTTAAATAGGTGTCTCTTCCTCAACTTAGGTGAGAGGAAGAAAACTTGATTGTTCCTCATGAACTTTCTTCTACCACTGTTTGCTAAAATGTTTTGCTATATTCTTTTATTTTATTAAGCCAAAGGAAGAAAAGAAAGTTAAAGAGAGTATTCTGGAGTATTCACATACTTTTTCCCACTGCTGGGTGCACATTCCCTCCTAGTTTATTGCTATGTTTCAGATGGAACAATTCAACAAACTGATGACACCAACACTTCTTACCAAAAGTGTTCTAGCA
Source organism: Metroxylon sagu (assembly GCA_017589505.3). NCBI lineage: Eukaryota > Viridiplantae > Streptophyta > Magnoliopsida > Arecales > Arecaceae > Metroxylon > Metroxylon sagu. Next base: position 1,170,910 of record JACVBY030000605.1, on the reverse strand, counting down.
TTTCTTTCATTTGTGGACTTGCATAAATTTGCCTTGCCTCTAGTCATCCTAAATTATCAACAGATGTTGCTCTTATACTCAGCTACTTGTAATAGGAGATTCAGAGTATGAGACATGTTAGGAATGCTAAAGACTAACAATTAAGATAGTACACATCTTCCACAGAACACATGAATTTGTTATAGTCAACAGCATCGACGAAATTTAGTGTATATTCCTGAATGGTGATACATGCATGAACTTCAGCAGTCTAGGCTATAAACATCATTATCTTCGGATGAAGTGAATTTAATCAATGAGCAAAGGAGGAAATACCTATCAAGACCACTGAAGACTCATGATACTGTTGAACAATCTTGATAGAGTATTTGGTATGGGATAATCTATAAGATGGTAATGAAATCATCCCGTTTGGTTGCACTAAGATGATCCTATATGGCAATGATCAAAGTTCATCCCATCTCATTGATCATCCTCCAAGAGGGTGATACTATTATCGTTCTCAAAGGTGATGATCCAAGATCATCTCCTTACGATGATCTTGGATTAAAATGTATATACCAAAATGTTTCTTGTTTATAATAAATATATTATAATAGCAATAATTTATATAAACATGATATCTAAAATTAATATATTATATTATTATATTGCTATATTATAATTTATATATTATAATGTAGTATAATACAATGTAATATATTGTACTATATTATATTATATATAATATAATATTAGTAGAGATAGACTTGGCTATATTCGAATGTATCCAAGTCTATATCATATTAATATATATTATAATATATGATATAATTTAATATATTATATTATATTATATTATATATTATAATAATATAATATAAATATAATAGAAGTAAGTTTAGTATTTTATGGTTAGTAATCTTGAATTTCTATAGCATACCAAACATGATGATGTTAGAGCACCAATGATCCAAGATCATTGAATGATCCCAAAATGGTCACTAAATGCATCCTAGACGGTAACACTTAAAAAAAACTAATTGGCTTCATTTGTTCTTCTCTCTTCTTCTTTATATGCTTCCTTATGTTGGAAAGGGAAAAGAAAGTTCATTCTCAATAGGTAAACGCTTCTGCAAACTCATGGCAGCTGTGATCAAGAAGATTTCTTGCAGAGAAGGGTGAGCCTTCGTGAAGTGACAATATGTCAAAGAAATGAAGACATTCTTAGCAGGTGGAGATGGTGCCTTCATAAGAAGTTCTGCATGAAGGAACTGCATGTACTCCAGAGAGCAACAATTTATGCGCCAATTGTTGTGCAATTTGGATAGAAAAAATTATTTATTGTGTTCAGAGCAATCTTTTTATTCTATGTAGCCATCACTGTAGCAGTTATTTGAGTCGAAATCCTTTCTATGTTAGGGCTGAGCTAGAGATATGCAGTCCCACCACCACAATGACCATCCATGTATTGCATGATAACCCATGAGGAGACCTATGTATATCATGGTTTGCTTGTTTTTTTTGTTTGCTTACATATAAAAGACTGTGGACTGGAAGTAGTTGAACCATGGATCTTTCTCAAAGCTATCTCATAATTGCTATTGTTTCTTTTTTTTTCCCAAAAAAAAAAGCACAACCTTGCATGGATGTATTTGGTAGGAGCACTTAATTTGTCTTGCCGGTTGCTAGATTTGGCTGCTCAAAGAGCAGCTAAATTCTGCATGCATTGGTTGTGTCATTGCATTTGGTGACTGACAGTGAGATGAGAGCAGGGCTTTTTATCAATTGCTCTATCAACCTAGCCAGATTAAGCTTCACTTTCATCAGACTTATTTCAAAAATATCCAACTGTACCATGACCAAAGATTATAGACCAATTAGTCTCATCAATGGAATCATCAATAAAATCATGAAGATAATCTCTAAGGCCCTTTTTAACAAAGTTTGCAAGCATTTTATAATCTTGCCATTACCCCCCAGCCCACTTTTATTAAAGGGAGCTGATCTATCATGTTGAAATCATCTCCGACTGCAAATGAACCAGATCTAAAAATATCATTTGCAATCTCCATTTAAGAAAGCGTTTGATAGGGTTAACTAGAATTTTCTCATCAATCTCCTCAATGCAAGGGAATTTGGCTTAGAATTGCTGTCTTGGATTTCATTGTCCATGCATTCACAAATTTGCACTGTTAATTAATAGTGAACCTGGGTAGTTGGAGACATGATAAGAGAGGATGAAAGCAATGCATCCCCTATCCCCACTAGTGTTCTTTATGGTTGCCAATGCATTGGACAGTATCCTAAGTCTTCTTGTTTCTGAAAAGCTAAACTGTAGAATGTCCTAAAAACATGACATAATCTAAGTGTATAACCAATTATTTGTACATGGAGAAGTTGGATAAAAAAGGTCCCAAGACCTTAACAAATTAGCCTGTCAATGATTTAGGAGCTGCTTCATGAATGTACCATCACCATCTCGACGATGAGAAGAGACCAAACAGAAGGCAAGCAGCAAAAGTTTCCCTAAAAAATACTTGCATCGATGCATCTTACAACCTATGCCAATATATAGAGAATCAACCAAAAGGAGCCCTGCAACAATTGGCAAGAAAGTTTTTTTCTTTCTCACTCTATTTTTTGTATCCATAAATTTTCCCCTTTCTTATCTTCATTGCCCTTTTTCTTCTTGATGTGTATGCATGCATGTGTCTGTGTCATGTAAAGTTATAAGAAGATTTTAAGCAAATAAACTAGGAACAATCTTTAAGAGCTACTGATTAGGAAAAAAAAAATGAAAAAAGAAAGAAAGAAAAGCACCTGCTCAAATGGTCTGAATAATGAAGCACAGAGTAATAGATATATATCTATTTTTTAAATACGACAGAAGACAATCCATATAAAGTATAGTAAGGCCAAAAGTGGCAGGGGAAACATAGAGATGACCCTGCCATGCCTAATTAAAATTTGGAAAGGAAACACCAAATCTTAAACAAAAGGAACAACAATTATAAAGAATCTTCGATCCAAACTTGCAACCCTAAAATGTTTGAGTCCTCAAAACTCCAATTGATCTCCTCTCTCCCTCTTCCTTCCTAAGACAGCTCCCATTTAGGCCACAGCAGGCATGTCCTTGAGCCATGCATCCAGTGGCTTCCCAATTGAGTAAACAATGAAGCCAATTTCCCTAAGCTTTTCTGGATCCACGACATTGCGCCCATCGAATACAAACGCCGGCTTCTGCATGTTCTCATAGATTTTCTGATAGTCGAGCGACCTGAACTCATCCCATTCAGTAAGGATGCAGACCCCATGCGCCCCCTTGGTGGCCTCATATGCATCCCAGGTCACTGTCACCTGCTTCACTGCCGTCGGGCTCATGGGTTGGAGGTGGATCGGGTGGTCCCAGTCGAACTTGTTCATCGCAAGGTCGCGTTGGATCTGGTCCTCAGTCACCTGGGGGTCATAGATGCTGATCTTGGCCTTGTCACCCAAGAGGCCCTTGCAGACATCAATGGCTGGAGTCTCCCTTGTGTCTCCAGTATCCTTCTTGAATGCAAATCCAAGAACAGCAATTTTCTTACCAGCCACAGTGTTGAACATGGAAGACACCACCCGGTTCACAAACCGGCTCTTCTGGTAGTCATTGATCTTGATGACCTGCTTCCAATAGTTGGCCACCTCAGGGAGACCATTGCACTCACAAATGTAGACTAGATTAAGGATATCCTTTTGGAAGCAGGAACCTCCAAAACCAACACTGGCATTTAGGAACTTAGGTCCAATTCTGGTATCCTTCCCCACAGCATAGGCCACCTCAGCCACATTTGCCCCAGTGGCCTCACAGAGTGCAGAGATGGCATTCACTGATGAGATCCTCTGAGCCAAGAAGGCATTGGCTGCAAGCTTGGATAGCTCTGCGGACCACAGATTGGTTGTTATAATCCGATCCTCAGGCACCCAGTTGGCATAGACATCCTTCAATGCTTGAACAGCCTTCCGGCCCTCCGGTGTCTCCCGACCACCAATAAGCACTCGATCAGGGTTGAATAGGTCTTGGATGGCTGTGCCCTCTGCAAGGAATTCAGGGTTTGAGAGGATCTGAAAGTTGATACCTTTGCTGTTGTGGGTTAAGATCTTCTCGATGGCCTCGGCGGTCTTGACAGGAACCGTGGACTTCTCGACCACGATCTTGTCAGACTTGGCAACATCAGCAATCATGCGAGCTGCACTCTCCCAGTAGGTGAGATCAGCAGCCTTGCCTGCACCGAGGCCACGGGTTTTGGTTGGTGTGTTCACAGAGACAAAGATGATGTCGGCCTCAGATACATGCTTTTCAATGTCATTACTGAAGAACAGGTTCCTCCCTCGGCACTGCTTGACCACATCATCAAGGCCGGGCTCATAAATTGGGAGCTGGTCGCTGTTCCATGCTGCAATGCGGGCAACAGTGATGTCAACAACCACCACTTCAATGGATGGGCACTTAAGGGCGATGACGGCCATGGTTGGACCACCGACATAGCCAGCTCCAAGGCAGCAGATTTTCACCATCTTTGTGTTGTTAATAGCCTGAGTTATTTAAAAACAGCAAACAAGATAGAGAGATTAAAATATAGCCAGATCAAGAACTCATTTATACGTGACAGTGCAAAATACAATAAAATCACCATCACATGATAAGGCGAGGATCAAGATCTTAGATTTCTTGTTCATCTGAAAACACCCGAGTTGCTAAAAACATCATCCATTTGAAAATGCATACCGGAGCCAAAAATTCTAAATTTCATAAATACAAATATCTTCCATATTTGGATCAACTATAAATTTTTCATGGATGCAGGAAAAGGATCACAGTTAAAGCTCTTGTGCATAGAGAGATGTTTATTATCCTGGATTTGGAGAGAGAGATTTTACAAGCTGTTCATATGTAAGTTTTCACAGTGAAACAATGAAAAATTCACACTCACACAGAGAGACTGGGGGGGGGGGGGAGGAGATTTCTGATAAAGATCTAGGATCCATCATAATCATCAAGAAGAAAGAAGAACAAGAAGAAGAAGAAAACACTTAAAGATCTAGGATCCATCAAAACTTATCTAATGATATCAAATTGTTATGTCAGCCAAATCAACAAACAGATCAGAGGCAAGACCGTATATTTCTGTGAAATTTTAGAACTTTATCCATACCAAGTGACTGAAACATAAGCAGATCTAGGTATCAGCTAAACATTCTCCACAGAACAAATATTTTAGCTAATTGTGATTAACAGTACTGATGGCCGCTGTCGGTGAAGCAATTCCAACCATCATTACAGCTTTAAACTAGGCTATAGCCATCAGATCTCCATCAAACTTTTGATAAAACCTATAGATCTACACAGATCTTAATACAATAAAACAAGATGCAACAAGCACCGAGAACGAATTCAATGGGTTGGCAACCAACAAGATCATTGATACAATAGATCAACAAAAAAGAGCAGGGGGCACAAGAACAAAACCCAAGAAGCCAGTGCAATGGAACGCTCCAATGAACCAAACCAGACAGTCAAGATCAGACAGCAAAAATCACACCTTTTTGAGAGAAACCAGAACCAAAATCATAACTTTAGATTTTCCCATCATCAAAATCACAACTTTAAATCAGGTCAGGAACTTACCTATGAACTGCTCCCAAGAGGAACTAAGGATCAAGAGGAGGCAGAGAGAGAGAGAGAGAGAGAGAGAGAGAGGAATTGCCTTGGGAGGAGAGGAGGGGAGGTGGACCTCCTTAAATACTAATAAGGGAGAGCGCCATGTGAAGGCCCTTGACCACCTCTTTTAACGAACCAACCATTCCAAAAAAATGAAAAAATTAAGTCACAAAGATCACAGCTTAGCTGGGCCTCTTTCAAGCATCTCATGTGCCACCAAACATGAATTGAAAAAGGTGGACAATGTTCTTTTGATTCCACCTATACCCATATTCAGAAAAAAAAAAAAAAAAAACTTTTTTTGAGTAATTAAAAAAGCTTTTTTCTGAATTTCAGATTCTATTTATGTATAATTTTATATATTAACTGATGTCTCCTAAAATGTCTAGAAAATGGTGGAGAATGCGCGTTTGTTTCCATCCATACCCATATTCAGAGAAAAAAAATTGAAAAAAAACCCTGGTAATTTAAAAAAAAACATTTTTTTGAAATTTTAGATTCTATTTACATATATTTTTTATATATTATCGGATGTCACCTAAAATGTCTAGAAATTAGAGATTCAACAATCATCATAAATGAATCTAGAATGGAAATAAGATTGGTGAGATGAAACTTTTTTCCCTTAGTCCAATGGTAACTTCAACTCTGATACTTTACTAATGCATGTAAAATATTTGGGAAGCTTAGATCTTAACTAAGATTATGATGTTATATTTTTCCCCCAAACAATGCTTGTTAGGAGGATAAAATTCAATGTTATATCCAGAAAGCAATAATAAACTAATCCACAAACACCACAAAGATCCAAGTTTTTTTTTTCCATTTATGACAAAAAGACTGAATATTGGAATAAAATTAACAGTGTACAAACAAAATAAAATTCTGATAATAGAATAACACAAAAACAAATGCAAAAATATCACCATGCCACAAAAATGTCTACTCTCCAACAAAAAGAATGTCAAAAAAAAAAACTTTTAACTGTTGAGCCATGCAAATTAGAAAAAACTCAAAAAAAAAAAAAAAAAAGGCATTAGAGTAGCAAAAGTCAAACATTTTTCAAAAACAATAAAAAAAGACTCTCAAAAGTAATTAAAAAAGAATGTCAAACTTAATGGACCTCTCAACAGAACCCATACATCAAAGTTTCTTTCTTATTAGAAGATCAAAGTCGAAAATTAAACAGTCATTGAGATTATACCGCTCCTGGTAAAAGTAAACAAGAGAAAGATTGAGGGCCCGGAAAAGATAGCGACTGATGAATCCAGAGAAAAAGTTTGGAGTGGGATGGAAGCGAGGCAAGGAGATCAACAACTAATTTGTTTCTTTTGGAACTTTTAATTGGGTCGGTGAGATTCGACCAGGTGGCTTCAGAAAAGCAATGGTTTTGATGGAAACGTAAGGCACACTGCATCAGAGATTGCAGTTAGGCCAGGAATTAATAAAAGAAGGGAGAGAGGAGAGGAGACGAGAGGATATCATTTTACCTTCTTTCTCTCTCTCTCTCTTTGGTGGGGCTCGGCCTAAGTGTTTTCCTCTGTGAACTGCTTGGAGGAAAAGGTGGTGGCTCCTTGAGAGGCTTTTACCACTCCCTTCCCTTCGTCCTTTGGTCCTGAGAAGAAAATTGGAAATATGGACAGTTGCTTATCAAAAAAACAAAATAAAATTTTAATATGAAATCTATTATTTATAGCATCACCCTCTTTTTTTTTTCTTTTTTTTTTTGGGTCAGTACACACCCTCCCTACCGTGAAAAATTCATGGTGCATTACAAAACAAATAAAGAAATATAATATATAGATTTTTGAAAAAAATATTTAGCCATAGCATACACAATAAACAATATTAGAGGAAATTTATTTAGAATATGAGGTATCTTTGCTAGTGGAGGAACATTATATCTTAAGCATTTTGTATAAAGTTGGTAAATTTGACGTTCAACAATTTTTTTTTCAAAAATTAATAAAAATATTCTAATATTACTAGCATGACTCATTTATTGAACAGTCTTTTAGCATTAGAAAGGTGTAATCAAATAAATCTATTTAAATATAGTATATTTCTATCTATAAAAAAGATAATATCTAAAGTTAAAAATTCAAAATTAACTTACTTATAGAATAATTAGATTGTATATAAATTATTTCTTGGTAATCCTAAATGATTCATCGGCTAAGCTCATAGAAAATTATACTCACTTGATATAAAGCATTTGTAACAAATTAATTAATATTTTATTAAGTTAAAAAGACATAAAAGCATGACCATTTTTCTTGAATGTTAATAATAAAGGAGATTGTATTTAAAAGTCATTACTTTGTATTTAAAAGCCATTACTTTGGTATTTCATTTGATAAGAAGTAGGGATTCATGTTAATGTTTTGGCCAAGCATGTGGTTCAAAAATTTGATAAACATTATTCAAAACTCGAATCTGAAAATTTTATTGATTCATAAGGTTTCATCTATCATTATCAGTGGCATTTGGATTATATTTTGCATTCTCTAGCCAGCAGGTATATGGATGAGAAGGGTGCAAATATCGATCCCATTTCAGTTAGCTGTGAACCACCGGGGCTGCAACTAGATCTTTTTCGAGGAATGACGTTGCCAAATCTAACGTGAGACAATCTGGTCCACGTATCTATCGCCGTGGTATTGCGTTGACTTGGCTCGGCTGTCCCCATGAAGTGCCACGTGGAGTAACTTAACGTCAATTTTAACTTATATCAATTTGGACTTAGCATGCGTTTCGTGGTGCTGAAGACCCGGTCCACGCCACCTAAATTCAAGGGAGAGAGGTGGGTGGCGTTGTCTAGGTCAAACGTTTACACTGGATGTGTCTTAATTTTGGTTAATATGTTTGAAGATACCCCACATGCTAAATTTGTTGACGCCACACCCATATTTTATGGGGATAAAACATATAGCAACTTGTTTGGCATAGACTTTTTCAACTAGATCCAGAATAGCACCCTTTTTTTTTATTTTTTTTGTCAACATGATTTATAGGTGGTAATGGAATCGAATCAGATCATTTTTGTGTTTGAGTAATTTTTGGATTTGGATCATTAAAGTTAAATCCTAATCATAAATAATCGGTTTATGTTTAGGGTCAACTCATGGATCATTTTGGATTATCTTTTTTCTAAAAGATAATTTATCAATAATTAATTTAATTTTATTCTCCTTTTTTACCTATTTGTTCAATAGCTAGATAGAAAATTATAGTATAATTAAATACTAATAAAAATAATAGTAATAAGCTTATAAAATATTAAGATAATATAATTAAGCAATAGCTTATAAAAGTATAATTTTAAATTAAATAAATATTATCGTCAAATTATCATTAAGATTATAAAATAAAATGAGTAGATATTAAAAATATGCTTAGTCCCATAAACTAAAAAAAGAATGAAGTTATGCTTGATTTTACTCTTTCATCTCCTCCTCAAAGATGTTTAAAGTTGTTGGTATCAATCCTTTAATAACACTCAATTTGAAAAAGTTTATTTATAATCATAATATTTATTGAGTCTTATTAGCATCAATTAAATTGTATATCAAAGAATATAAAATATTAAAACATTAACTATATCGACAATCTAATTGATAATTTATAAAATTATATAATGCCATCTAAACAAAATTTTAAAATCTAAAATAACTAAAATTAAAAATATATTTGACCTTCGTATCTAAATAATCAATTACAAGTGGTAATTAAAGCCTAAGCTTTTTTAGCAAATATTATTTTCAATTCATTTTAGGTTTAGGTCATTTTGGTTTGGGTTAAAAAGATTTTAAAAAAAATCTAGTTCTATGCGTCAGGTGGGCTAGAATTGGGTGCATGAGTTGGAATAGATTTTTGCCACCTCTGATTAGATTATATGGTTACATCACTTAGACTAAGAATGTTGGGGAAAGAAGTGAAATTGAGGAAGTATGTTCAATGCACAACTAGGGAAATATGTTGCTATCTTCCATAAAAATGCGAGTCATCTATTCCTATGCCCCATTTTGGCTTAATTCAATGATAACGATATTTTTAATGGAACATAGGACATGCATGATAGAATGCAAAGGTTATACTACAGTTAGATTTATTACACCTAAACAACATAAAACCACTTTCACAATAATAGTTCAAACCAGTGGTTCAAGTCTCGACCATTGTCTGATCTTAGAAAAATTCTAGAACCGATTTCAATCATTCCATCACATTCTCTCTCAAAAATAATAAATTACAGTATCAATTTTAAATAGAACTAATTTATCATAATAATTTTTTAAATTTAAATATATTTAAAATTTTAAAAAAATATTAAAATTTTGTAGATATTTTTTTTTTAAAGGAACAAAAAAAAGTACCTAAGCAAGTAACAGGATACTGATCGAATTAAAGATTAAAACGAGATAGGATGTGGGATGTCTTGTTTCCTAAAAAAATCAAAGCATTTCTATGTTACAAGATTTAAAACTTTAGCTTATATCATTGTTATTGCCATTGAACTTAAATCCAAACCTAATCATTTCTCACATACCAATGGTATTCACGAATTTCACCATTGAGCTTGTCATGCCAATCTATAATTTTGTCTTCTTCTGTCTCGGAATCTATCGTTCTGACATAGAAACCAATGCTCCCTCCTTGGCAACATCAACTCTAAAATAACTTTCCCCACCCAAACAAGCCTCAATGAACACAGAAGCAGCAACAAATTTGCATCCTCTCTCCTAATGGAACAACCACCTTCCAGTTTAAAAGACTCGCCATCCACAGAGGAGGCCAGACAACCTCCCATAACACCTAATGCCTTCCCTTCCAGTCACCAGGCATCCAATATCAAAACACTAGCTTACTCTATGACAGGCATGAGCTCAGGGCCCTTGCAAGCCATCTCGGGCAGGCCCTTTCTCCACTATGGAGGTTGAGTCCCAGGAGTGGAGGTGGAAGCTCTTTATATGACTCATGAATTCAGAGCTGTGGCGAAGCAGATCAATGGGGCAACACATGCAGTCCAAAATGGCTCATCACTCTACTCTGATCTTGGATGGCTTTATCATCTGAACATGAAGAAGACCAAGAAGTTCAAGCAAATCACAGGACTGGAACAAGGAAAGAGAACCAACTTTGCTGGCTATTGACCAACAACATGTGCCAAAGATTTGGAAGAAGCTCAAAAGGATCTTACTCAGATGGCAATCAGCATGCAGCATGATAAATGCTACAGGACTGAAATCTATGAAGAAGAACTAAAATTCATATTTGTGTACTTTTGTATCCAAGCAATTTGACAGTCCAAGAATCTCAAAACTTTTAGTCCCGAAGAAATAATGAAATTCAAGTACATCAGTGCAAATCAAAATATAAGACCATAACCATAAGGCCTACACCACAATTTACTTTATTCTCCGTAGGTTCTACTACTGCACACTCATGCACCTTTGAATCCTAGAATTACCATTCATGTGCCTGACCAAACACATACCAGACACCCCCTTACTCAGGAATAATTAGAAACCAAATACAGAGGCAATGATGATAATTCCCAAATTTGGTAACAAGAAAAGCTTAAATCCGGCAATGAATATCATGCTGAATCCTCAAAACAGAAGCCATTGGAAAGAAGCATACATAAACTTAAATCTTTAAGCATTGGAAACCTGTCATCTATCGTCAGCAATTGTTAGAAAAATTAACTCCAGAATGACAATGTTGCATACAAAACTATAATTTCCCATTATCTATAGAAAATGTCATGATATCAACAGAACATCAGCAACAATTTGTGATTTTGACATCACAATAGCCACCTATAATTTGAAAAATAACAGCTGATAAGAAAGTTGATCGACTTGGAAAAGAACTGCTGCACTTGGATAGGCATCACATACAAAAACATAATTGTCATGATAGCATCTGGCAGTACCATAGAAACCAAAAAGCTGTTTCAGATATCTGGCAGACTATGAAAGCTTAAGAGCCATCTCCTGAAGGAGGGCCCTCTTCTGTGAGGCAGTGATCACACGGCTTGATTCAGCAGTTTCAAGCACATCAGTTATTATGGCAGCAGCATGTCCAAGAGGCCCCTCTGCTGCTCTCTTCAACATGAAAGCCTAAGAATTTCATCGCAGACAAAATTGAATGTAGTTAACCTATCAGTACAGCATGTACATGAAGACAGCAATGGATAGGGGCCGAACCTGGCCATGATGAGATATTACTAATGTGCAAGGTCGCTGAAACCAAGGTTCTCCATCCACCTGAACAGGGAAGGGAGCAAAAAGCTGAATCTTGATGGATTGCCCTTGTGCCAACCTCCGAGCTCGAGAAAGCCCAACCTGGTGCCAGAATGTGATTCATGAGATAATTCTAAACTGAGTTTGTTGCATTCAGAGAGTCATATGTGCCACAATTGTTATAACTCATGGGCAACTCTAATGCTATCGTTAACCTATGGACTGCAAAAGCCTAATTCAGTTCTGAAAAGCTTTAGCTGACTACCTGAAGCTTCCCAAGATGCCATGTTCCCTTGATGCTAACAACTTCCAGCATCTTGTCATGCATTGACTGTGGATCAAAATTGTCATAACTCTCATCCTCATTTTGCCACAAATCAACCCCCGCCATGTAACTTCCAATGTTTGCAACAAGTACACCTTCTGCATCCTGCAGTAAATTTTAAAGCATTGTGGAACTTCAAAATATTGTACACATCCAGTGAAGCCTCAGTAGAGCACCAACAACTGAACTTAAGGAAAGAAGCATTAAGCGACATAATCTGGTCACTAGCAACAAAAACAGACAAAAGTTTTTACGAAGCTGGGCCAAAATTGAATAAATGATTCAAGATTAGGAGGAAGATGTTCTTTTCCTGTGACATTTTAAATCTCATGAGATGGGGGTGTCCTGAATTCTCTACAAAATAGAACATCCCACTGCTCCATTCTATCCCAATGGTCGTTCTAGTAGAGCATCATGGTGCCCTAATCTCTCTTCCCTTCAATTTTCTATTTTTTTTATTTCTTTTCTTTCTTCCTTTTCTTTCTTCTTTCCTTTCTCTCTCTTTTTTTTCTTTTTCTTCTTTATTTCTCTTCTTCTTTCTTTCCATTTTCTTATTATTTCCCTCCTTTTTTCTTCTTTCCTTCCTTTCTTCTTTTTTTGCATGATTGGGTTTCGACACCCCATCCTATCCCAGTCCATTTTCTTATTATTTCCCTCCATTTTCTTATTATTCCCCCCCCCCACCGCAAATCTCAACAGGACTTAAAACCTTGCCTAAAGCCCATCCCCATGATAATGTGGTTTTAGTTTATGTCCAAGTATGCATAGCAGGTAAGGCACTGTTTGAGGTGACCATGATGCAACAAATGAAAGGAGGCCATAAGGGGTGGTGGCTACAGTAAAAGTTAAAACATGCAGAAGTGATCTGTCAAACATAACCCTCTAACAATATTTTGAGAATTGCAGCTTCCAATTGGACAATACAAGGATTCTCAAAGATTTAATGCTCATCAAAAGGTTGCAGGATTTTGTTGTACTCCATTTTAAGAGTACTTGATTTAGCCCGCTCAGATAATCAAGTTTTATTTTTATTTTTTTTTTTATAGACATCCAATAGTTCCATCAAATTACCAAGCACATAAAACTTACCTCAGGAATTTCTACCTCGACTCCATCTACCTCTAATCTGATTTGCCAAGGTAAGTCTTCAAATGTCCTGTCCATGATGCTTTTTGCACCTTCTCTTGCATATAGTATTTTATTAAAGAACTGTGCCACAAATGTCAACTTTTGATCACAAAATCTTAATAAACCAGCATAAAAGAGATGTCTATGAGGACCTCATTTCAGGGATAGGAAAAGAGCATATGTGCAAATAAAGGCAAATTGAGATTGAATCTAATATCAGAAAATAAGAAAAACAATGACAATATGGATTTAAACATCACATATAATTGGAACCTCATAATAGATGAGTTGCATGAGAGAATCAGTAATTCCTGTTTTTTGTTTTCTTTTTTTTCCTTTTGGCATGTGAGATTGTGTATTAGATAAGGCCCATAGGTAATTTTGAGTTACATAATGGAGGTAGTGCCCTTGATAGCTATAACACCACATTAACTCTTTAGAAGACAGGACCCAACCCTAGGTCTCTAGTATTACCACCTAGGGGCCGTTTGGTTCACAAAAATGGGGCTCTAGAATGGGAATTGGAATCGCTAATTCTGATGCCACTGTTTATTTGGACAAAATTAAAATCTGATTCCAATTCCATCTAAAATCAAAATTATGTTTTAGGGATGGTTCGTAATCAAGACTCTTTACTCAAGATTATGATCCCCATTTCAGCATTGTAATTATTGTTATTCTTGTCATGCGCAACTGATCTCATCCTTCTCTCACGCCCCCTCTTCTCTTCTATTCTCACCCAAACCCACTTCCTTCTCCTTTCAAGCACGAGCAATGGATAATGGAGGACGAACATCTTCTCTTGCCGAGTATATATTATACCATAATTGCAAATTAAAAAAAAAAAAAATCCTAGTCAAACCCCAACATAGAAACCTTAGGGGTCTTTTTTTTCTCTTCTTCGACAATCGAGGGCTCTTTGATCTCAGAAATATTATTATATTATGGTTTATTATGATCTTCTTTTATTCATTAATTTTTAAGTCTATTTATTTGTGAAATGAATATTAAATTGAGTATCTATACCAAAAAAATTTCAAAAACAATCAAATTTTAAAGTTTTTGGTTCATGAAGGAAAATAAAAAATCCAAACTAATTCTGATTCTAAGGTTTGGATGAACCAAACAACAAAAATAGGAATCAATCCGATTCCGATTTTTGTGTGAACCAAATAGGTAGAGGAAATGAGCAATTTTGATTCCAATTCTAATAAATTTGATTCCGATTCCAATGTCAAACCAAATAGGTACCTAAAGACTTCACCTGCACGCAGCACTAGGCAATTTAACTAACAATTACTAAACTCATGCTTTTGTAAGCAATACTAGTCTATGAATTTACATAATAGAGATACCATCTAGCAGTCAAACAAAACATGAAAACTTTAAGGGGGAAAAAAACTTATCTAAATATATCCAAAAATTCTTCAGAAAGCCAATAAAAACTATCAAGAACAAGGCTCGCAAGATTTAAGAACAACAAAAGAAACAAAATAAAAGAGAAAACATAACCTACTTCCAAGCAGAATAGGAACTCAGTTCACTTACATCTACTTTGATCTGATACTTAAATCAGATTTCATCTCTTTAAGACCAATCCAGTATCAACAAAAATAGAGGGCTCAGGAAAAAGTTACACAATCACGTTGTTGCTGGAGTAAAATAAATTTTAACATGGTTATGAAAAAAAAATGCAAAAATGAAATGGCCCTTCAACACAAGACCAGTGGCAATGATCACTTAGAAACCTCAATTCACATTCCAAAGGCAAAAGTGGATTGCTATAGTGGAAGAACAATTAAAAATGGCTAGGTTTCACAGATCTCTAAAACAACACACTCTAAGAAAATTATATTATATTCTGTGGACATTAAATTGCAATATTCTACCTAGTGTGCAATAACTATTCTAGAATCTCATTGCTGCTCCAACTTCTGCCAATCTAGTCACTTAAGGATGATGTTGAACCTTTAGGCCCAGCATTTTTTGCTGCCATTGCTTTCGATCTAAACTAATGTTCGCTATTAAATCTGAGCATATATTCCCTTGCTGATTCTTCTGCCACTATATCATGTGCTTCATATGAGATAAACACCAACTCTGTAGCCTTTTATCTTTATGCCAAGTCATCTTTATTTATTCAGATGACTCCCCAGTGCTGAAGCTTAAAACTCTGAGAAGCACTGTTTCCACACATATCCAAATAAATTTTCTTTTAAGCCACTAACTTTAGGATGGTAATATGAAGTATAACTAATAAATTCAAAATCAGGGATCACTGAACCGTGGTCTCAAACTTGTTCCCAAATCATGGCCCTGCTCAAGTCTCTTTGCCATTCTGATTTACAACATATAACTTATCCTTCTCTCCATAAAACCTCATTTCCAATCTGTGCATGGTTCTAAGAGATGAAGAGCCATGAGGACATATTCCAGAATTCTGTTCAAATTTCCAGTTGTTAATAGTGTAATATGATACTGCATTTAAAAATACAGATGGAAAAGAAACAATGTTATTATCCAGTCTGATAAATCTTATGTCTTCAAGATGGATGGAAACTCACTTTTCCTGCAACTTTGAATGAATCACAGATGAAATTATAATTATAAAATCAACTTGCCATCCAGAGAAGAATCACCTAACCATAATAATTTACAGAAAGATGAAGAACAAGACACAGCTCTATATTCCATCAACTATGTCATATTAGCCATTTTTGTGGACCAATGGATGAAAGCATTATATTAAGCATGGTTTTAAGTCCCAATAGGATAACCTGTAAGATGTCAGCATGGATTACCATCCTGAGTATTAGGACGAGATCGTTCCACCATCATCCCAGCATCACAATCAGCACGTTTTGAAAAATTCCTCATCCCAAGTGTTAAGGATGGGGCAAGACGGCGGTATGTCCCATTTTATGAAAAAAAATCAGGACAACCCTGTCTCACGAGATCTAAAACTTGATATGAAGTATAATTAAACACTTAATGTTCATGGGAATAGAGAATTAAAAGTTGTGTGCAACTTCAGAAAAGTGAAAGCGGGGAGAAAGCTAGTTACCTGGCTATGGAACTTTGCGGGATTTTCTTCACGGAGATTATGAATGTCCAAAACAACTTTTGCATCACATCCAATCCCTATCAACAAAGCAAAATAAGATCTTCGAATATTTCACTCGGCCAAGAAAAGGGTTGCACCATGTACCTAGATAATTGTTCATAAATCTCAATGGTTGGACATTCTTGGATGATATGTCTTCAACTGTTACTTTCCACCTATCAAGAATGGTGACAGCTGCATGCTCGATGTGGTGCAAAACCGTACATAGACCTCCTTGTCTTTCAATAGCACCAAGACCACCACCCCAAGACAAAACTCTTGCAAGATCATTACCAGTGCCAGCAGGAAGAATTGCAACTGGTGGAGGAGATTCATAATTTTGCTTGTCTACAGCATCAAGAACCCAGCCAACTGTACCATCTCCACCACAAACAAGAATTCTGAAATGAGGCATCTTTCTGAATAGGAGTAATCCAGCCTCTGGCCCTTGTGATGAACTCAACTCAAATACCTAGAAGAATTGTCAGTTATGTTTATTTTTATATTAATCAATAGTTGGAAATATTGTTACTTCAATGTTCAAGGTGAAAACTCAATTACACATGAAATGGTTACCAATTGTCCAGGTGACCAAAAAGAATGTGACATGCAAAACTATATTTTACAACAAAAAAAAAAAAAAATGAAGTGCCTATGCAACAATTTGGAACCTGCTTCAAAGCAAGAAATGTTTTACAAAAAATTTTACCCTTGAGAATGCTTTAGGGTGGGGGGGGTGGTGGCGGGGGCAGATTATTAGATAGATTGAGGCCATAGGGGAAGCCTTGGACGATAGTTGCCATGGATAAGTGGTAACCCTTGGGCAATGTTTGGTTGACATAATTTGTGAGGTGGGAATGGACATCAAATTTCCATCCAGCCTATTCCCATGTTTGGCAGCTTGTTTGGACATGGGAATCAAGTTCCTATAAAAAGAGGTAAAACCATACCTAAGGTGGGCCTTGGGTATCGTTTTCCCTAGTCCTAAATATGTTTCTAATTTTTACATATATTATATTATTAATACTAATTAGATGATACAAATATATTATAGTAATATATTATCTATTATATTGTATTGTATTGTATTTTAATTATATAGCAAGATTGCATATATTCATGATGTATTATATATTAGTTGTTATATTTAGATGATAATAATATCATTATTATAACGATTACAGTATTATTATTATGATAGTTTGAATATACTCTATTTTTATTATACTATTTTACTATTTATTATATTATCTGTTATATTCATTCAACTTTTGTTATTTTATTTATAATAATAATGATAATATTATTAATATTACATTTCTGGATAATATAATATTATATTACTAACATAACATAATATTATATTATCATATCATCGCATATTAATATAATGTTATTAAACTATATTTTATATTAATTCTATGGTTGTTGCTTTTACTCATAATATTATTATTATTAATAAGAATATTATATTACTAATAAAATATACTATTATATTTATATTAGTAGTTGAAATTATCTTATATAATAAGAGAATATTAATATATTGTGTGATAGGGTTCATATAAATATTATTATTCTCATAGTTTAATATTATAAACTATTCAATGCCGTATATTATTTTATTAGTAGATTATATTCAATTTCATATCCTTAATTATAATATTAATATATTATTCTAGTATATAGACACAATAATAATGTAATTGTAATTATTATTAGAATATTATATTCATCATATTATACTAGATATTATATTATTTCTATTGGCATTATTTTTGTTATAATTATAATAATATCGATACTAATGACATGAAAATTAAATAATATGGCATATCACATTACTATTGTTATATAGTTCACATAATTATAAATCATCGAATATTATATATGATGTATATTATATAATATCATGCTGGTAATCTTTGTTATTATATAATATAACAATAATATATAATTTTATTATTAATATTAGTAATATTAATATTATATTATGATTGATATTATAATAGTAATGTTACTGTTATAAAGTAATATCATTATATTAGTATGAATACGAATAAATTAGTAATTATATATTATATTATATGCTGCTATGTCTGTTTCATTTCCTAGAGATTTATCTAGACTTATTGAAATGCAAGAATCAAGCTAATCATTCTTGGTGATTCCCAGGAATGGGAAAACTATTCTTGTTAACCAAACATGGCCTTGTAAGCAAAGGTAAAGGGAGAAGAAAATTGATGGAATCCACTTCACATTTTACAGTGGATGCAGTAGAGATGAGGAGAAAATTGGAAAGGTAAGTTTGGGTGGAGAAAATATGGTGTTAGACTGATTCATATTTAATTTAGGCAATTGAACAATATCTGATGGTAAGATTCCTTCTACTCTACAAGCTTGACCCAAGTTGCTCTTTATTGACCTAAACAATGGACTCAAACAGGACTGCATAATGCCACTCCTGATGCTAATGTATCAGGACATTAAATTCCATGTTTCGGCTGATGACAAAAGTGAGGGAAGTAAGGTAATAAACCAATCGAAAGAAATGGAGCTCCAAAATTTTGTTAAAAAGAAAAGAAAAGGTTTTTTTTAAAAAAAAAGAGCTCCTCCTTTGGTTCATTTTTAAGTTTATGCAGGTCCTACCACATATGGCAATGTAAACTGCAATAAATCAGGGCCTTTGGATCTGATCCCAACATTCCCATCTACTATCAAACTCAAAGTTGTGGTCACCACATATGGCAATCTAAACTGGTTCCTTGAAATGAACAACCCAAAGTCATCAATACAAGGTAAATTGACATGCTTGATTCAATTTATATAATCATAATGCAAATAAAATGGGGAAAATATAACACAACAAATATTATGTTAGCATGTAAAATGAGGAACATTCTGTATCGTAATATATAAAGTTTCAAGATCAAAAGTTAAATGTAGCTTGTCTCTGACCCGTCATGTAAAGCAGATAAGTGAATGAGACAAGAAAATCAATTAGCCTTTATGACTTCAAGAATAGACGACAAAAAATTGCCTGCAGATGACTGATAATTAATGACGATTACCTGTATTGGATTTAGAAGGAAGTGTAGACGGTGCTTGAGTGATTCTCCACGCTGGCCACCACTTTTTTTGTTGATGAAAACTAGGAGTGGTCTGGCATCAGGAGGCAAATCAGTCAGTTCATACTTTTGTTTAGTTCCTGGTACATACAAATCATCGCCTTGAATGAATGATTCAGTTCTGCTTGGTACTGCCCGCATCTCGCCCTTGCAGCCACTTTCACCACTTTGTTGCAGGTCACCAACATCAGTAACTGCATTACAATATTCTCCACTACCATGAGAACCATTAGATTTTAGATGATTATCCATGGGGATTTCCGTAGATATGTTACTGGTACCATTGCAATCAGCTGAATCAGCAGGCAATTCATTTCCATGCTTGTGTTTTTTATCCTGACTCCTATTAATACATCCTCGTACAGTAGATGCCAGCTCATTTGCACCATGTGTTATAGAACTCAGAAAACCTCCTGCTCCTGTACTGCTCAAGTCTTGTACAAAGAGAGGTGACAAAATAAGGCGTTTAAATGGTCCAAGGTCACAAATGTCACCTGTTTCATTAGCCATGCTTGAGTGACAATCCACATGCACTAGCCGTTGACACCACATGCAGCACCAAACAGGAGAGCCACCAAGAAACAATCCACTGCAAGGTTCTTCACAATAACTACAACAGGGAGTTTCTTCTAGTCGATCTGTTGCTTCAGTCCACTGAACAGTCCATTGGTGGATAACATGTTTATAACCAATCATGGATACAGATTTGCAATCTTTCTGTGCATTTGAAGAGCACATCAAGTGCGAAGCTGCACCACAAACATCACAGCGGTGTATTGAGTCATCCAAAGTCAACATTTGACCGAGAGGTTGGGGTTGTGAAACTGATTCTAAACATACACAGCACTTCAGACCTTTTGCCCGAGAACCATACTCTATGCTCCAAACATGAGCAGCAACAGGAACTTTATGCTTTGTTTTTGGATTCTTCTTGGACCTTGCTACAGTCTTCATCCAGCTTAAACTTATGTTATGCCTCCATAGGGAGAAAGCATATGTTAATGTTAAGATTCCAACAAAAATAGTTGTTATGTAAGCAACAACAGAAAACCAAAATTCTGCCATATCAGAAGAGTCATTTCCCCACTTCGGTAGATACACCCTGAATATCTCTTTAAACCAATCCATTTTTCAGTGATTTGGTGCCACCATCACGTTCCTTTTGTTACAAATAAAGTCATCCAGCTTAAGAAATTCCAACTCAGAAGCCAAGGACCTATTTCGTATAAAAACACAGGTTAAAATCAAGGCATATAGCACCATTCATATCACATCCTTCAAACCAACTTTAGCAATCAAAATGCTGTCCTCACTTTAGCTGCTAAAAGATAAAAGCTCTGAGTGAATTATGGTAAGACATCCATTATGACCCTTTGATCTTCTTATGCAATCTATTTATCACCATATACCGGTACAGTTACCAAGTCCTTGGGAACAGGAGGCTGTCATGCATTTAAGTATGCAGACCAACATAAAACTCCGATACCCTATTCCTAACAATTGCTGTGTCTTGAAACTTTGATTTTTAACACCATGATAAAGTAGTTCGATCCCCATAAAATCTGGGAAAAGAGAGGCGGCAGTAATATCAGCTATAGACATGTCTCAAGTTATCAGAATGGGGCTACAACATTATTAACCATGGTGGCCAACTTTCTGCCACATTTTTTTGTGTATTCATGAAACTAAACAAACAAAACTGAAGCACAAAATATGCAACATCTGGGAACTCCAATTTTGATACATATACACATGAATAGGAACTGCACTTACATCTTTATATAATAAATATTAATATCCATTGAGTATATTAAAATATCAAGGAACTTCATTACCGTCAAACTAGCCTTTACTCATGCAAGGCCCAGCTTTCAGTTCACACCAAATAGTGCATCTATAATTTCTCATAGATATACATATCCAGCTGATAAATGTATGGTGATATATAGTAGCTCAAGAAAATTAAAAGTGAAATGAGTGGCTGATTCACCCAATTCAATCATCTAACATATTTCACTCTGAAAAGCTGTGACAATTATTATCCCACCAGTTTATAAGATGTGACCCAACGAAAATAGTAAAGTACATATAACTAAACAACAAAAAGGCAGAAAAGAAACAAATATCAGTGAGAAAATCTGCAATCAACAAAATAACCAAGCAGTGATAATTTATCACTCAATAGAAGGCCTTAAATTTTGCTGATGACAACAATGTAATGAATAACATAACTGGAAAGAATTACCATCCCAGCTATTTATAGCAGCATGCATAATGCTGGTTTGATGAAAGGAATACTGCCAGTGATGGTGGTGGTGGAAAAGATAGTGACTGCTTCAAAGGATGCTTCTTATATTAGACACTAAAATGGCTTCTGACATCAAAAAGACAAGATTGTTCAGATGAGTAGCATAAAACTTGCCCAAAATATTGGAAAAAACTGCTTGGGGATTAAAGAAATGGTAGAATCAGGGACATCAGTTTGCGGAGTTTGGAATGATAAACTTCCATTATAAAATGCATGTCTAGTGGACATACCATTCTTTGACTAGAAGTGATGTGGGGGAAGGCAACATCGGTTAGTGATTGCTTCATTAGTAAGAACACCCCACAAGCAGCAATTCCATCAAATGAGAACTTTAAAGGTCCATCTTAGTGAATGAGTTTACCTTACCTAAGGCAACATTCAGTTTTTCTTTTTTATTATTGTTATCGTTGCTGTTGTTGTTGTTGTTAATATTGTTATTATTATTATTATTACAGCATATCAGTAATTATATGAACTTGCTAATAAGAAAACCTGTTTACAGCAACCAATGTTCCTTCGACAACAACAATAACAAAGCCTTAACCCTCCTCCTTTATCCAAGCTCGGGACCGCATGTTTTGTACATAGGTGGAGTAAACCAGTGTTCCTTCAACATTCCTCTATATTTTGCCATGTTTATGCTAGATTGCTGCTGCTACTAAAGTAGCCACCGTCTTATGTCTGTCAGCCAGATCACATGTTACATCTTCTCTGCCACAATATCTCCATATAAACAGAGAATCTCTCAACTCCTCCAGCAAGTATAGGAAGTTTTCAATGTCAAGTTAACCACCAAAACCAAGAAGATTCGCCTTGATCAGATAATCCAAGCCCTTGAGAAACCCCTCCTAAAAGCGTTACTTCATCAATCTCTTTGCCAGTATGTTATCACCCTGATGGCCGCTCACTGAGTATAGTTTGTATGAAAAGTCCCAATTCCCTCAATTATAACTTCATAAGCATCATTGTCAATCATAAGAAATTAAGGTGTAAGCATCAAAATGGATCAGTTCTCCCACAATTGATTGGCTAAGGTTAATGCAATTCGATTGATGAATCTAAAAAAGTTCTCTCATCACATATTGACTCCATGAGGCACCACAGGATAGGCGATACTAGGAGAATGGTGGCTCTAAGTGCAACATTTGTGGAGACTATACTTGGGAAGGTCCAATCAGGAACGCCATTGTACCCCATCAGCGTCATCAACAATTAAAAGTACATGCAAAAAGCAGAACTGCTCCAAAATTTAATTGGAAATTAATTTTAAAAAATTTATAAGATAATGATGCTTCTAATCACTTATATAAATCTACAATCACACGTACTAACTTTGAAACTCTCCAATGAAAAATGATTTCCTAGCTACAGAGGGCAAACTGGAATCAAGGCCTGAAGAGTTACTTAAAAAGTGAGAAGGGGAAAAGGTGAACTACTTATCTAACTAGGACAAATAAAAACTCTGATTGGAACTCCTATCATCAGCACATGCATTGGAAGTAGGTCCTGGAAGGAATCACCATATTTCTCAGGGGGAAAAAGGTCTTACCAAGTGCAATTAAAAATAGTAACTCGGATCAAATAAAAAGAACCCGAAATCTGTACAAAATCAACATTTCACACGGGAGACCTTAACACGACATGATCAGCATGCATACATAAACAAATCAAGACATTTTAAAATGATACCTGAAAGTAACTATTCTTGTGCAAGCATATCTTAATTTTAGCTCATGTTTTAACCATCATCATATTGCATTCTTCTAAAGAAATGCCACCAAATGATTCCTACCTGACTAGAACCATCAATACTGTAGAAACACAAATTTCAGGATTACCATGAAATACCCCATGAACGTTACATAATTCTTAGTATTAATCAATAGCAAAATCCAATATCATATGTCAAAAAAAATCGTAAATCTCTCTTCTTCTTTTTTTTTTTTTTTAAAGTGAACCAGCATGAGTTCTACAATCTGATTGGAGAATGATATGCTATCATCATCATCATCATCATCATAAAATTCAAACCATTGCCTACATCATCAAAAAAATCATAAACATAATAAACAACTCAAAAATCAACAATTGATAAATTATAGACGAAGACAATGAAATATATCCATTTAGTCCCTTCCCAAACGCGCATACATGTCTATAACCCCAGGACATTGCAAATTAAGCAAAACCGGAATTTTTTTAAAAAAAAATCATCAATCCACAACAAGATTCGACCTTTTTCTATCGATTAATACCACCAAAAGCAACAGAAATCCCTGAAACATCCACTCGTGTCTATAGCACAACTAAATTGAAATACAACTAAATTGAAACATCCACTCGTGGACAAAATGGAAACTTTCAGAATGCCCCAAAAAAATCGAAGAAAAGAAAAATGGGATTAGGAACGAAGGAACCGCTTATCTCACCTATGGATTCGTTAGAGCGACAGCATCAGTCGATAACGAACTCGGAATCCCCGAACCCAAGCTCGTCGTCGGCCCATCTCCCCTCTCTTCCCCCTTCCCCGACTTTTAACCAAATAAAAAACAATTAATTATAACATCCAAGGATTCGCCTTTTTGAATTCGAAGCACCAAAAGTTCCGCATTTTAGCGTGCGCGCTCCGTCCTCATGTGGGCCCCAGTGCCACGTCAATCAGATCGCTACCGTCGGTAGATTGGTAGCCGGCCAACATTGATCAGACGGTAGGGTAGCTGCCACGTGAAGAGATCTGAGTTCACTTTCGATTGCCGGAATCTTAGACTCCAAGGTTCCCCGAAGCGAAGGAGATGTCAGTTTTCTTGCTTAAATCGTTCCGCGGATGAAGACAGGATGGCTCCTGGGAGTCAGGGGAGGGGAGGGGAGGGGGGACACGGGTGAAGGTGAGGTGTCGGCAAACAACGGGCCCAATTAGAAGATTTGGTCGGTTGCTTTGCCGACTTAATTGATGAGTCCATTAATGGCTTACAGAGGTGGGGGGATGAAAAAATCTAATCCCCATGGAAAGTCATGCCGACGGACATGAGTTCAAAGGACTAAATGAAGATGGGGTAATTTTTTAAAAATTTATTAAATTTAAATTTTATTTCTGAATTCAAAATCTAATTATTTTCTTTATAAAATAATATAGAGATATTTGGCTCTATATCTCATATTCTTTGCTTGAGGGATATCAAATAAAGATTAAGCCTATATTTAATGAGTTTATTTTGTAGGTTTTCTAATTAAAAAATTTTTTTAGCTTCTTGTTTTGCTAGAGTTCCTTACACTAAAAATTTTGAGATTAATATGGTCTCTAAAATAATTTTACTATTCTTTTATATATAATAATAGACTCTAATTAAAATGATTTGTAAGATAATCATAACCATAAAATGATTTTACTACTCTTACATAATTTCTTTAATCCTAAAAACTTTTTTCTTTATATATATATATATAAAGAAAAATGAGAAATGGGGAATTGTGGAGATGGAGATGGGAGGAAATCAATCTTCGGGGATCAAGGCGAGGATGAGAGGCTCGAGAATGAAAAATATACTCTCCACCCCATTACTACCCCTAATCAATGTATTATATATATCTAGACCCTGTTTAGATTAGTTGTTGAGGTACCTTTAGTAGAGATAGCTATTTGCCAATAGCTAGGGCCAACTGCTAATCTAAATAAACCTTTAAATGGCCATCATGTATCATATTTCAAATATAAATAGTTATGATATATTTGATAAGTAAGAAGGATTTAGTAGATGTCATGCAAATCTGGACTATGAAAGAAGGATGGTAGTCCATGATGGGACTAAACATGCATGATACTTAACGATGCGAAGCTTGTACCACAAAGGAACTCATTCCAATTGAACCACCTTGATTTTCTAATGAAATCCAAGCAAGTAAAAGAGATATGGGAGATTGAGAGAGACACTTAGGGACAACTAACTCTACCATCTTTTAATTGGACCACCTTACATGATTTCATGATGAAGGCCAAGCGAGTAAAAGATAAATGGGAGACTCTAAGGGACACTTGATTATTAGAACTTATGAACGCCTAACTACAAGATTTGTTGATGATCGCACTGATTTATATATCAATTTAGGGTTTAACTACTATGTTTTTTAATCTATATTTGGAAAATCAAGCTTCAATCCTATTTATTCAAGACAACCATTCAATCCCTTCAGATTTTTACCTAATGCCTTTATGTCCTTAGACTTCTTATAATTTACGATACCATCCACATACAACCAAAAACATAACCAAAGAGCCCTCAATTTATTGTGTTTGTAATAAGTGGTAGATACATGACTATATGGATGGGGAATAGAGACCAATTTCCCCTATGAATTGTATCATTAATGCTTATGGCATGGAAGTGGCTTCCTGATCTATGTCCCTCTACCACATTTGTGACTTGCAATGTGAACCATTTTCCCTATTGATATAGTCCCTACGATCAACTAAAATGTTAGGATTAGCAAAATATTACAACTATAATATATTGCCCAGCAAAAGATGGGGAGCATGAGATATGATCATATTAATATACAAGTATGAGATTGATGCTTTTGCATTGCCATACATACACGGTTACGAACAAAATTGCAATTGCAATGAGTTGAAATCGAATTTAATTTAATTAAAGGAGGAAGAGAGATGTAAGGGAATCTAAAGAACTCTCCACCTAATCAAAAATTTCTTTTCCTATAAAAAGAAAAAAAATACTATTGTGCTTCAATTTTTCATACTCATTTAATTTTAATATAATTTATCATAACTTATGGGATGAAGTCACAACGTTTTATGCAAAACATAAAAGAATATCGCTAATCCCAAGTAATACACACTCTTATAAACTTATGGATCTTAATGATAGTATATCAATTAGGTACAAGTGCATCGTTTAAAGGACAACTAAGTTTTAGGCTTGTGCATCACTCTCAGTTAATTCTAACTATTTTAGCTAATTCATCAAAAAATCACATCATTTTAATGGTTTTGGATACTTTCTATATTTTTTTCATATTTTATTCATTACTACAAAAATGTATATTAAAAAAAAAAAATCATTACGTTCTTTCATGGCATTCTTATTCTTTAAAGTTTATATTTGCATTCAATCTTTGACTATTTAGATTATACTCAAAATAGTCTAAAAAGATGGATGATTGAATAAGATTGCGTGGGAATTAAGTTGACTTTCACCCTTTATCTAGTTATCCATCTTTCAATAATGCAACTCACATTATTAGATGAGTGATTTATTAGAAGAGATGCAACTAAATAGAATAACAAACTAAAAGGATTCAAAGTTTTCATACTCATATTGCAAATAATAAGCTAGAGTTTTGGAGTGGCAAACCTACACGTAAAACTCTAGCAAATGGTACCATTGTATAGACTAGCGAGCAAGATATATTGGCTATGAATTATATCTTTTGTGCGAAAGAATGCTAAATATTCTTTTGTATGAACAACAATTTGATTACCTATCATATAACTTAAAAATTGGATATGTTGATAGGAAACACATTCATATTGTAACGCCCCAAGCCCACCGCTAGCCCAATTAACTTCTAGCGGGCCAAAACCATGTGACTCAAAAACTCGAGTAAAAGTTAATGAGTAGCAAGTGGACTTGAGTTATAAGCACATCACCCATTTCTCTCCCATCCAATGTGGGAATAAATTTGAGGTCTCACAATCTCCCCACCTTATAATGCGACATTCTCGTCGTACGCCACAAGCCACAAGAGTGTGCTCACCGCCTCATGGGTAGCCCTTTCCTCATGCCCACCAACTTTCGCACACTCGGATCGGCTCTAATACCATTTGTAACGCTCCAAGCCCACCTACAACCTAATTAACTTCTTAGCGGACCAAAACCATGTGGCCCAAAAACTCGAGTAAAAGTTAATGGGTAGCAAGTGGACTTAAGTTATAAGCACATCACCCATTTTTCTTCCATCCAATGTGGGATTAAATTTGGGGTCTCACACATATAATGGATATCTATCTATTCCATTTCAAAGGAATGAAATAGGTTTCACATCCGTCCAAGCAAGGTGAAGAAATAGATGTAGAGAGAGAAGGGCATCCTTTAACAAGGTGGAGAGATAGATGTAGAGAGAAAAGAAGGGCATCCTTCAACCAAGCCTCCCTTCTTCCCAATCTATTTCTCCTCCTCTTAGAAGCTAAGTGTGGCTCCCTCATCTGGTCATTCATCCACAAACCCGAATCCATGAAAGTGAAGAGAGATGCAAAGAGAAGAGGGTTGCCACCTTTTCATCCCTTCTCTAAGTTTGGGATCTTACTGCAATTATTTTTTATTTAGATATTTCTCAAAGTATTAAAACCAAATAAATTTCCTACCTCATTTTCAACATTTTGCTTAGCTACTAAAATTTAATTGTATTCAAATTCGAATTTCACAACAATTTTTTTAACCTGAAAGAATAGAGTTGAAATGCCCTGAACTTAACAAGAAAAGTTTATTTTACAGAGCTATTTTTGGGAGGTGAATCAATGGATACCCTTGTTAGATGCATAATCTCTAAAGTTAGATGGTTGGAATAATTTTTAACAAAAATGTTAATTGTATTGCTACTTAAGTTTAGTCATAATCCATCATAAGCATTTTATGGTTTTGCTCATTTGTTAGGTTTTATTTTTAAAAATTATTTTCCTTATAAAGCGACATTAAGACTACATTTGAAATATGATACGTTTATTTATTGTTCAATAGCTTGGTCAACATCCATAAAAATACTTGTTTTAAACATATATTGACAGTAGTCAAACCATTGCTTGAACGATAATATAATAAGAAAATTATTTTATTAGTATTTTGTTTGATGTTATTATTTCTAGAGTTCAAAAAAATTATTTTTGTTATTGATAGATGGTGAACTATTTTATCTTAGAAGTCATTGAATTATACACAGAATTGATTACGATGTCTAGCCCTATAAAACATGATGCTTGCATAGTAGACACTGATCAAGATGTCATTTTGACGCACCAACAATTGGTATGGAATTAAAGAGCGAGCAAAAGGCATATGATTTTTATAATAATTATACATATAATATAGGATTTAATATTTGAAAATATATGCTTTGAAAGAATCTTTTAGATATTATAATATATAAAAGCTTTTTGTGTTGCAAGGAGGGAGATCATAAGAATAAGAAACTTATGCATTGTAAAGCTCACGCATCGATAAAGATTTGTAAGAAGATACTTGTAGTGTCAAGTTTTGAGATTGAATATAACCACCTGATTGCCACACCTAGAAAGCGATGTCATTTGAGATCACAAAGAATGATGATTGGCACTCAAAAATCACCGGCAGAGATGGTGGATGCAGTTGGAATTACTTTGAAAGAAACTTATAATTTGGAGGCTAAACAAATTAGAGGATACCGGCATCTCTCTTTCCTTCTCAATGTCTATAGAAATTAGGATTAACTCTACTTAGCGCCCTTGAACTATGAGGTATTTGCATTTTGCTTTCTAAACTAAAAAATTTATACTCAACCCTTTAGTTTTGATTTAGTTGCAATTAATCCCTGCTGTTTAAATTGGGTGTAAAAAGAAACAAAAAAAGTGGTCATGTGATTGCTGAAGATGCTGAATTTTCAAAATGATTGCTTTGCCCTCAATGGCAGTTAAAGGGTTTTTTATTTATCTTTATTTTTTTACCTGATTTCTTTTCAAGATTTTCAATCATTTTTCTTTGAAATCGATTATCATTGGGGATTCAAAGATGGCCATCAAATTGCATTTAGGGATTTAACGATTGTCGGCATAATCAAACAAAGGGGCATGCCCCCACCATTAAAGCTGCATCAAATTCCCTAGATGGCCCTAATATCAATATCTTGCATTTGCTATAGAAGTGATAATCCATCAATTTAGTACTTACTCTCTCACTATATATAGATTTGATATCATTCCACAACAATGCAATAGATCTTAAAGTCCAATGAAAGCTAGTGATGGAACTCATCCAAGAGAAGCAACCAGCCAATGATCAACACCAAGCCAAAGCCTACTTATGGAACAATGTCCTTAGCTTCATTGGATCCATATCCCTTGGGTGCACGATTAAGCTCGGCATCTTGGACATTATCCACTGTCATGGCAAACCCATCACTCTCTTTGGGAACTTGTACCATGGTGACAGATTTGAAGCAAAATCAATTGAGCTTATCGTCACAACACATCAGGTAAGTCTTCATTCAGTATTTTTGAGGCCATGCATGATTTATAGGTTGCAACTACTCAACCAGTCTTGCATTTTATCCAAGCAGTAATCCTAACACTCTTTAACACCTCAGAAAAATTAAGTTATAAGGAAATAATGGAACAACCGAACTTGCTTAAGGTGGATGTGATTAGACTACTAAAGCCTCTTTCGCGTGTCAAACATAAAATCCTGCTCAAAGAACCAAACAACAAAAGCACTTCTAAAAGTGACATCTTTGAATTTAACTCCAAGTTCACAAATAGGATGAGCCAGATCAAGGTTTAAAACAAGATAGAAAAGATTGGGCTGGAATCCGTATAAATCCAAATATAAGAAAAATGATCGAATTCTAAATTTGACTATATTAAAATATAGTCAAATTTTTCTTAATTAATATTATATTATATAATTATATACATAATATAATATAATATAATATATTATATTATATTATATTATATGAGATAAATTATATTAATATAATATAGTATAATATATTACATTATATTATATTATATGAGATAAATTATAATATAATATAATATAAAAGTATATTATATTATATTAATTCTTATGTAATCTTTATTCTAGAGATATTATAATCAAATTGGTATTTTTATATATAAAATTATTTCCAACCAAACATAAAAGAATAAACATAAAAATTTATTTCTTCTGCAAAAATTTTTTTTAGGAAATAGATCTTGAAAAACTTTTTTATCAAAATTTCTTTTAAGAAAACACCAATCGAGACACTTAGTGATAAATAAGTCTTCTGAATCAATAATTCAATATTGATCTTTTTTTTTTGAAAAAAAAAAAAAAAACTCTAGCCCAATGGAAATCACCAATCGAACCCAGAAATCATCAATCAAATGGATAGATATGGTCTAGATTCAGGAAGCCTCCGTCCGATTTGGCAAGTAGGAATTGTTTTTGGTCCGGCTCCCATTTTCAAGAAGGCAACCCAATCCAACGGCTACCAACGAAACAGTGTTTCAAAAAAATTCTCTCCATCGAGCCCTTAAAAAAAAACTAGCCGTTACCAAGATCCTCCAACCCCAACGTTCCCTTCTCCCCGAACTCCTCTCTCTCTCTCTCTCTCAAACCCTAGCATCATTTGTTCTCCTTTTCCCATTTTTCCAAGAAATTTCCAACTTCATCGAAAGAAAAACTCAGGAAAAAACCACTTTTTGGATCCAGTTTTCCCCTCGTCCAAGCCTTCTTTGATCCGATTTGGGGCTGAAAGAACCCCAAGATGGCGACGCCGGCAAAGAACACGCATGCCTCTCGTTTTCCGACCTCGGAAATCTGCAGGGTTTCCGAGAATTTGGATCCCAACCTCCCTGTTTCGCCTCCTTCAGCGAAGGCGATCAAGTCTCCGGCGATCAAATCTCCAGCGAACAAGTCGGCGCAGTCGAAGAAATCGGCCCCGAAAACCCCCAGTCGGATCATGTCGCCCCCTCCGCCAGCCCGAGAGAGGAAGTTCATCGTCGCCAAGAAGAACTCCAGGAGAGGGGCAAATGGTTTCGATTTCAAAAAGTGCCGACAAGAGGCCTACGAGGCCCTCCGGGCATCGCAAGAAGAGTTCTTTCGGAAGGATCATGCGACCGGAGCCGCCCGAGTTGCAGAGGCATCACCTGTCGAAGCCCAGGAGCCGAAAGATCCAGTAGAAAAAGACAAAGTCGAGAAAGATAAGACGGTGGCGAGCCCGAAGTATGTGGACCCGTCGAAAGGGAGTTGGTCTTCGGTGGTGGAGGATTCGGATGTCCAGGATCTGGAGGGCAGTTCCAAGGTGAGGAAGATGAGGAGTCTGATGATGGAGGAAGCGATGAGCAGTATCCCCGAGACGGGATCTGGGCGGGTGAAGCATTTGGTGAAGGCATTTGAGAGCCTCCTTTCTATTTCAAAGGAGGGAGGAGGGGGTGAAAGTAGTGAAGACAGAAAGCCAACAACAATGAATTGGGCCTTGCCAGGCTTGCAGCAGCCATTGAGGACAACAGAGACCAAGCATTCGTCTACAACTGTTTTCTCCTCTGTGGAGTTCTTCCCTTCCCGGGACTTCGAAAGGGATTCGAGGCTGTACTCTTCTTTGGACAGTAATAATGACCAGTTAGTGATGCTGAAAGCTTTTTTTTAAACAAAAAAAGGAGTATTTTTTTAGGTCTTTTTCTTAGATTTTTATTTTAGTGAAGTTGTTCTGACTAAATTGCCTTGCAGATTGAGCTGGGGGAGTAGGATGTCAGGTGGCAGCCGGAGAAGCAGGCGTAATGTAAGTATACTTTTTGTTTCTGTGATTCTGCTTTCTTTGATACTACCAGTGATTAGGATGCAAGTTATCAATATTAAGATCGGTTAAAACTTCATTTGTGTTAACGTTGGAAGTTGCTTGTGATGTCCAGAGCTCTGAATTATCAGGAAGATGCTGGAATAAGAAGCTCAAGGTGACGAGCCAAAAGCCGTTCAAATTGAGGACTGAGGTGTGTATTCCTGCATCCATATTTCAATCTCTGTTTCACTGCTTTGTAGGAAAATCATGGCTTATAATGATGTGGAAAATGGATGAATTAATTGTGAAACCACAGTTCTAGAATTGACAACAGCCAGCAGAATTATAGAACTAAAGGTTAGCTAGATTATGTGAACTTGCATCACAATGCTTACATGGAAATATGAAAACCGAAACAAAATAGTTCAAGACTAGTTAAGTAAGCATAGCACCAGTCTATTGTTATCAATAAACTGAAATGTTGCATGTTTGAAATCCTGGGAGGAATAACAAAATTTGTAAGGGTATCAAAGGCAAAAGAGATAGATTACAGAAGTTTGATGGCAAGAGATAATTGCACGCTCTTGGATTTCTTTCGGGTCCTCCCTAATGAACAATCTCGTGAAAGTAGTTGTTCAGTGTTTTAGGTACAAGTTTCCAAAGTTAAGTACTATAACCTCAGATGTAATTGGATCCTCTAAGTGTCCGTGTATATCCATGACTAAGAAGATTATTATACATAATTAAGATGATGCATAATTTTCAAAAATAAAACTCCCTCTTTAAGCTATAGCCTAGGAGATACAAATCTTGTCATTGTAGCGTTAACTGATGATCCTGCTTACAGAGTAGTTCAAACTGCCGATGTGCGTAATAAGATCAAGCTTGAAGAGGGAGTTTTATTTTGCAATAGTTGATTATAGCTGTTGCAACCTTCTGGAATCAGTGATCTTTATAAATGACTGTGGAAATTGATTTCTGATTGGATTTGTTTGACTGTATATTAGAGAAAATATTATGGAGCATATTTCTTCAAAAGTATTTTGAAGAATGGGTGCAAACAATATACCTTTTAACCTGGAAATTCATACATAGTAGCAATGCTGTCCAGCCCCATCGCAAGTGTCGAGACAGAGCAGGACAATGGAGCATCCCATTCTATGGGAAGACAAAGATGGTCCCACCCTATAAGATTTAAAACCTTTACGCGGATTTGAAAGGGCAATAATATGTTTGAGAAAGGAAGACTATGATATGTTTATAATAATCTAACTTGTAGGTACAAAGAAGTTATGATATGTTTGCTCAAACTTGTTATTATACGATTAGCATGAAGCAGAGTAACTGGAGTGAAATGCTGCAAATTTGTTTTGGTTAGTGAAAGCAAATGACAGCATTGTTGACAAAGTTTCATTGAATTTATACAAAATGCAACAGTTTGTGGAGGATAGAACCAAAGCTGATGCAAAATTTTTCATTACTAATTTTAGACAAGCAGCAGCTGCAAATTACATAATCATTTGTGTATTTGTTTCTTTTAAGAGGTGGCTAATGTGGTAACTTTTAGTATCTAAAGGAGTCAATGAGATAGAGGATAGCTAATGTGGTACCATTTAATATCTAAAGCAGTCGATGAGATGGAGTCATTTGGTGTTGGGATGGAGGTGGATGTGTGTTTTGAATTGCAGTTTGATTTGGCTAATCCTTCATGACAATGAGCTAAGTCTCCTGTTGAGATACTAATACTTGCATGTTAAACTTTCCTTTATTCCCTTTTGCTGGCTAAAGGAAATTCTCACATATCGTATTCTAATTTGTGTCCATTCCATTTAGGCTTATTAATTTTAACTGGATTTCTGAAACATGCATCCTATAGTAAATATGGGATACTAAATGTCAAATTTAGCATTAAATTGTGCTGATTATTGTAAATTTAATCCTTCTTTTTTTTGTGCTACAGCAAAGAGGAAGGCTTAAAGAAGAACAATTCGTTAAGAAAGTGAAAGAGATGCTTTGGGAGGAGGAGAAGAAACGCATTCCAATTGCACAAGGCCTTCCATGGACCACCGATGAACCAGAGGTACCCTCCTTGTTCCTAACGAATGTTGACTTTTGTAGCATAAATGATAGCTAGATAACTTTGTTGGAAATCTATTAACTGCAAGATCTTCATATTTTAGCAAAAAGAAACTTAATTTTTACACATAAGATATTTTGCTATTTGGTTGGGCATTTTCCCTGCAAGTTAGCTTTTCTATCTATTATTTTCTTCCACTAGTTATTCTTGTAGTTCAATTGCTTGCAGTTCCAAGCTGTATTCACTATACTATGATCTCATCTCATTTCGTTAGTACATTGGATCTCCATTCTATTCTTTTTTCTTTATTTCCCAACAAATTCTGTGCTAGCACCTCAAGGTTTGTTTCTACCTCCAATATAACTTGTAGAATTTTTTATAGTGATAAATGCACAAAGAAATATGGACATTGAAGTCAAAAAAAAAAGAGAAGTGTTAAGTCATTGATGTGCATGCAAACCTGAAAGTTTAATGAAAAATTGTCATGATTATAATACACAAACAATCACACTAAAGTTTAATGAAAAATTGTCATGATTATAATACACAAACAATCACACTCTCCCATTCTAAATAGTTGTCGATGTTTCAATCAATTCATGAACTTTTCAAAAAGATAGGTGATAATAGTTGTTTTTTCTTTTTTTAATCAAAGAATCTCAGAAAAAAAAAAAAATCTGGACTTTATATCAAAGAAACTCTGGTTTGGATTTTTTATGCTAAAAATAATACTTTAGTTTAGATTTTTCTCAGCCATCATACATATATACATGCATGCCTTTATTCACATATGTACACACATACATATACATACACACAGATGCACATGTAAAAGAACATTCTTATACATATGTATATATGCTTGTATACATGGATATATGCATATGTTTGTGCATGTACACATGTTATATGTCTGCCCTGATCTATAAAGTCAGTTGTGTATTACACTTGTATCACATATTAAGGTTATTCTCTTATTACCAGAACATAAGAAGTTATCAAATGTATTGACTGAAACCTTGTAGAGTTATTCTAATCAAAATTGTTTAAAAGGATAAGCAATGATAATGATCCCACACTTGTATGTGAGAGAAGAACTCTTGTCCCACACTACTGCAAATTGTGCGATATCCACACTTTTCCTTTTTCCATTGACTAGCTTTTTGGCTGCCGATGATTAAGATTGTCTTGATAGCAGAAAACAATGTCTCCCTTATGTGAACTTCATTAACTAAATAAGTATTTCTTGAAACTAGCAGAGATGATAATAGAGAGAATATATCTTTACTAAGAAACATTACAGTTACTGCATATAAATAATAACTGTATTAGCTGCTTCATGAACTGCAGTAGCTGCCACCAGCCATTCATCAAAGATTATTAAAGAGATACAGTGATCAACCAGTAATTCTCTCCCATCATCAGTCCAAATTTAAGGAATTATAGAAAATATTAAGATTCAAGAGAATTTTCTCTGAGTCACCAATTAGAAGAAATCAGATGTTCTTGACTAAATTATGTTGTAGAATGAGATACAGTGATCAATCAGTAATTCTCTCCCACTGTAAGTCTAAGTTTAAGGAATTAATCGAAATATTAAGATTCAAGAGAATTTTCTCAGAGTCAACAGTTCAAAGAAAACAAATGTTCTTGACTAAATTATGTTTCTCTTCTGCAAAGCTAAGCAGGACTTTGCCAGAAATTATTGGCATTTTATGGAGTAGTACAAAATCTTGGTCAAGTATTTATTCTCTTTTTGAATTCAATACCATTTTCTTTTCATATTCTATTGCAAGTATATAATGTGACAATCCATCTATAATTTCTGTCCCTGACCTCGTCGCTTTGGTTGTAACATTCTTAGTGCTTGGTGAAGCCTCCTGTAAAGGAAAGTACCGAACCAGTTGATATTGTTCTTCACAGTGATGTGCGTGCCATAGAACGGGCCGACTTTGATCATTATGTGAGCACCATACAAAATCTCCATACAAAATCTTGACATGTACTTAGAAATATATGACCTTGTTATGCTTATTACTTGAAATATTAATTGCCACATTTGTTTTGTATACTTATTTTAGGTCGTCGAGCGGATGAATTTTGCTGAGCAACTAAGGTTGGAGAGAGAGAGGCAACAAAAGGTACAAATCTGATAGAAAGATAGAAAGAGTGTAGCATGCAGTCCTTTGCTTGATAATTGTAATATACATACATAGATACATATGTGTGTGTATAGATCTAGATACAGATATATAGATATATATGTATCCGTATATGTATGCGTGTATGTATTCATTCCACACTCTTCTGAATTATGCTTTATTTGTTTCATAGTTGGAAGAAGAAGAGGAAATTCGGAGGCTTAGGAAAGAGCTCGTGCCGAAAGCTCAACCCATGCCATACTTTGATCGGCCCTTCATTCCAAAAAGGCAAGTAGTTGTATCCCCAGACCCTTACTCTTGCTTCCATTTGATGCATGCAGTGCCTCTAATTTTGCCTTTATGATTCCAATTCACCCAATTGTTTACGTTTTTTTTCCTTAAATTAATCACATCTATCCTGTACATTTCCTTATTGATTGCAAAATTCGCTACATGGCAAGTTCATATTCCTGCCAATGATTGATCCAAACTTTCTTTTCATGGCAAAGGTCAACAAAACCTCAGACAGTCCCAAAAGAGCCAAGATTTCATATTCGCCCAGTAAAGTCATCATGGTATGGTACGTTTGATTTTTTTTTTTTTTTTTTTTCTGACTTTCACTTATTATGACAGCACAAGGATTACAGTGTAATAGTTCCTCTAATTGCAGATATAAATGTTTCTGAAGAAAACTTGCATGTCATTTAAGAGGTTCTTTTTTCCCTTAAAGCTTTCTTTGTTTACTGTACATTGAAATAAAATTGTGGTGAAAAGTTTTAGATGTCTGGATTGCAACATGCATATATTTCAATTTGATGTTCATCAGATATGTTCATGGCTAATGATACTTTTCATCAACTTCAGTATCTAGATGTTGGGAAGATGATGATGGGATGTATGACAATTAGCCATTCTGGAAGGCCAGTTACAAAGTCTAGGATGAAGGAGACACTGTAATCTGGCAAGAATTTTCACACACCTTCAAGGAAGACAAGCTGCGAAGTCTCTTTTTCCTATGCACTATGTTTTTCCTCTTTTAAATGTAGTACGCATTCCTTCCCATGTCATCAGGGGATTGCTTATTCTTTAGGCTAACTTCTTTGATGTTTTGTTGTGGGATAGCAAGACATTGTTTATGTGATTACAATTAGAAGGGCTAACTTCTTTAGGCTAACTTCTCAGCATGACATGTTCATCTGTAGAGCCAATCAATTGGATATTGCATTTGATAACCAATCAAATGTATCAAAATCCCTGATATCTTTTAGATTTATGGAGCCCACTCTACCTTCCAATGTCTTTTTCTTAATTTGAAATTTTGTTGAGCTAAACAACGTCCATCCTGTTAGAAATGCATAAATCTTAATGTTTAGTCAAGTCATTTGGCTGTGTTTTAAATTCAAATAGTCTTCCAAGAAATATCCTGGCATCTGTTGAGGATGCCAATAAAATCATTGTTAATTTCTGACAAAAGTTTCAAAATATCACAGCCTTCTAAATAGGAAAAATATTATGTGCTCCTTATGAAAAAAGGCTTTGTGGTTTCATTACAATGTCGCAGGTGAACCAATCAGAAAGGAAGCTTTTCAGATATATAATTCACAGCAGCTGCTGGTCCTAAGACTCAAAATTCATATTTAGCAAAATTCAGCCAAAACAAAGCAAACAAGAAGATGACATGAATTAAGGCCCCATGGTGAAAGCTGGGGGAGGCTTTCACTCTCTTGGAGAGATGGGTTGGGGCAGGTATCCTTCCTAGAAGACACAGAGCAATCAGCCAATGGACTGCCTTCCAGGTTTATATTGCCATCATCCAAAACCTCCTCATCAAATAAAAGGGCTGGCTACAGATCCAACTTAAATTTGATAAGGTTCCATGGCTTTCCATTAACTTCAACACTAGCATGACTGGGCTTCATGGTTCCATGGATTCATATGAGTTCTGCACTTGCAACAGAAACCTTAATTCTAAGTTAATTGGGATCAGCTGCCTGTGTCACAGGAAGAGAGAGTAAAATTGTCCAATCTGCTGCATATTTAACTAAATTTCAGGTTTACTAACAGAGATCTCTATACAGATACATGTAACCCAAGGTGAAGGGATAAAATTATAAACTCTATGGCCCAAGCATCAACAATATATTCACTAGCAGACTTCTGAAAAACTTGCTTAAATATATCATGTACCAAGTGCAATCGGTACACATAGCTTGAGCTTTGAAAGAAGTTGGCATGATGCTTTACCAGCCCAACAATGGTGATGTTCAATTTTTTCAGAACCATTACTAACGTATCAGACCATGGATCAAACTGAGTTGAGTTTACTGGCAAACAATGAAAGATTTATGGAGTAACACAAATGCCCATAAGAGTTTACAATACCAATATAAAAATAAAATAAAATAAATTTTCGACATAGTGCCTGCATGAAGGTTGAAGTTGAAAATTATAGACTGAATGGGAGCAAAATAAATGCAGTTTTTTTTTTTTAAGGACACATGACATCGCTTTTTTTTTTTTTCTTCCTTTGAATTTATATCAACTACAAAAGCCACCTTTTGAACCAAGAAAAGAAAGCGTAAAGACCGGCTTCACGCATATATATATATATATATATATATATATATATATATATATATATATATATATTTTTTTTTTTTTTTTTTTTTTTTTTTTTT
This sequence comes from Metroxylon sagu, assembly GCA_017589505.3. Taxonomy (NCBI): domain Eukaryota; kingdom Viridiplantae; phylum Streptophyta; class Magnoliopsida; order Arecales; family Arecaceae; genus Metroxylon; species Metroxylon sagu. The sequence goes on along the minus strand of JACVBY030000605.1, from coordinate 1,131,570 downwards.
TTTTGGGACATATGACATTGTTTGTTTTATAACAAGGCTACAGCAACTGTTGATTGCTGTAGCCTACCGTAATTGTCCATTTATATTTTTTTAGTTTGATGTTTGCTAGATTTTTTATAGTATATTTTTAAACATATCAAAAGATAAAACATTAGACCTTTTCAGTTAAATATTATTCAATTTACATTTTAAAAATTTTAATTTAAGAATTTTAAAATGTAAATTAAAAAAAAGCATGAGATCAATAAATAAAATGCATACATTAGATAAAAAGTATTTCTAAATTTTTTTAAAAAAAATTGATTTAAAACTTTAGACTGAAAGAAATAAACTCTTCTATAAAAATGTATAATCCAATTGAAATAAAACTTCATGGTCTAATAAGAGGATTAAGATAAAATTGACTCTTCTTTGATGAAGCTATGACTAGAGTTTTATTTGATATAGATTATATGTTTTTTACAGAAATTTTTTCTTTAAAATTATTTTTTCAGAATAGTTTTATTTTTAAAAATTTTATTTTTTTTATCCTTTTACCATGATGAGCATAGATGAAATTTAAAAAAAAAAAAAAAACTAAAACAAAATATATGAAATGCCTTAATAGAGTGCTGAGTCATGTATTAAATGCGAAGAATGTTAACATCTTCTCAAGCAAAAAATGTGGTCATTAGAGCAAAACCCGGCTCACTAAATTAGACATGTTCCAACTCCTACTTTATTTCCCACTAATGTTAATCATGAGCCATACAAGCGAATAAAAAATGATAGAAATATTTTGACCGTATCAGAATTTTCCAATTGAATAATATTTTTTGTGTTTTCTACTTGATTAATATTTTTTTTTTGTATGAATAGAGTTGCAGGGAATGTATAAAGTACATTTAATTTAATTGTAAGAAGTGATAAAATAACTTAAATATATTTTTAATAATTATTGATACTAGATTTTCAGTAAGGCTTCAATACTATCAAAGCAATATCTCATTGCTATCCTATGTTGCACTGATTTGAACTAATAAGACACAAAAAAAAAAAAACAAAAAAGAAAGAGATAGCTCCTTTCAACGACATGCCTAAATTATAATTCATTACTATTAACTAGTTTATTAAATTTCAAATTATATACCGTGTAAATTAGAGCTAACATGTATTTATTCAATATTATTTATAAGATCATGAGCTCTTGTGAACGTAGATGCTCAATATTGTCATTAAATCACTAAGTTAAAAGTCTATATAAGAAAATATATAATTTACTCTAAAGTTCGTAAACATGGAGAAAACAATATCGGTAGCCAACTTCATAGTCTAAAAGAAATAAATCATCATAGTTCATAGAACTGGCTAAACTTTTGAGTAAAATTTGAAGTAATTATATGATATCCTTGCCATAGGTTTTTCTAGGCATAAAGTAATATATACTTGGATGATTATTATTATCCAATCCTAAAAAAATCAAATTAAAATAAATTAAAATATTTATAAAATAATAATTTAAATTCATGTATTATAGAGAACTCTGAGCTCCCTAAGGTGACATTAGGTTTCATGGTAATATAATATTACCAGATATCTTACATTTCTAATAGTCTTACACTTAATAATTAGATTTCAGTAATGGAAGATACTATGTTTATTTCATAATAATAAAATACAATAATCAGTTTACCCTATTTTTTGAATTTTATTATAAATTCTTTTTATCTTTTAAGTAGCCCTTTTTCTTTTTACTAGAATATGAAATGTTATGATAAAAATCAAAATTTTATATAAATTTTATTTTAAAAAATTTATATATTTAAATATTCTAAATATTTAATATATATTATATATAATATAATATATACTATCATATTATATAATATATATTAATATATAATATATATATATATAAATGTTTAGTAATATATTACATAATAATTTAATATGTAAGAAAGTCATAAATATTAATAAATTAATATTTAATATTACATACTATTATATAAATTATACTATAGTGTTTAAAATATTAAATATTATATTAATATAAAATATTATATTATACATATTTAATATTAAATATAAATATAATATTAAATACGTAAATATTGTCTAGTGCAAATTAAATGTATAATCAAATTAAGTATGATTACATATTTATATGAAAGTCAAGAATATAATTTCATATTACCATACTTTGGTGATCTTAGATGTCCGATGGATATTGGATTACCATGATTTATGATAATTTTAGATTATTAGGAATCAAATATTATAACTCAGATTACCATGCCTAATTGCCAAACATGGTAGTCAAAGATGGATTGCCATGAATCAAACAACTCCTAAGGGTTCAATTATATAGGTTTTGTTAATAATAAATATATTGATTGAAGAACTAATCCAATGCTTAAATTTGTGATAATAAGATAGGTACCATAGTTAGGATAAACCAAGACATAAGCAAAAAATCAACGGGCAAAATTTTGAACTCAAGAGGCATGCAAGAAATCCAAATCGGTGGAGAAGCAAGATCAAATCAACTTGAAACCAACATAAGAAGTCCATAGATAAAGGTTTCTTTCTAATTTTATTTTCCTAAGGACTTTTGTTGTTAAACTTCATAGAAGAATATTTGCATAAGGCTCAAGAATGTTTAAAATGATTAGAATAGGTTTTGGATTAAAAAATACTTAAAAATAATTATAAAAATCCAAAACCAGGAACATGAAGTCGAACATGAGAATGATCAACCAAATTAAACCATACCTAAAAACCATCTCTTTGCCTGGGCTTCATGGTCAACCGTTGCAGGCTTGTGCGGTTGATCAGCATAAATCTTTAGGTTGATCAGTCCTAACCTTGGCCATCAACCGCAAGCCAATTTGACAGTCTAACGGCTAGTTCAAATGACCATCAGAATGAAAGTTTTGATTTCTAATGACTACTTTCTTAATTTCTATAAATTAGGGACTTGGACACTTGTTTTGAATATAGATTAGAAGTGATTAAGCATCAGTTTTGAATAGAAAATCATTAAGAAAGCCTAAGATATCTTATTCTTAAGCCTATAGTGCAAAATCCTCTCCTCCCAAATTTAATGCTTTTATTATAAATCTTCATTCTTTTAAGAGAGTGGTTGTTATTTCTTCTCTTATTCAAAAGAGCATTGGATTCCTCCTAAGCCTATGCAAAAGAGAGAGTGGGTTCATTGTTAGCCCACAAAAAGAATTATGAGGGTTCCTCTTAAGGTCATGAAATGAAGGAGTGTGTAAGGATTTGATCCTTATCCAGTTAAAAAGATTGGTGTAGTGAAAATCTTAAGAAGGAATCTTGGATAGCGGATGTAGACAACGGGCGCCGAACCATTATAAAAATTTTTATGCCTCATTTACTCTTTCTGTTTTTTATTTCCTTACTATTGTTATTACATTCTCTTGCGGTTGCTTTAATTTCTATTTACATTGAATCCTTAAAAGACTTGATATCTTATGCATAGTTTTTAAATTATCATATCTCTCTTTTACACTTAGGTTTGAGTTTAATTTTTGAAAAACCCAATTCAACCCGGGTTCCCTTAGGTTGCCATGTATTCAATTATCCCATATGGATGCACGTAAGATGAAATTAAAAATAAAAATTAATCGCTAATACTTATCTTGAATGGAAAAACATGAATGGGAGTGCATGTAATAAAGATTTACTTTAAAAAAAAAGTGATTGGCATTTAATAGTAAAGAAGAGGGCAGTAATGGGTAGCTAGAAATAAAGATTTTTTAAAAAGAATGTGAATAACATTTAGCAATAAAGAAGATGGTATATGCTCCCCCACATGCTTTAAAATATTGGAAACTATATATAATATAAAGGAAAACTTTAAAATTTTATGTAATGATCATTATATAGAATCTCTTTAAAACAAATATTTACCATTAAAAAATTATAGATATTATTTGTATAGTTCAACCAAGTAATAGTTTTTTGAAGTAAAATAATGGTGATTATTATAGCTATACTTTTTTTTCGTTCCTTCATTTTCAAAGAACTCTCAATTAAGTAAAATTTTTGTATCAATACAAAAGATCTAAGTTTGATTCTTATCTCCATTTATTACAAGATGATTTTTACAATTCCTCACTAAAAATTATTTTTAAATTTAAAACTCTTTTAGTTGTTTTTTATAAATAATAAGAAAATAAAATAGTCATGGTCTCATATTTTAATTCTTATTTTAATGGCTCCATAAATCTAGCACAAAGTTTAGTTGAAAATAATGTTTTTTGATAGAATTATATTTTCTTAACACCACATTAGAATGGTATTTTTTTAAAAAAAATTACTTTTATCATTGAATATATGATATTTTGATTTAATTATTTGATATATATGATTATAACACAACTTTTTTATAAATACATTTCCAAAAGTTAAAAGTGCAAACAAAAAACTTCTCTAACTTCTCTAATATGCAGGCTCATTACTTAAGTCATGTATAGTGATGATGTAAAGGATTTTTTTTTTTTTTTTTTTTTTTTTTTGTAGGCTTCATCTCTTATGTTTTTTTTATATTTTTTTTTGCTCCAATCTAACCATCTAACCCCACCAACACCCATACAAGTGCATAGCCTTTATGTGCTGATATAATTCTTATTAGTCGTGCTCTAGTGATGATGTAAAGGACCATTTTTTGTGAACTTCATCTCTCATGCTTTTTTTATTTTTTTATTTTTTACTTCTATCTAATCATCTAACCCCACCATATGACACCCATACAAGCCTTTATGCACTGATACAATGCTCTTAAATTTTTTTATATTTTGCTTCTATCTAATTATCTAACCCCCACCATATGACACCCATACAAGCCTTTATGCAGTCATACAATACTCTTAAAGTTAAGATTATTTACAGTACCACTCATAATAAGCTAAAAGTATCATAAAATTTATCTTTGTGCACCACTCACAATAAGCTAAAATAATCATAGAATTAACCTTTTGTGTGAGAACAATTCATTAAATATGTGTGATAATAAAAATTCAATTTATTGTATATAGTTTGCTTTTATTTAACACTTTATTGTATTATAAGATAAATAAAGTATAGAGATTATATTGTAAAACTACATAAAGCAAATTTTGTTATTTGCTATTTTCGACATTTCTTATGTTGCTTAAGGTGAGCACCCATACAAGCCTAGCATGCAAGCTTTTATGCGCTGATACAATGCTCTTAGAGTTAGAATTATTTATAGCACCATTAGAATTATTTACAGCACCATTTATAACAAAAAATATGAAAACAATTCATTAAACATGTATGATAATAAAAATTCAATTTATGTTATATAATTTACTTTTATTTAATACTTTATTCTATTATAAGATAAATAAATTATAGAGATTAATATTGATGGAAATTGATAGCAAATTTTATTATTCATTCTTATTTTCCATAATTTCTTGAGATATTGGTGGAAATTGACAGCAAATTTTGTTATTCATCCCTATTTTCCATATTACTTGAGGTTGAGAAGGTTCCTAATTGTTTATCTGCCCATATAAGTGTCAAGTATTCCTAATTATTCTCAAATTTTTTTAAGTGAAAAAAAAAAAAAAAAAAGCATATTAGGAGAGGGAGGGGATGAGATGTATAGCTATTCAAATTTTATGTGATCATTCGAATAAAACATAATTGTCACAGGAGATGATGTGATCGTTAAAATAAAACCTAGTTGTTCCAAGGAGTTGTGATCATTGGAATAAAACCAAGGAATTGTGTGCATTGAAATAAAACCTAAAACCTTGTTAAAAGCATGAAAATTTTATATAGCTTAAATGCCAGCTATATCTGCATTTATTTGAATAGAGATAACTCTTGTCTAAATTATATTTATAATCTATCACTTAACTAATTTATTAAATTTCAATTGATACACATCAAAAAATTAGAGTGAACATATATTTATTCAATATTATTTACAAGATCATAAGCTCTTGCGAATGTAAATCCTCAATATTATCATTAAATGTTTAACTTAAACTAGTTAATGGTATTTATTAAACTTTTGAGTACAATTTGAGGTAATTACCATGATATTCTTATTATAGATTTTTCTAGGCATATATATATATATATATATACACATACATACTTGAAGAATTGTTATTATCTGATCTAATAAAATAGTAAATAATAATAATTTAAAATATTCATAAAATAATATTTAAATTCATGTATTATGGTAAACTTTGGGCACCAACACCACTCAAAATTGCTGACATTCAACTATCCCATGTGGATGCACATAAGAACAAATTAAAAATAAAAATTAATCATAAATACTAATATTGAATAGAAAATTAAATTCATGTAATAAAGATTTTCTTAAGAAAAAAAAATGACTGGCATTTAGTAAAAAGGGAGGGCAGGACTGGAAAACTAGAAATGAGAGAACATGTGACAATTTTATATAAATATAATGACTGTAAAGGAGGGTATATGGCCCACATGCTTCGAAACATCGAGACTTGTATATAATAAAATGGCAAACTTCAAATTTTGTTTTAATGATCATTATATTTTTTTTTTAAAAAAATCACAATCCCAACAGAAACAAGTTGTTCTTACAAACTGGGAGGCCAAATTTGAGATCCCAGATCACAAATTTCTGGCCCAGAGAACAACTACAAAGTCTGATTGTAGTGTTTTTTTTTTTTTTTCCTCTAAGTCAGGCATCAACAGCGAACTCATCTCAATTTGATCTGCGCTGTCCAAAACCATCTCACGTAACTGGCTTCATAGTTCCGTGGATTCATATTATTTCCAGAAATAAGAACCACCACAGCAACTAAGCCATAATCCTAAATTAATTGAGCATCTAATCTGCTGCATAATTCACTAAATGAGATCTCATGTTGGTAGAAGAGAATGACGTACATAATATACACAACATGTAACCCAAGGGGAACGGATAAAATTATAAACTTTATGGCCCAAGCATCAACAATATATTCACTAGCGGACTCATGAAAAACTTGTTTAAATATATCATGTACCAAAGTGTAATCAACACACATAAATTGAGCTTTGAAAGAAGTTGGTGGGATGCTTTTACCAGCCCAACAATGCTGATACTCAAATTTTTCAACACCATCACTGACATGTAAGACCATGGAACAAACTGAGTTCACCGGCAAACAATGAAAGGTTTATAGAGTAATGCAATGTCCTATAAGAGTTTACAATATCAAATATACAAAAAAAAAGGTTTTGACACACCACCTACATTGCTTGAAGTTGAAAATTATTGACTGAATGGGAAAATCCTAAAACTCAAAAACCATCTCCCTGTCTGAGCCTCGTGGTCAACCACTCCAGGCTTATGCGGTTGACCAGCATAAGCCTAGAGGTCGACCAGGCCTAGCTTCGGCCATCAACCGCAAGCCATTCTGACGGCTAGTTCAAATGATCGTTAAAAAGATAATTTTGGTTCCTAATGATTAATTTTTTAACTTCAATAAATTAGAGACTTCAGTACTTACTTTAAATATGGATTAGAAGTAATTAAACATCGATTTTGAATAAAAAAGTCTTAGATATCTTATTCTTAAGTCTTATAATGCAAAATCCTTTCCTCCGAAGTTTAGTGCTTCTATTGTAAATCATCATTCTTTTGAAAGAGTGATTATTATTTCTTCTTATATTTAAGAGAGCATTGCGCTCCTCCTAAGTTCATGTAAAATAGAGAATGGGTTCATTGTTAATCCAGAAAAAGGATTATGAGGGTTCCTGTTAAGCTCATCAAAGAGTAGGTAAGGATTTGGTTCTTATTCAAGTTAAGAGGATTGGTATGATAAAAATCCCAAAAAAGCATCTTGAATAATAAATATAAAGCAATGAGCAATAAACCACTATAAAAATCTTTGTGCCTTATTTACTTTGTTCTTTATTTTCTTGCTATTGTTATTACATTCTCTTGCAATTGCTTTTATTTATTTTTATATTAAATTTCTTACTTATGATTTTAATTTGAAATACTTAATATCTTATGCATAGTTTTAAAATTATCATCTCTCTTTTATATTTACTTTTGAGTTTAGTTTTTGAAAAACCTAATTTAACCTCCATTCCCTTAGTTTGCCCTGTGCTTAACACTCACGTCACTTAAAATTATATGTATTTAATTATCCGGATGCACGTAAGATGAAATTAAAAATAACAAAGATTTACTTAAAAAAAAAAAAAATGATTGGCATAAAGAAGAGGGCAGGAATGAAAAGCTAAAAACGAGAGTGCATGTAATAAAGATTTTTTAAAAAAGAATGTGAATAACATTTAGCAATGAAGAAGATGGTATATGCTCCCTCACATGCTTTAAAATATCGAAAAAGTGCTGTAATAAAGATTTTTTAAAAAGAATGTGAATAAGATTTAGCAATAAAGAAGATGGTATATACTTCCCCCCTCCCCCACACATGCTTTAAAATATCGAAAACTATATATATTATAATGATAAACTTTAAAATTTTATGTAATGATCATTATATAGAATCTCTTTAAAACAACTATTTACCATTAAAAAATTATAGATATTATATATATAGTTTAACCAAGTAATAGTTTTTTGAAGTAAAATAATGGTGATTATTATAGCTATATTTTTTTTAGTTCCTTCATTGTACAAAGAACTCTCAATTAAGCATCAATACAAAAGATCTAAGTTTGATTCTCTCCTTCTATTACAAGATGATTTTTACCATTCCTCAAGAAGAAAATTATTTTTAAATTTAAAACTATTATAGTTGTTTTTTATAAACAATAAGAAAATAAAATATTTATGGTCTTGTATTTGAATCCTCAATTTAAGCATAAAGTTTCGTTGATAGAATTATATTTTCTTAGCACCACATTACAATGGTATTTTTTTAAAAAAATTACTTTTATCATTGAATATATGATATTTCAATTTAATTATTTGATATATATAACTTCTTTTATAAACATTTACAGAAGTTAAAAGTGCAAATGAAAAACTTGCAAACAAAAAACTTCTCTAATATGCAGCTCGTAAAAACATAGTGATGATGTAAAGGATCATTTTTTATTTTTTTTATTTTTTATTTTTTATTTTTTTTGACTTCAATCTAACCATGTAACCCCATCATACAACACCCATACAAGCTTTTATTCATTGATACATGTACTGATACCTTGCTCATCAGATCAGTTTTTGTGGAATTCAAGTCTAATGTTTTTTTTTTTTTTTTTTTTTTTTTTTTTTTTTTTTTTTTTTTTTTTTTTTTTAATACACTTCAATCAAACCCATTTAACCCCATCATACTACCCTTAACCATCTAACCTCATCATACGACAATCGTATGATGATGTAAAGGATCATTCTTTGTGGTCTTCAACTCTCATTCATTATATATATATATATATATATATATTGCTTTACAACACCCATACAAGCCTTCATGCGTTAATTCGCAGAACAACTCAGAACAAGCCCAAAGCATCATAAAATTTACCTTTTGTATAGGAACAATTCATTAAATATGTATGATAATAAGAATTCAATTAATGTTATATAGTTTAGTTTTATTTAACATAAGATAAATAAATTATAGAGATTAGAAGATGGTGGTAAAAATTGACAGCAAATTTTCTACATTGGTTAAGGTGAGCACCCACTACATTGGTTAAGGTGAGCACCCACAAAGGACCACTTACAATAAACCAAAACATCATAAAATTTACCATAAAATTTATCTTTTGTGAGAACAATTCATTAAATATGTATGATAATAAAAATTCAATTTATGTTATATAGTTTACTTTTATTTAATGATAAATAAATTATAGAGATTATATTGTAAAACTACATGAAAATATTGGTGGCAATTGACAGTCATTCTTATTTTCCGATTTTTTTTTGATTTCTTAAGGTGAGCATGTTCCTGATGGAAATTGCCTGAGATATTGGTGAAAATTGACAGCAATATTATTGGTGAAAATTGACAGCAAATTTTGTGATTCATTTCTATTTTCCACATTGCTTAAGGTGAGCACACGTTCCTGATGTTCTCATTTGCCAGCCTAGGTCCAATGGGCGTGAAGCAGCGGACTGTGGCTGCTAGTACAGATCATTTTTTGAAGTGCAAGATGGAAACATCCATTTTTTAAGTGCAAGATGTAAACATTAAGAATTGAAAGGATATATATTAAGAGAGGGTGAAAAAAGATCATAGTAACAGAGAGAAAAAAAAAGGAGTGAAAAAAGATGATACTAAGAGTACTAACAGGTAGGAAAAAAAAAGGATGATGATACTAAGAGAAGATAGAGAGGAGGATGCACCATAAGAGATACATTTGAATTTAAAACCTATTTGTTAAAAAAAAATAAAAGAAAAATAAAAATCTAGTTGTTAGAGAGATATGCTCATTGGAACATGTTGCTGCAAAGAGATGTGTTCATTGAAATAAAACATAAATATCAAAAATTAGAGCTAACATATATTTATTCAATATTATTTACCTTGCTATTAAATTTCTAACTTAAAAGTCCGTATAAGAAAATATATAATTTACTCTAAAATTCAAAAACATAAAAACTTCCTAGGATGAAACAAATACATACTTCCTAGGATGAATAAAATTCAAAAACATAAAAGAAATACATTAACTATTTATTATATTTTGGATGAAAGAAGTATAAGAAAATATATAATTTACTCTAAAATTCAAAAACATAAAAACTTCCTAGGATCAAACAAATACATACTTCCTAGGATGAATAAAATTCAAAAACATAAAAGAAATACATTAACTATTTATTATATTTTGGATGAAAGAAATACATTAACTATAATGGTATTTATTAAATTTTTGAATAAGATTTGAAGTAATTACCAAGATATCCTTGCTATAGATTTTTCTAGGCATAAATTAATATACATACTTGGAAGATTATTGGAAGATTATTGTTATCCGATCTAATAAAATAGTAAATACTAATAATTTAAAATATTCATAAAATAATATTTAAATTCACGCATTATGGTCAACACCCCTTAAAACTATAAACATTCAACTATCCCATGTGGATGCACATAAGAAGAAATTAGAATAAAAATTAATCACAAATACTAATATTGAATAGAAAATTAAATTCATGTAATAAAGATTTTCTTTAAAAAAAATGATTGGCATTTGGCAGAAAGGGAGGGGAGGAATGGAAACTAGAAATGAGATAACATGCAATAAATAAATAAATAAAAACTGTAAAGGAGGGTAGATGGCCCACATGCTTCAAAACATTTGAGAATTGTATATAATAACATGGATATATATATATATATATATATCATAGAAAAAATCACAAGATCCCATATCACAAATTTCTGGCCCAAAGAGCAGCTACAAAATTATATTTAATCTAATTGCAGTGGTTTTTTTTTTTTTTCTTTTCTTTTCTTTTTTTCTTTTTCCTAAGCCAAGCATCAATAAACCATCTCACGTAATCGGGCTTCCTAGTTCCGTGGTTTCATATTATTTTCATACCGCTAGAAATAAGAAGAACTACGACAACAAGCCTTAATCCTAAATTAACTAACCATCTGCATATTTAACTAAATTTAAGGTTTAGTTACAAAGATCTCATGTTGGTAAAAGAGAATGACGCACATGATATACGCATACATGTAACCCAACGGGAACGGATAAAATTATAAACTTTTATGGCCCAAGCATCAACAATATATTCACTAGCCGACTCATGAAAAACTTGATTTAATATATCATGCACCAAAGTGCAATCAACACACATTACTTGAGCTTTGAAAGAAGTTGGTGAGATACTTCACCAGCCCAACAATGCTGATATTCACATTTTTCAGCACCATCACTAACATATTAGACCATGGAACAAACTGAGTTTACTGGCAAACAATGAAAGGTTAACGCAATGTCCTATAAGAGCTTAGGATACCAATATATGAAAAAGGGTTTGACACAGCACCTACATTACTTGAAGTTGAAAATTATAGACTGAAAGGGAAAATCCTAAAAACCAAAACTGCCAAACACCATAACCAAAAGATCTCGTCATAGATGAGAGCAACCAGAACCGCAGCAACTCATCATGGTACAACGACAATCCTGCCTGCTACTTGATCTAGATCACGCTGCCCCTGGGAAGTTATTTTCCTCCCACTGAAATATGACAAGAGAAAACACTTTAAGTAACCATGCATAATCCTAGAAGTGTTCTATAGAGAGTGATTTGCTAAACCGCAAGAAAAGCAATTATCTCAGTCTAAATCAAGAAAAGACAAGGATAAAAGATAAATCTCACCCTCTTGGATCAATCTCAATAATGCTCATGTCCTGCAATTGTTGCAAGATGTGGCGAGCTACCGCACCACTACTCTTGCAAAAATGTGGCGGACGGGATCCATTCCTCTTGCGCCCTCCATAAATCTTCTGGAAACCACCAACACCAATACCCTGTCTCAGATAGATCTTTCTTGCCATGGAAGCTGCAAAACCAGTGGAATGGATGCCACTTTTTAAATGCTGGATCTAGTAATGACCACTTCCTACAGTCAAAATGTATGAAAGATTGATAACCATGGTAAGCCTTCTTACCAGCTCTGATGTAGTACCAATCAGGGTCATAGGGAGCAAGCTCCTTGAACCTCCCAGTCTTCACAATATCTGTCCAGTGAGGAAGTTCCATCTATTCGCAGAAGCAAAAGTTGAACATTAAAATTAACTAGAAAATTTGTGAGCCAACCACAAAACACAAGTCAAAGCTAGCGTAGGAAGTTCATTGTTGTTTCTTTTGTGTGCTGTAGCTAATGCAAGGATGCCTCTACAGAGCACACTGACATGCAACTTTTTCCAGTTCATATCTAAATCCCCTCATTAAATGTTTCGACATAGCCAGATATTGGCAGGCATTATATATGCATTCTGCATCTAGGAATATGGGAACCATGTGGAAAGGTACGAGAAGGGTAAATTATTAAAAATTGCATAAAAATATGAAAAAGGCCATCCTTGGTTTGACAAAAGGTATAATTTTATGAAACCGACCCAAAAAAGATTAGGAATTGCATCAGAGTGTACATGAATGCCAACCATTAGATTGTGGGATCCTGAATCCTACCCATCGAGCAATCACACCCACCCCCCCCTCCCCTTCCTTTTTTTTTCTTAAAAAAAAAAAGAAAGTACAAATAAAATTTTCTTTTAAAAGTGGGTATTGAAGATCTTAGTTGAAGTCAAAGTGGGTATTGAAAATCTTAGTTGACGTCAAAAAACTGCCTAGTATGATTCAATAAGATCTAAGATTGAAAAGATATCAGTAATGGCTTGTCCAAAAACATGTAAAAATGCAACACATGCAAGTCAACCTTAGGGTAGACCTGAGCATTCAGAGCCAACTCACCTGGCTCCTAACTGGGTGGAGCAGAGCAGAGCTTGTTGGCCTGACAAGCTGGGTCAGGCTGAAGTTTCTAGACTTGGTAAAATTTTGGTCAGGTTCACTCAATATTGAGTTGGCTAACCTGACCTGGACTGACCAATAAAACATTATTAGGACATTAAATATAGTCAATATCCATATATTTTTTCATTTGCTGTCAATATATGTGGGTGCATAAATTAACCAAACATTTTAACTCTAAATTCTGATTTAATCGCAGGGCTGCAAACAATCTAAGCTGCTCATGAGCAGCTCGAGATCAACATGACTCCAGCTCAATTCAGGCTCAGCTCAATCAGGACACAAGCGAAGCTAAACTGGGTTTTGGTGCTCAACTTAAAAACAAGCCAAGTCTGAATAAGGATGAGTTCAAGAATTAAAGGGAGAGGGAATCTCAGCTTAGCAAGTTAGAAGCCTGGCTTAGAACTTATGAGTCAAGCCTGAACAAGAAATCATAAGCCCAACTTGAGCTAAAGCCAACCTTGAGCACCTTTCTTATAGACCACGCCAAGCTCGAGCAGTTTAACACTCAAGTTGGTTTGGTTTCACCCCTATGTAATTGGGAGAAGGTCTGCTGGTCTTTTGCCTCAGCAGAAAAGTAATATTGCACACAATCCAGTGATTCAAAAAGAGTATCATTGCATCATTCCTTGTCTCCTCCCTCCCCAAGCAATGATGCCAGTATAGCTGCCACCGCCACCATACCTCTCCCCTGCCTCATCGGGTATCACCAATTGTAACACCTTACAGAAACATACCACCCCATTAGGTCACCACTTGTTCATGGGCAACCTCCCTTCCTACTCCCTCCCTCCTCTCTACATCGTTCCCACTCTCAATCTTGCCCTTGGTCTTATTGCCTACTCCCTCAGCCTTCACCACCAACTCAAACCCAATGCTAACTGTGATGGTCTCCATTAACCCTTTAGATACACAATAGCAAGAATTTCACTTCCAACACCTGTTGTGGACGTATGGTGGTATGGATCATGTATGGCCAAACCCAACACCTGTTGTATGTTCACACCAGCTCCTCAAAGAAGAGGATGACTGAATAGAGGATGAGCTTGTCCAATGAAAGTTCCATGATGGCAGGAATCCTAAAAATTTGAACACCATAACAACCATAAAAACAATGAACGATACATAATCCTCTCTCTCTCTCTATATATATATATATATATTGCCTCTTAGGCTTCCATCAAAGGATACTAAGTCCTTGAAAGGCAAGTGTTTGAGGAACTCTAACAGCAGAACAGCACCTTAAGGTCAAGGAATTTTCACTATACTACAGAAGTATTGCATGCCACATATTCAAAACTAGAAATTCTGGTTATATATCTGCAGCTTTGGAAATTAGAGCCTCAAAAAATGTACTTCTCCCCACGAAACAGGCTATAGGCATGATAATATACTCTAAAGGTTAACATTGTTGGCATACTTGAATACCATCCTCACAAGAGGAAAAAAAAATAAAAAATTTGAGGTTATTCTGGCCAAAGGTGTGTCTTTAAACTCAGATCCACCAACCCAAGTGGAACTCAAAAACAAAACTGCGAAAAATCCCTATTTGAGAGAGAGACTACCCACTATATCAGGGACACTGATGATTTTGGATTGAGATACCCTTTCTTTTGTTACTTGTTAAAATAACACGTTTAAACAAATTGGAACAAAAGAATGGTTCTAAAATTTTAATAAACTTAAATCTCCATTACAAAAATTACACACGATCTTTGTAAAAAGAGAAAGTAACCCAAGGTAAAGTAAAAAATATGCATCCAAACGAAATTTAAAGTAGATGAAAAAAATGAAACAGAAATTTACATAGGTAATAGAAATCGCCTGATCAAGTCCCAGTCCAAAAAAATATAAAGCAACCACGAGAAGAGCATATATATGCATTAAAATCGCCGTTTTTAAAACCAACTAACGATTATTTCAAGGAAACGATCCGTCCGAGAGGAGATTTAGATTGAAAGGATGGAAGGAGAGAGCGAGAGAAAGATCGAACCTTTCCGGATCGTTTGAGATGAGCAGCATAGGCCTTCACGAAATCATGAGGCGACACGTCCTTCACGGTCCTGGCCGTCTCCATGGCCGAAACTCTCACGGAGATCAGAGCGGTTAGGGTTAGGGTTAGGGTTTTGGCAACGCAAGTCGGAGCGACTTTTATGCTCGGTGTCCGATTAGATCGAACGGTCATGATGCATCGATTGCTCTGCAGCTATGGAACCATTCGATCTGGTTTCATCCTAATCGGACGGTTGTCATCCTGATGCAGGCCCAATAAGGCCCAATAAGTCCCACATAAGAAAGGGAGTGAGGGAGATCTAATGTAATAATTATTGAAGTTTTAATTATTAAGATGCTGAACACCGCTGAGTTTAGTAATTTTATTTTATAGGATATTTTTGAAACACATAAAAATATAAATTCTATTTTTTATTTTTATATTATCAGATTTAAGTTTCAAAATTATTAATTTTCTTCTAAATTTTTAAAAGTATATGATTGCCACCATCGTAAAAATGAGAATGAGAAAAAAATTATTTTTTAATTTTAAAAAGGTTTAATTGATTTGAAACTTTAAATTAAAAAATATCAAATTTAAAAGAATAAAACACTTTTGTAAAAAAAGAACTCTAATCAAATAACTGCCATAATCCTAATAAAATGTTTATAGTAAGGTTTTAGTTTTCTTTCATAAAGCTATAGCTAGTGTTTTATTTTATTTAGATTACCTTTTTATAGAAGAATTTATTGCTTTTACATTCCATCTTTTTTAAAAAAATTCTAAGGATCAAAATCAATTATTTTTAAAAAAAATAAAAATATTTTAAACTAATGCATGTATTTCATTTTTATTTTTCTTATTCTTATTTTTAAGATGATGGAAATCTTATATTTTTAAAATTAAAAATTAAAATCAATAATTTTAAATTTTAATTTTGAAATTTATATTAAATAATATAACATCAAATAAGTCTATATTTTTTATTTTATGATATATTTATAAAGACATACTATTACAAAAAAATAATCAAACACACCAATGTTAAGGCAATTACCTGGTACAAGTTCTATTTAATATAATAAGGTGCAAAATAAATTCCATTGAGTAACAACATGATATTATGTGAGTTCGCTCTTAAAATATTTTCTACGAGCTATGTATGATTTCTTGGTTCGGTATTTTAAAAGATCTCTAATCAATGATATTTATTTAGTGTGATGAGAAGGATTTTTTAAAGCAAAATATTAGATTAGTCAACAATGCAATTTTGAAATTTTTAATTAAAAATTTCAAAATTTCTAAGGGACAACCGTCATTAGAATTCAATTGTAATGTTAGTAGCTAAATTAAGAATTAGAAAGGAAAGAAATTAATAGTTGGAGTCTCTTTGTCCTAATTTTATAAAAGTGAAATTTTAAAAAGGAGTGCTTTTAGATATGCCAGAAATAGAGGGATTGATGTGTCAAAATAGCTAGCCAAGGGGTTTGCCTCTCCATATGGCATAAAAGGAAAGGAGATAGGTATATGCCCATGCATTGCATGGCATGTTGTGATTGATAATTTTTAATGATATATTTTTATAAATGTATAATGAGATTAAAATAATACTTTGATAAAAAAATATTATAGATATTTTTATTGATATTATAGATAAAAAAATATTTTCACATGACATAAAAGGAAAAGAAATAGGTATATGCCTCATGCATTGATAATTTTTAATAGTATATTTTTATAAATGTAGCATGAGATGAAAATATTATTTTAATGAAAGATATTATAAATATTTTGATTGATATTGTAAATAAAAATAATATTTTCAAATGGTATAGAAGAAAAAGAGATAGGTAAACTCTTGTGCAATATATGATGCTAATGTGGTTAATAATTTTTAATAATATATTTTTATAAATATATCATGACATAAAAAATCAAGATATATTTTTTGAATGCTGTATTTTTAAATTTAAATTTTAAATTAAGCAGTAATCCCAACATCCCAAACCTAAAGAGACATAAGATAAATAAATGATGTATATTAGATGAAAAAATTTTAAAATTTAAAATGGTTCAATCTAATATATGGAGTAAAGTCAAGAGAGTTCCAACTGAAAAGTCAAAGCTTTATTTTTTTATCACATAACCTCATGAGGCATTAGATAAATAAATTATATGTATTAGATAAAAAAATTTAAAATTTTAAAATAGTTCAATCTAATATATATAAAGTAAAGCCGACAAAGTTCCAATTAAAAAATTAAAGCTTCTCTTTTCTAGTCATATGTTTGCTCTTATTACTTTTTCACATATGAAATTGAAGTCGAACTGATATACTTGAGAAGAGTAGGCCCTATTGCATTATAAATCTTCTCCTAGTCTAGAGGTAAGCTAATTAGATCCTTCATTGCTCAAATCATACGGTCAGAAATAATTAAGCTCATGGTATCATGCTTTTAAATGATAAAATAGAATATGATAAACCCACCATAAGATACCACCCACCATTCTCAATCATCAAACGAGTAGCATTAATGGCCGACCTGACATTGCTTCTATAGCGAGCCATACCGATAATACTCATCAGACTAGGGAGTGAGGCCTAGCATGACTCATAAGCCCAACCTAAAGGGAAGTGAGGCCTAGTGTAACTCATAAGCCCAACCCAAGGGGCCATGCCAGCCTCATAGGTCTCATCGTCTCATCGCCATGTTACTCAATCCTTTTCTTCATCTTCTAATTATTCGAAGAAAAGTCTTCAATCCTCATCTTTA
The DNA here is from genome assembly GCA_017589505.3 of Metroxylon sagu. Taxonomy (NCBI): domain Eukaryota; kingdom Viridiplantae; phylum Streptophyta; class Magnoliopsida; order Arecales; family Arecaceae; genus Metroxylon; species Metroxylon sagu. Next base: position 1,113,308 of record JACVBY030000605.1, on the reverse strand, counting down.
CCTTTATTTGACACAGCCCAGGCTCCGAGTTGTCGAGCCTAGCAGGATAACTTGATGAGTAATTTTTTATTCATTATTTTTTTAATTTAAAAAATAATTTTTTAAAAATAATTAGATGTACTTATCTTTTTTGAGGCTTGTTATTGGTTGACCCATCATGGTTATTTCTTTCGTATGGCCTCTAGGACCATGATGGATCATGCCATCTTCCGTCTTTAGTCTTCTATTTTTCTAATCATTTGGAAGCGACTCTTCATCATCATTCTTTTAACCTTATATCTTGTCTTTTATGTCATACTAGTCCTCAAGGTAGACCAACATCTCTATTGTATTAGGTCTTTAATTAGTTCCTCCTATCATCAAGTACCTATTCTCCTGCACTAAAATCAGATTCTGATGTTACCGTAGACACCGAAGTAGTTAGTAGGTCACTAGCAACGGTAGCAAGCACAAGATAATTATTCTCAAGTCCTCATCATCAGGTTAAAATATCAAAATTATCAATTTCTTCCTAAGTTAGGAAATTTATAAAATTATTATTCAAATAAAAAGTTAATTCATTAGATAATGAAGTTGTAGTTCTTTATATTTTTAGCATGTTTCATAATTGATCTCTATTATTACCCTCACTACTACCACCTTGGGCCAGTCCTAAAATAGAGGATGTTTTACATTTATCATATTTTTATTATATATTATAAATATTTTATTTAATAAATTCCTAATTTCATCATTAAATATAATTCTATTTACTTCATACATCATATCCTTATAAATTTCTTCTAATATTATATATAAACCATCTAATTTAATTATAAGATCCATAACTAAAGCTAAATAATGAAAACATAAAATTTCTTCTTAATATTTATTAAATTTTCATTGGTACAATTATATCTTCAAAACCTTCAGCATTCTCATATTATGAAAAATAGTAAGTAATATTATAGATTTGTCACAAAATTAAGGAAGAGATAGGATAATGAGTGCTACATAAAATATTAGTAGCTTTATAAAAGCATTCCAAAAATTGCATAATAATACCAAAATCATTTTAGTGAGAATCTAATATTGGTTCATTAGAGAAGCAAATATTACAAAATATAATAATAATATCTTGATATTCAAAAAATATTGTAACATTAAATATGTAGAATTATATCTATATTTTGCATATAATAAAATTATTTATATTTTAATCCATGGGCAATACATAAAACTTTAAATTCTTATTTTCTTGCTCCTGAAGATTGTATATATTTAATGGTATCTCTAACTTTTATATAATTCAATAATAGTTAAACCATCTTATACAATTAAATTTATGATGGAACATGCACATCTAATATGAAATAATTTTTTATATAAGATGGGGCACAGTTATGGTTTGAGTAACTAAACAACAGCATTATTATTAGAAGTCTTATCTGAACTAATTGAAAAAAAAAATCATATATATGATATTTATGTATCATTTACATGATATGAGCATAGATCTTAGTGGCATTATATAAATGTTCAATCTATTTAAAACTAAAAATTCTTTTTTACATTACCAAGTCATAGCCAATAAAATCATGGTAACATATATATAAGATAACTTAACAGTGATAGCCCAAATATTGAACATAAATGCTATTCTACCATCAAAAATTTGAAAATACGAAATCATATTTTGTTCATTATTTTAAAAAAATCAGATTTAATAGTATTTTGAAAAGCTTTTTTAAATGCAAGATATACAACATTTTTATATTTTTTAAAACATATATTTTCAGTAAAAATAAAAGGCAATTCATTCCTTACAATTAATTTTGATAATTATTTCCTATTCAATTCTTGGAAATAAGAAATCGTTGCTAATTCACCTCTTTATCCAAGTTTAATTTAAGTTTAGGTAGAGTCATGAGCTGTACTCTCATGCTTCTTTTAATGGCAGAGTAAGTAATCGATTTCTTCTAAAGTATCATAATTATAGTCCTTCTTGGAGACTTTACAAATAGCACGGAGTCCCCAGCTGATGATCACCTCGATGTTGAAGTATAGCTAAACTCCAAAGGTCCTAAATCTAACCCTGGACCTAGTGGTTGCATGGCACCAATAGCACTAGTGGACTTAGGAACATTGGTTCCAGTCTATGACTAGTGTGCCTTAAGATCGACCCCATATTCTGCCATGTCAGTCTCGAGTTCGAAGATCTCTTGGCCATAGGGTAAGTGAGAGCTCCCAATACCAAATATTATTAATTATAGAGGATAAAGAGTAGAGATTCAAAAGAGAGATTAAAACAGCTAGCTAGAGACTAGAGAGAGATTAAGAGAGTTTAAGAGGATTATAAGGGCTTATAGGAAGATAAGAAGGGTTTAAAAGAGCTTAAGAGAGCTCTCAAAAGCTTAGAAGAGCTTGTAATTTGATGTGGAGTGAAAAAGAAGGGTGAATAGGGTTGGCAATGGAGCAGAGGGTATATTCTCCATCCTCGACTTGGCTCTCCAACCCCACCCCTCATCTCCACCTTGATTTCTAAATAAGGATTGATTTCTACCCCATCCACATCCTCGTGATTCCCCATGCCCCGGAAGGAATCCCTAATCCTCATTTTCTTTTTTTTAACGAAGAAAAAGCTTTAAGGATTAAAAAATCTTGTAAGAGCAATAAAATTATTTTATATTTATGATTATCTTGTAAACCATTTTAGCAAGAGTTTATTATTATATACAAAAGTATAGTAAAATCATTTTAGAAATTATATTAATTTCAAAACTTTTGGTGTAACAGACAATAACAAAATAAGTCATGAAATTTTTTTTTTGATTGAAAAACCTACAAAATAAACTCACTAAACATAGGTCTTATCCTTATCTGATAGCTCATTAGGCTAAAGGTTTAAACATAGAAGCATATGGTACAAAATCAAATATCTCTATATTATTTTATAGGAGAAATAATCAAGTTTCGAGTTTCAGGACGAAGGTTAGAGAGCTCCCAAATATCCCAAATAACCTTAGAAATTAACAGTTTATGATAGTTGGGAAAGGCAAATAGGTTTTTTTGAGCAAAATACAAGAATAAGAAGGCCCAAGGGGCAGCCCAAGAGGAGGAGGGGTGAATTGGGTTATAAAAAATTAAAACTAACTGAAACATGATTTAAAGAAAGATAAATATAAGTAAGTAAATAACAAGAAAATAAATGAGGTAAGAGATTTTTATAGTAGTTCGGCATTTCTTGTCTACATCCACTTCCCAAGTCTCCTACTTGGATATTCCAATATCAATCTTCTTTCTGAGTAAAGATCAAACCTTTCTACAACTTTTCCTTTTCTCCGACCTAAGGAGTAACCCTCATAAGCAAATTAAAGGCTTTTGACATTCTTCTCTTGAAGAGAACACTAAAAACAAATACCCAAAGAATATGGATTTTTTAATGAAGCTCTAAACTTGGGTTAGATCACTAAGTGCATTAGAGGCTTAAAGAAGGCTTAAGCAAGGTTTTCTCAATAATTTCAAATCCAAAATCATATGTTTAAACCAGCCACCAAACCCTTAATTTATACCCATGAAAAAAGTATGATCATTGAGATTTTTAGTTAGTTTCAATGGTCATATAAAAATATAACCGTTGGGTTATCAGAGTTCGACTGGTTGATTGCCCAAGCTAGGGCTGGTCAATTGCCCAGTCTAGGATCGATCAACCATCTGGCCTAAGCGATCGACCGCCCTATTCTGTGTAGGTCGACCGCTAAGCCTATATAAAGAATGGGTTGGTTGGGGTCTTTTAAGGTTTTTTTCAACCTCGATCGGTTGTTTTAGAGTCCGATCGATCACACATGTCCAGTTTAGGAACCTACTCTAAACCATTTTCTATAATTATTAAGCATTGTGCACTTAATGTCCTACCCAGTCTTACATATGATCTTTAGGAAAAGTAAAATCTATATATAAATTTCTTTCCTTCGAACCTTGACATGTTGGATGATCCTTTAAATTTTTGTTGTACTACTTCAGACTCATGTGCTATGATGAAGCTAGAGCTTTTGTAGGATCAAGCATATTCCGAATGAATTCATACTTGTCTAAATCATCACAACTAAAAAATACTATTAAATTAAAATAATTTTTTATTTAAGAAATAGACATAAATACCATTTAAATTAGTCATTTTATGGCTATGGGGGGGGGCAAAATGGTCAAAAGCTAGGCCAGTCTAGGCATGCCAAACACATGCTCAACAAGCTATGCTTGGTGTGTTGGTCCTAGCAGGGACAAAGATGCAAGGCGGGCCGGGTTAAATGGGTTGCACTAGTGGGCCATTATGTGGTCTTGGCAAGCCATGTCATAGGCCAATCCATTAGTACCTGACGGGTCAATTAGCCATGCACAAGTCTTCCCGTGCTGTGAGTTATGCCTTGCCAACCTGCCATAGGCCATTGTGCCAATATGGCTTGCAGTCCTTGGGGGCGGCCTAGTATGGTCCAACTGCTGGGCCATGCTAGACCTGACATAGGTACTATAGCTCATGGGCTATGTCAAGCTTTACCTACTCATGCCTGATCCACTGGTGCCGGGCTCGAGCCAACTAACCTTGACCCGCTCATGCCAAGTCCAAGCTAGCCAGCCTGTTTGGCACCTTTACAAAATTTGAGTTGAAAATAATATTTTTGGATACAATTATATTTTCTTAACATCACATTATAATGGAATTTTAAAAAAATATTATTGAATATATGATATTTCAATTTAATTATTTGATATATATGATAATAGCACATAACTTCTTTTATGACAAATTTGAGAAAGTTAAAAGTTTAAAGAAAAACTTTCTCTAATGTGCACTATCATTAGTCATGTTGTAGTGGTGATGTGAAGGATCATTTTGTGTGAGAATGGTTCTTTAGATATGTGTGATAATAAAAATTCAATAGACATAAAAAGCATTTATAATCAATTTATTTTATATAGTTTACCTTTATTTAAGCTCTTTACACTATTATAAGATAAATAAAGTATCAAGATTATTTTGTAAAAATTACATGAAGATATTGGTGGAAATTGATAGCAAGCATTATTTTTTGTTTTTAAAATACATCTTCATTGATATTTATTATTACAGATTTGTAATATAAATCATGATCCATTTATTGTATATCAATAAATTCATATATTTTATGTTATGCAAAGTATGTGATATTGTCGAGACAAACCTTTGTCCTACCATTGTACAAATTCTTTTTGACTAATCTAAGGCCGACAACATCATCTATTGATAGATTTTCATAAAGCAATAAAATTTTTATATATAAACACTATTTTCTTGGCTTTCAAGCTTATTGATTTGTGTTTTAATTTTTTTATTAGCTTTGCATAATTATTAGTTTAGAGTCACCAATGTGCATATTATTAGAGTAATTGTTTGTCTTGTATACTATAAATGGTTGATGAATTATAAGAACTTTCATCAATTCTATAAATTAATAAATTATCATATTATTGATATTAAAGACATGATGCATGATGTTAACTATAATTTTACCAAAATTTGGTTATAATTTTTGAGAATTAAAAAATGGTATAAGTGTAGATAAAAAAAATATTAAGAGCATATTAAGAATAATGGGATAAGAAATGATGAGAATATTTTATTCATGTTGTTGCATTGATTTGGATATCTAATTAGTATTATTATATAATGATTTACTATACAAGATAATATTAAGAATAACAAAACTTCCATCCCAACACATAGGTGAAAGCATACTTAAATAAAAATTATAAATAATATAATTTTAGTAAGAAAATAAAGAAATGAAATTTGTAAAAACAAAAGGGCAAAAAAATAGAACATGTGAAATGATGAACTACAATAAAATATATATATATATATATATAAATAATAAATTGGAGTATAAGAGCAAAAACCAATTAGCTATAATAAAAATTAACATCCCAATTATAAAAGACAAATAGAAACAAATTGTTAACTTGTAACTAAAATAAATATGTAAAAATAAAAATATAAAAACTTGAAATATGGTCTCAAGATTTGAAATAAATCAAATTTTAATGTAATTTTAAAAAATATAAAATATAGAGAATCTAAATTGGACTTACTAGTAATGGGTGGAGTAAGGTACACTTGAGCATTCCAAGACTGACTCATTTGGCTGGTGATTGGATGGAGTAGGGTAGAGCTTTTTTAGCTCAATAACTAGACCAAGCTCAAGTCTCTAGACTTGATAAAATTTTGAGCTATATTATGCTCACTCAATTTATAATTCAGAAATAAAATTTAAAAATATCAGTAAAGCTAAATGAAAATATCAGTGGAAATCAGCATTTATAATAATTTTTATTTTCTGATTTCTGAAATATTTTTAAAGAGGTGGCTACTGAATTATATGCTGTTTTATTTGTTATATCCAAATATATATTATTTTAAGAATATTTTTAGTGAAAATATAATTGTTAAGTTTAAATTATGCTTTGTTTGACATGAACACAAGTGTCAATGTATCTAAATCTTATTATTTAGATAAAAAATCTTAAAAAATATCTTATGATAATAGAGTGTATAATCTAAATTTAAAATTTATTTTCATGATTAAAATTTAGTGCCAATGAAATGCTGATATTATATATTATTTATTTATTAAAATATTTTACATTTATTTTGAAATGTATTGATATTGTGTGTGTATATATATATATATATTTCCTTTGGTTGCTCTCATTTAATCAAAATTGTCCATGGTTTTTGTTTTGTATGCCTTGAGAGAAGTTTCAAATATATATAGCTCATGTTGCTCATTTTTTAGACATTTTAAATAATAAATATATAAACTTTGATGAATTATTTATTAATTTATTAATAAAAATTATAACTATAACTTATTAATAAATAAATAAATCAAGTACCTGATGGATTATGTTGGAGCCTTGAAGGTTTGGATGTAATATAGCTTTTTACAAGAAAAATAATTTCTAAAGAGAGATGAAGAATGCATGGAGTGTATAATAGATTTTCTTAATATCTCATAATCTTGATAGTGGCCCATAGAAAAAAAAAATTGTATTACTTTTATTCTAAATATTTAAATTATCATATGATGCATGTTTCCTTGACTCCATGTCCACTAATTCAGTTTTCATTTTTTATTTTGTAATTGTAACTTTTTCTTTCTTTTTTAAATTTGTTCATTGCAAAACATCCCTTTTAAGTACTTTTCTTTTATTTATTTTCCAAATTTTAGACTTTATCTACTAAAATCAAAAAAATAACAATGCCTTTAGTATTTTAATAGTTGTGCTAAACCCAGGAAAAAAGGCTATTTGGAGGCGGAATCCAAAAGCAATTATAGTTAATATGGCTAATACATCTACCAACGAAAAGGAAATAGGATTAAATAGCTTTTGTTTAGTCCTCTTTTTTTTTCTTGTAACATTTTTATTTTTGTTAGTGGCATAACCCTTGAATCTAAGCATTTATGCATCTATGTAATTTCTAGTCACATGTCGGTATGTTGCACTAATTATCTCTAGATATTAATTCTTCTCGACTTAAAAAAAAAGTATAAAGAGAACGTCTATCTAAATAAATAAAACTTTGTAAATATGATTTTTATCAAAACATTATGTTTAAAAAGTTTATTATCATATCGCTTGCCTGATAAAAATCACTAGTTTTAATCATCCAATACATAACTAATGCGTAATTTAAGCGAATGCAATTTTGATAGTATTTGTTACATAAGAATGGAAGTGTGAGATCATTTGTTATTCAAAAATCATGGTCGACTTATTTTACATTTTAATTAAGAGTATAATTAAGAAATGCATACCTTTAGGTACTAAGAATCATCCTTCTCTATAGATAAAGTTTGACTTAGTTATACTAGAGAGGATTTTTATACAAAACTAATCAAGTGTAGATTTAGATAATAGAGATCTCAAATCAATGATTTAAGTTGTTGAATATAATCTATCATCTCTAAAATATTTACACATCATAAATCATATAATTTGAAGACCCCTGGCCCATACATCAACAGATAAGATAATATATTATTTTATATTATTTAAACTACATAATTTTTTGATCACTTAATACATGAGCTATAGGTCTTCAAATTACATAATTTTTTGTGTAAATATTTAAGACATGCTAAATCATACTTAATAACTCAAATCATTCATGTAAAACTTTTATCATTTAAATTTAGAATTGATTGGATCTAAGTATAACCAAATTAAGCTCGTGTGTTTTCAAAGAAAAAACATAATGAATGAAAAAGGATAAAAGGATCTGATAGAATAAACACATGCTACCTAAGATCTAGTTAAATAATTTAGATTTAATTCAAGTCCAACTCTAATTAATATAAACCCCTCTCGAAGTAGTAAAAAGCAAAGAAGCAAACAAACGAATCTCACTAGATTTTATATAATTTAACCAAACACCATTTTATCAAGTCAAAATGGATACAAATAAATATAAAATATTAGTATCTGCCCTTTCTTACATCAAATTGGATTTACTTGAAGCTCAACTTGAGTAAAATAAACATGTCAAGTCTTTTCTCTTGGCAATCGCAACCCTCAGACACAGACTCAACTAACTCAAAATCATGACCCTAAACATGATTTGCTTTTCATAGATTATTTAATCAAAATTCAAGTCCAATTATGTAGGAGCTCATTCTCTTTTCATCAAGTTTCTGTTATCTCTGTCGAGCTATTAGCTACCTTTTGGGTTCTTAAACTTGCTCTGGAGTACTTTCCTAACCATGGTTATATTTTGAAGGATAATTCTTTAACTACGATTACGTGGTTAGATGAGAAACCAACCTACCGATTATCTTGCTGGATTTGCTCTTACTTTAGAGATTACTTTGGACAAATCACTTCCCTTCTTAGCTTAGCCTTTTGGCTGTTGCTGATGCTAAGGGTACTCACTTGGTGAGGCTGTAAATTGTATTTATCCTTCTTGTTACCAAAAAAAACTATATAGGAGTTGCATCATAGAAATGCTAACAGTGTTTTAAATTGATCCATTCAACACCCTTTTTAGTGCATGATAGTTCGATCCGTTATTTGAAAGTTTGATGAGAAAAGAAAAGGAAGGAATTTTATAATAAAATAAAAAAAAATAAAGATAAAGATAGGGTTGAAATAGGATTGAAATTTCTTTATTAATAGAAGATTTGTATCTTGTTAAATAGAAGAAAATAGATAAATCATCGCAAACCCTCTGATTTAGGAGTTTAAAAATTATTGTTAAACGATTCGAGAAGGTATCGAGAACTCTTCTAAACTTTATTTTTATTTGCTTAAACAATTTTCAATAGAAATGCCCTAATATTCTTTCTTTACTTTCTATTCTCTTTTTTTCAACTCTTCTCCCAAACAGCCCTTTAATTCTGACCAATTTTATTATCATGATACAAAAATTTAAAATGGATTTAGAATAGTCCAATTCTTTTTTCTAACCCAAAATTTAGTAAACAAAGGTTTCGGTCACACCCACAGAACCACTTCCAAGTTCCGAAGTCCCTGGCGACCACGAGAGAGAGAGAGAGAGAGCGCACTGCGCACCCGGCGCGGTCCCACCCCTCCTATCATTCTATAAAATTCTCGGTCCCGATCGATCTCTTCATCTCCGTTCGTCTCTTCTCCCCTTACATTGATTGAAGTCGCGGTGGCTTCATCTCTTCTTCTACTTTCCCTTCTCTCCCCCAAACCCTAACCCCAAATCCCGTCGAAAACTCGGGCAAAAATGGCAACGCGGAAGCTCCTCACACTCGGCCGCCGCCGCCTCCCCCTCCTCAACCCCTCCAGATCAGCCTCCACCGCCCCCGCCGCCGTCTCCCCCTCCGCCGCCGCTCCCGCCGCCGGCGGCCCCCCGGTCATGCACTACGATCTCCTCGCCCGCGCCGTTAGCGCGAAGATCCAGCGCCTCGACGACCCCGATCCCCGCTTCCTCCGCTACGCCTCCCCACACCCCGCCCTCGCCGACCACACCCCGATCCTCGCCGCCCCGGAGACCCGCGTCACTACCCTCCCCAACGGCCTCCGCGTCGCCACCGAGTCCACCCTCGCCTCCCGCACCGCCACCGTCGGCGTCTGGATCGACGCCGGCAGCCGCTTCGAGACCGAGGATACCAACGGCACCGCCCACTTCCTCGAGCACATGATCTTCAAGGGCACGGCGGATCGGACGGTGAGGCAGCTCGAGGAGGAGATCGAGAACATGGGGGGCCATCTCAACGCCTACACCTCCAGGGAGCAGACCACCTACTATGCCAAGGTGATGGACAAGGACGTCCCCAAGGCGCTCGAGATCCTCGCCGACATTCTCCAGAACTCGAGTTTCGACGAAAACCGGATCAATCGGGAGCGCGATGTCATCCTTCGTGAGATGGAAGAGGTATATATGTTCTTACTTTTGGCTTGCTGCAGTTTTTGATGCGAAAATATCATTTTTATTGAAAAAAGTCTGCTGATCCGTTTCGTTTCAGAATTATTAATACTTTACGTATTATCTGACCGTCTAGTTGTCTCTTTTTTTTCTTCTATATCATTAATATAAAAAAAGGTTTCTCTTTTTTTTCTTCTTCTTCTTCTTCTAGTTATTTATATTTGAAATCTTAACATGATCATTAATATAAAAAAAAGGTTTCATCTTATGCATATCTGGAAGTTGTTACTGCTGCAAAGTATTGATTTTGATTCCCGTTTGTGTTGGAGATTTATGATATAAATTATAAACTATCTACTTTGTATTAGTAAATTCTCATCCCTTTATCCAGCACATATTGTGGGCTACCATTGAGATCAGTGCGAGTTGTTTATGTGTGCTTCCTATGTGATAAAGGAAGTTTTTTGTTTTTTGTTTTTTTTTTTCTTCTTTAACCGTTAACAAACTGTTGTTTTGACCATTATGTGTTTAATACTTAGGTTTTTATGTCAATATTGCAAGTTCTCTTTTTGTAGAGTTAGCTTGATTCTCTTAGGAAAGGTACTTCTGATTGAACTGTGCTGTGTCTGATTTGGACACTCTATCTGAGGCTCATATTGACAAGATTAGTGGAAATGACCCTAACTGAGTCACTTTAGTTAAAAATCTAGGTATATTTTGAATGTGAAACACATGCTAGCAAAAAAAAAGTGTAAGAAAGTGCAAAGTTCTTGGGTTGAAAAGAAAGGGTTCGGATGCCAAAATTCCTTGATTGTTTGTGCTGGGGAAGAATTGAAAATACCTTTTGTATGCTGATCGTTGGCTGAACCGCAATCTAGTTAATTCTCAGCACAGTGATGCTGATTCTATCGTCGCCTGCCATAAGTTATATTGAAGTTGCATAGGCAACACACTAAACTTTTATGCTTGCTCCAATGCATTATTAAATCTGATAATTTGTCATAAACTGTTACTAGATTTTGATGATGGTTTCATGGTTGGGTGTGGTGAAGATCTGTGTTCTCAGTGAATCAGCGTGATGGTCTGATTCTATGTGGACCAGATGGCATGCTAATCTGACATTTCAGTTATTTAAATTTGTTATGAAGGTTTTGGGACTGTCATCTTGTACACCACCATGAATTTTTTATGGAGCATGTTTTGGATGCTGTTGAATTTCATCAAGTATCAAAACAATGTATATGCAAGAATATGGAACTTAGATCCCATGAGTTAGACTACCGTACTGAGGGCTGTAGGTGTATATCCCATGTACAGATTGTTACACAAAGTTTATGTGAGAGAACGACAGTTTAAATTACTTCATTACATCATAAGGAAATAGGCAGCTAAACTAACTCTTCTTTAGCAGTCCTTTATGAAATTTGTTTGAGCATTAGTATTATTACTTTTTACACTGTCTGATGGGGATATCTGTTGGAAATCTAAAAAAGGTGCTCATCTATGCTTGTCTCTGAGGATGGAATTTTATTGAAGAACTGTGGAAGTTGAACTGCTAATTTTAGGTAGTTCTGATATTTTTCTCCCTTGATATTTTCCCTCTGGGGTTCTATTAAAGATTGTGAGGTGTTCATTCATTTTTCTGGAATTCACTTCTGTGAACAGGTGGTGGTGGGTGTTTTTTTTTTTTTTTCTTGTGGGGGGGTGTGGTCTGTGATGTTTGATACCTTTCAAAAGTTCAAGTTTTGGTTCTGATATCGCTATATTTTTTTTATGTACTTTTAGTGATTTGAGAGAAATATCATTGTATGTGTTGTAACTTTGGATAATGGTTTGTTTTCTAATGCGTATTTCTTTTTTTTTTTTTTAATACATAGAATGATTTACCATACTGCATAGAAAAGCTTGTACAAATCCCAGATGCTTCATCCTTGCTGAAAATTTATTTACATGCCTACTTCAAGCCCTACACAGATGTTTATAGAAAAAAATGTATTTGAGCTGGTTGCACATGTTGGATTCAAATATGAGCTTCACCTATATTTGTGCTTCCTAATTCTTGAAAGTCCTTACTGTAGTTTTTGGTTTCTCTTTTATGTCAAAATTTCTCTTACAGATTGTATACTCTCAGCAGTAACTTTTTTTCCCTAAGAAAAACCATATGATCAGAATATGTGCTGATAATTATTCAACATGTCTACGTGATAATAGAAACATATAGTCCTTAAATTATAGTGATATTGCATATTGTGTTGCAGAGTTTAAGATATTTTCATGCATTGTTCAATACTTCAATTAATTTGAGCAGTTAGTCATTCATGCTTTGCATTTCTACATTTTCTATAGCATAATTTATATTCATTTATTTTTTTACATTCAAAGCTGTGATGGATGATACTTTTAGACCGCTACAATGAATTAATGTTATGATAATGATTTATTTTTATTGTTTTGTAGGTGGAGGGACAAACTGAAGAAGTTATCTTTGATCATCTGCATGCAACAGCTTTCCAATATACTCCATTGGGCAGAACTATCCTGGGACCTGCTCAAAATATCAAGACAATCACAAAAGAACACCTTAAGAACTACATTTCAACTCACTATACGGCTCCTAGAATGGTGGGACAACTTATGATGCTGGAGTCAAATATGGGTTTATCTATTTAATTGATTATTCTGAGTAAATTGCATATAGATCTCTACTTGTCTGCATGATTTAATGTGGGTAGTTGCAACTTCTTGTGTTCATTCCTATGCCAATCAATTTATCCCTGTGCATTTTGCATACAGGTCATCTCTGCTGCTGGCGCTGTCAAGCATGAAGATATAGTTGAGCAGGTGAAGAAACTGTTCACAAAGCTCTCAGCGGACCCTACAACAGCATCTCAGCTGGTTGCGAAAGAACCAACCTTTTTTACAGGTTCCGAGGTTGGTTGATTAATTTCAAAGTTCTCCAAGTTTTGGTTGTTTACCACAAATTTAATTCCTGTCTAAGATGATATTTATTTGATAAACTCCAGGTTAGAATTATAGATGATGATATTCCACTTGCACAATTTGCGGTTGCTTTCAATGGAGCATCCTGGACTGATCCTGATTCTATTGCTTTGATGGTCATGCAATCCATGCTTGGTTCTTGGAACAAAAGTGCTGGAGGTGGAAAGCACATGGGGTGGGTTTTATCATTCTTCTATTATTGCAAGATACATCAAATCACTCATATATTTTATATCTAATTCGTCACTCATAATATTTAACAGCTCAGAGCTTGGACAAAGGATGGCAATTAATGAAATAGCTGAGAGCATGATGGCTTTCAATACCAACTACAAAGATACTGGTCTATTTGGTGTTTATGCAGTTGCCAAGGTTAGTTGTTTCATCATTGTGCTCAAAGAAGTTTAATACAGATTCATTGGCATGGTGGTCTCGTTTTTAGATTTATGAACTCACTGCAACTTTGCAAATATGTTGGTTAGATTGTAAAATAATTGTTTGATTACAAATGCTTATTGACAGGCCACTGGTACCATGATGATATTTTTCTTAATGGTCTCTGACATCTGTTTATTCCTTTGTGAAAACTTTGGTGATCCAATGTAGACAATGAATTTTGGTATTGCAATTATTTTAGATACCGTATTGTATTTGTTTCATGTGTGTTTTTGTGAGTACTAAAATAACAACAATTTGATGTAGCTGTTCAGTATAAAACCTGATTTATTTTTAAAGAAATTTTGATTACTCCTCTGATTGGTTAGTTTTTTGATTTTGTGGTGGATAATCTTTCCTCATTGTACTCCAGAACTTAATTAGATTGATGCATGAGATTGAATTTTTATATTTTCCCATAGTTTAAGATTGAGTTTTGATTGGAGGTAAGCTTTAAAACAATTTGTTTCCATGTAGTAGTATGGGTTGAAAGTTTATATGATCAGCTCCTGGGTACTAGGGATTCGATACTTTTGGTAAATTTTGGTGGTCATTACCCTTTGGTCCCTTCTTTTCCTTTATTTCTCTTTTCTTTGGTATCATTTTCTTACTTCACATGATCTTCATGGTATCTGTAAACTAACTTTTAACCCAGATTTCAATCATCATCAAATTTAAACTTCAAATTCCCTCATTTTGTTTTTAGAAATGTAACCTTGCACTCCAGTGTACCCTGTGATATTATTCCATTAAACTAAATGGGCTTTACATTAGGCAATTGGGTTAAAGAGTGACACACTAACATGCATTGGAACATAAGAGCTTGGTTGGAGTCAATGATGTCCATGACAATCTCTCTCCATTAGGACCACAAATATGCTCTCCTGATCGAAGATAGGGAATCATAGCATGTGGACAATTTTCACAGATAAGGTGGTTATTGATCTTTGAGTGCTTTATAAGTAGGGGTTGTAAAATTGGATATGACATGTGAACACAATACGAACCTGACACGGAATAAGTAGATTTGGATTGACCTTAAGTGGGTTCGTGTCGTGATCATGTCGATATGGTTATGATATGAAATAATCGTGTCATGTCATGTGTTGAACCGCCAACCTGAAAATGACACAGTTAGGACCATTTAATTAATGATATTTTTAGCCTTCTCATTTATTTTTTTCCTTTTATATAAAGAGTACTTAATATGTAATTATGAAAAAAGGAAAGATTACTTTTGTCTTGTTAAGTCGGTCGGGTCATTTCGTGTTAAGTGAGTGTTAAGTGACACTATTCATGTTAAACGAGTTGTATCGTATCAGTCTAATACGATCTATTTATTAAACGGGTTACATGTATTGTGTCATGCTACCTATTTAATAATCGAGTTGTGTTCATGTTTCGATTTTTGACACGATTAATTAATTGTGTTGTGTTTGTGTCGACCTATATAATGTTATATCTTAGTTTCGACACGACATGAGTACAACACGGTAATATGAATTGCCAACTCTATTTGTAAGCTCTCATAACTGCAGATATAGCACTCTAGATATTTATTATTGAAGTTAGTGTTGGAAGCAATGATCGAATTGAAGTTGAAGATGTGGAAACAGGATGTTGTGCCATACCCAACCATAACATGGAGGCAATATCTGATTTCTTTTTTTCTTTTTTTTCCCCCCTCCTATTTCTAGGAATTGACAGCCTTTGAAGAAGGAATCCTGTCCAAAAAGCTGTATAATACTTCAAGGAAGGAAAACCTTTATGCGTACTTAATGCAAAAGAGAACAATGAGATCAATATGAATCTATCTTTCCATAATACAAGAAACTCTAGGTTCAAGATGTAAATGTGTCCTGTTATTATGGGAATTTATTCTCTAGCCAAAAACATGCTTAGGAAATTTTTAATCCAGTTTATGGCATGGATGTGGTGGTGGATTTGCATGGTTCGTGGATCTAAGAATTGGAATCATATGTGAGTGGACGTGAACATGTTCCTGTGGATTTAGGCTATAAGCTTTTCTTGGCTTAATAGAATTGAAAGAACTAAAGAAAACTCTTGTATCTTTCAGATACATATACTATTGTTGCTAGTTTTTATATGAATGTTCATATATTGAGGAGACTCTAAAATTCATTGCTAGTTTTTATAGGAATTTTTTTGGAAATATGGAAGATATGTTTTTTAAAAGTAAGGAAATTGCCTTGCCCCTCCTATATGGGGTTGGCTGTATAATTTAAGGGATGATCAAACAACAACAATAAAGCCTTAATCCCAAATTAGTTGGGGTTGGCTACATAAATCTTTTTTCTCCATTGAGCTCTATTCGGAATCATATTTTTTTTTGTAAGATGTAAAGATTTTAAATCTTTCTTTATCGCTTCCTCCCATATAATTTTTGATCTACCTCTATCTTTTTTTTTTTCTACATGTATCAACTCACATTTTCGCACAAGTGCATCTCTAGTTTTACGTTGCATATGTTTAAACCATTTAAATCATTTTTCCCTTAATTTATCCTGAATTGGAGCTACTTCTACCTTTTTACGAATGGTTTCATTTCTTATTTTATTTTTTCTTATATTACCATACATCTATCTCAACATTCTCATTTTTTTCACATTCATCTTATGTACGTGTATTTTTTTTAACTGCCCAACATTCTGTGCCATAGAACAAGTTGGTCTTATGACTGTCCTATAAAACTTTTTTTTTAACTTAGTAGGTACATTACGGTCATATAATATTTCAGTTACGCTTCTTCATTTTATCTAACCCGTTTTATTCCTAAGTACAACATTATCCTCAATCTTTTCTTTCTTACCGAACATGATCATTTTTAGTAACTTTATGATTCCTAATTTTTTCTCTACATTCATCTCCATTTCTAATTGGACTAAAATTATATTCCGTCTACTCTATCTTTGTCCTATTTAACCTAAAATTTTTAGATTCTAATACACTTCACCATGATTCTAACTTACGATTAACTTCAGCCTTAATTTCATCTACTGATATTATATTATCTGCAAATAACATGCATGCACCATAAAATATTATCCTTAATATGTCTAATAAGTTTATCTATAATTAAAATAAAAAGATAGGAATTAAGAGCAGATTCCTGATATAAACCTAATATAATAGAAAATTCATTAGTATTACCATTAGTACTTCTTATATTAATAACTGCTCCATCATACATATCTTTTATTATGTTAATATACCTAACGTGTACTTCTTTCTTTTCTAACACCCAGCATAAGATTTTGTAGGGACCCTATCATATGCTTTCTCTAAATCAATAAAGTCTATACTTTTTCATTAACCTTTAGGGAAAAAATAGCTTTTATAGTTGACCTTTCTAGCATAAAACAAAATTAATTATATGATATTTTTGTAGCCTGTGGTCAAGCACTCTCTTCTAAAGTTTCATAGTATGACTTATGAGCTTGATAGCATGATAATTAGAACAGTTTTGAATATCTCATTTATTCTTATAATTTGATACTATAATGCTTTCTCCATTAATTAGGTATTTTTTTAGTTTCTAAAATTTTATTAAATAAATGTCTACTCTAGCATCACCTAAACATTTTTAAACTTTTATAGAAATCTTATCAAGTCCTACAACTTTTTCTACTTTCATCTTTTTTATAGCCTCTTTTACTTCGGATGTCCTAATTTTACAAGTACACATCGTAACTTTATCCTTAGTGGAACTAGTAAGGTATCCTAAATTATTTACATAATTTTTATTTAATAATTTATTATCATAGTTTCTCCTTAACTAAAATTTTTTGATCATTATCTTTAATGTATTTAACCTAAAATACATCTTTAGTTTTTGTCTCTCACTCTTGCAATTATATATATATTTTTCTTTCCATCTTTAGTTTTTAGCTTGCGATATAATTCCTCTTATACCTTACATCTATCCTTTTGTATCTCTTTTTTAAATTCTTTCTTAACCGTTTTATAGTTTTTATATGTTTCTCCATTTTTACATTTAGGTAGTTTTCTATATCGCTCTCTTTTAGCTTTAATTGCTAATTAAACTCTCATTTTACGACAAAGTTTTTTTTATCATATGGTTCTTTTCTTTTTGACTTTTCTAACACCTTTATAGCTATTTTTCAAATACTATTAGCCATTTCTTTTTATATGGTATTGATCTCTCCATGTATACTTCATTTTTCATCGCTCTATCTTTAAAAGTTATTAATTTCTCTCCTTTCAAATTTTACCACCTAATTCTTGGATTATAGTTGTTCTCTATTTTTGAATACATATATTCATAACCATTAATTTATGTTGTGTAATTAGACTCTCACCTGATATAACTTTATAATTTTTACAAAATACTTGAGTAAGCTTTTTAGTAAGAAAAAAATCTATTTGACTAGCGTTATATCCACTTTTAAAAGTTATCAAATGAGAGTCCCTCTTTTTAAAATATATGTTGGCTAATACTAAATCATATGCCATCATAACTCTAAAATGACATTTCTCTCTTTATTTCTATTTCCAAATCCATAATTTCTGCATGCTCTTTTAAAATCTATATTACAATTTCCTACATATCCATTCAAATCTTCTTCGATAAATATTTTTTCTCCCGTAAATTAGTCCATGCATATCCTTCCAAAAACTTTACTTTGTTACATTGTTTAAACCTACTTGAGGGGCATAAGCACTAATAATATTTATTGACTCATCATCTAGCACTAATTTAATTAAACTTAATCTATCTCCTATCCTCTTGATGTCTACAACTCCATCTTTTAGGCATTTATTTACAATAATTTCTACTTCATTTTTATTCCTATCTTTACCTGTATACCAAAGTCTAAAACTATCAGCCTCTTTTGCTTTTTCACCTATCCACTTGATCTCTTACAAATAAGTCACGTTAATTTTTCTTCTAATCATTGTATTTATTATTTCTATTAATTTTTCTGTTAACAATCATATATTCTAAGTTGCTAAACATATTTTATTTATTTTTATTTTTATTTTTTTGGATTAACTTTTTTACCCATACCCGTTCATGAAGGTGTGAGAATCCTTGCTTACTTTCCGTCACACACAGGGACTGGTGTGATGCGTCACTTGCAGGGATCGCCTTAGCTATTATTGCCATTTCCACTACACCAATTAATAATTAATGACTGACATTTAACTAGGCATCAACCTGAATTTTTTGAGGTGGAATTCTTGGACAAGGTAAAATTTGGGCAAGACACAGGCATGCCTTGAAGCTTTAAGGCCATTTAATGAGTACGGAACTCTTTGTTTTGGCCATGCATTTTATGCTTATTCAAGTAAGGAGCAACTCTCCTAGATTGTTTGAGAGAGAAGGTAAAGTTCAATTATTATTTTCACGGAATATGGAGAATTGTGTCTGGAAGATGCACAATCATATAAGTCCTGGTGAAGAAATAAATAAATGGCAAATATTAGATATTCATTATATTCTTTAGTTTATTTTGTCATTTGATTAATACGACTACATCAAGGATAATACAAAAGCATGGTTGGTATGATGTTCAACATTGAATAAACAGTTGTATTACTGGTGCTGCTATTCTGCCTTTCTGTGTCCTTGATTCCAGAATTCATTCATAATAAGCAGCATTATTCGCATAACTTTCAGATGTTGCATCTGCTATCCATTTGCATGATCACACCCTTAATAATGTACACACATTTGCTTGCCAGAATATCTTTATTCATTGAGCCAATGCCATTATTCATCACTCTGCTCTCTACTAGACTTGCATATCCCTCTCCTTGTGCTGTGATATTGCAATCTTGTAAGATTTATGACTGCCAATTGACTTGCATGAAAATCTAACCATGCTCTTTTTGCGAAACTGCTGAGAGGATCTTATGTTATTTTCCTTTTTGGAACAAAAACTAAAGTGTGTGATTTGGTTCTACTTTTGTGTTGAGATTGATGTGCTTATATGAATCTATATTTTTACTTTTTTAAACCAGCCTGATTGCTTGGATGACTTGGCATATGCGATTATGTATGAGATAAGCAAGATGTCTTACCGAGTTTCAGAAGCTGATGTCATTCGTGCTCGTAATCAGGTATATTCCTTACCTCACTGAATTCACTTTATTATTAACCTTGAACTTTTCCATATGAATAAACATAAGCTAATTGAGGGGAGATTCATGTTCTCAATATTGACATGTGGAAATTAGCTAAGCTATATGAGGAGAGAACTGCAGAATATCCTTTTGCTTTTGTCTCAAAACCTACGTTTTTAAATTGGTGATGCGGAGGAAAGAAGAGTAGATATACTATTTCCATCCAAAACTTGATTCAAGTGATTTTCTATATGACTAATCCATCATTTGGCTGGGAATCCTCCATCAATTTGTTATTTCTGAAGGCACATATTACAACATTTTACAAATATCATGAACACATGCAAAAAATGGCCATATTTTTCATACTGGCAAGTGCTGAGAATAAGTGTGAGTCATATGGCTTCATGACCTATAAAGTTTTAATTGAGTTTGCTATTCAATCTGCATGCAAGTTATCTCTATACTTTGCCCTGAGGGTGTTAATTATATTTCATTATTCACACACATTGTTCTGCCAATTACTTTGTCATCATTTTCTGTGTACTCTGCATAAATGTTATATTTGTTCACTAATTGATATCCTTTTTTTTTTTCAGCTGAAATCTTCTATTCAACTTCACATTGATGGTACCAGTGCTGTTGCTGAGGACATTGGTCGTCAGGTAAAATATCTAGACATGGTGTTGGGTTGAGCAGTGTAGGATTTTTCTGTAAGTTGCTTTCTTTTTTTCACTTGCATGCTCAACTGCTTTTTTTTTTTTTCCTCTTTTGTTCTTGCAGCTGCTTACCTATGGCCGTAGAATACCAGTTGCTGAGCTTTTTGCAAGGATTGATGCGGTTGATGCAAGCACTGTGAAGCGAGTTGCAAACCGCTTCATATTTGATCAGGTAAAACCTCACATCTTTTAAAGAGTTACAAAATGGCGGGTGATAAATGTATGGATTTAGGAAGCAATATTGTAAAACATAGCGTTAAGTGTGAACCATGGCACAATAGTAAAATTGCACCTTTATGATCTGAAGGTCATGTATTGCAAATACAGCAATAGCTTTTCTTCGTGTGGAGGTAAGACTGCGTACATTTCACCTTAAAATTCGCAATGGCAAGAGTCTTGTGCATTGAGCTACTCTTTACTATAAAATAAAACATAATATTGAATCTGTTCTATTCCGAGGCATAGATCTTGATCCTTCTTAGACCATCAGTTGGCCATTTGAGGGACAATAGAATCAGTAAGCTGATTACCCATTTTCCAATCAAAATAGGTTGCCTATTTGGGGTTGGGACCAACTAGGGTTACTTTATCTGCATTGCAGATGTTTGTAATAGGACCAAGGCTGTATAATTATATTTTTTACCCTGCAAGTTGTTCTATATCAGTTTTTATTACATTAAATTATGAGATTGGTGCAAACAATATCTAAGTGGATGTTTCATTCTATGTTAGTGAACTAGATACTTTAATTAAGGGGACATTTAGTATGGTGTGATTCATTCAGGATCACTGATGATTGGATTAAGTTGATGAGATCAACGTTTTTGATTGCACCTCAGTAATTTTATACAGTGATGATTACATCTCGCTCATCTCTGAAATCATCATCCAATCTAGTGATCCTATACTTGTCCATGAGGTTGAAAATTACCCTTAGATAGTGATCTTGATTTGTGGTTTAGGGGCCAAAATGCCTCTCATTCATATAAAAAAAACTTGATATTATTTTCATATTAATATAATATAATTTAATATTTAAAGATTTTATGATAGTAAGATAGTATAATATTATTATATTATAATAATATAATTACAATATTATAATAGTTATAATAATGTTATATAATATAATATTATAATATTGTAAAATATAACACAATTCTAATTATAATACTATAATATAATATTATGATTTAATTTAAACATTATAATAATAAATAATATGAAATAATGATACATTATTATGATACTTTGCAAAATATATTAGGAATTATTTTTTAAGGTAAAGAGAGGTTAAGTAATTTTGATATTTTATGATTGTTTATTCAGGATTCTCATAATATACTAAATGCTGTGATCTTAGATAATCAGGAATCTTTAATCACTTATATATATATATATATATATACATATATCTTAGATCATCGGGGATAAAATCATCCCTGTATAAGGATCATCAGTTGTTATCCTATTTGGGTTACCCAATGCTCCTAAATTGTTTCTGATAGCTCCTTGCTGTATAAGAATTGCCAGTGATTAGCAACTAATCATCCATCATTAAGATAAGAGTCAGTTCAATCAATTGATTGGACCTTTTCTTTTGGAGTAGTCACTTGGGCATCTGTCAAATTGCATTACCAAAACCCTGTTAATTACAATATGCCTTTTTGTTGTTATTTTTTGTTTTACAGGATGTTGCAATTGCTGCCATGGGACCGATCCAGAGCCTTCCTGATTACAACTGGTTCAGGCGCCGGACCTACTTGCTCCGATACTAAATTTAATTTAGTGATTGCTTCTGCTATATGTTTAAAAATTTCTCGGAAGGGGCTTCTGTTGCAGGCAATGTTTGTCTGAAGGCTTTTAATGGCCGGAATTTTTCCTTTGTTTTCTTAAATTTATTTTTGTGTTGTAACATCCAGATTCCTGTCAGTTAATAAGAATCCAACTACATGGCTACTCCTTTTTGGCAAAGCTTCCGTATCCTACTTGCGGATCGATTTGTTTCTGTGGTAAGCGATGCATCAGGTGATCGCATCCAAGCTGAATGTTGGAAGCTACTGGTAGGACAAGACGTGGGACCTCAACATAAGCTGGGCTTCTCAAGATCATATTCTGGTTGCAGGCTACTGTCGGATATGCATGCCGACGTTATATTTTCTCTCGTATGCTGACTTCTATATTTTCTCTCGTATGCTGACTTCCTTCGCACTTTATTGTTAAGCGAGTCTGAATCTATATTTATTATTCCGAGAAAATCGGAGTTAAAGAATTGGATGCATCCTTGTTTCCGGAGCGCTCGCATTGATTAAGTGAATCAGAATCTATATATCATTCCTTATAAATTTGGATTCAAACAATTAAATGTATCCTTATTTTCTGTATTGATTTTAATAGATGTCACGGACCAACTGAACCAGAATTTTTTGGTATGGCCTCGAGATTTTAAACATCGGGAAGCTTAGTACGGAAGGAAGCCATTATTGCTTAAATGAACAAGCTTAAATGAACAAGAGGGAGAAGACATCGTTCCAAAAAATGATCATGTCATGTCACGCTCTGATGAATAAATCATTCCTTGGACTATATCGTCTATGCTGTTTGCCTTTACAGGGAAAATAAAAATTGTCGGGTGTGATGGAAGATGGTGGACGCCATATTCCTTGGACGTTCATGTGAAGCAAGAATAATGCTGTTCATGGCCACATCTTATGCTTATTAATATTTAAGGAAAAAATAATCCAGATCTATATTTTTAACTTCAATCGAATATCATCTCTACTCTTCTTTTTTTTTGTTTTTGTTTCCATCACTCACATCCCTTGAATTCATTAAAATAGATAATACATTAATCTTATTAAAATATAATTAATAACCATTAGAATACGATGTTTTTGGTCTAAACTGAAGTTAGATGGTGAGAACTCATATACTAAATTAATAATTATATTTACATTCTAAATTTAGATGCATTGGTTCATTTAACAAAAAAAAAATCTTAATTTTGCTCATGATTAAATAGAATATGTAGCTCTAATTTTCATTGCAGCAGTTTGCATAAACAAAAAGATGGTAACACAAAAGCTTTTACTTGCTCTAATATTTATTTTATTAACTTAAATAAGAGACATCTTTTTATCTTTAACTAGTAGGGCATCTTTCTGGCATGTCTCAGTTCTAGAGGTTCGATTTATAGTTTGTGGGCAAGTATTAGAAGGCAGTTGCTTGTTCTATCTTCAATTCTGGAGTTCTCAAATCCTTTCATCTATGGGCAAATCTCTCGTCTCTATGAGAGATGTGAAAGCAGTATTTTTTGGTCATAACCATCTTAATAACTTTTGTACCAACATTCAAGTAATACCGTTTTGTTATAGTCGAGGTTTTAATTACTATATTTATAGAAGAGCTGGTTGGTTGAGGAGAGCGAAGGTAATTTTGATCCGGTTTAAAAAAGAGAAAAATGGATGATTGGAGTTCAAGTCAACCAAACCTGGAAGGGGCTGAATGATGAGAATATGATTAAAATTGATAAGCAACTGCTTTATAGTAGTAGTGGTGAGGATAAAGATTTAAATAATTAGATTGGAAACTTAAATAAAAAAATGGCTTATTTATTATTATCCTTCTTAATTGAGATTACTTGATATTATGATTTTAAAAAAATATCACTAGTATCATATTCTAATAGAATTAATCTAATATACTATAGCAAAGACAAGAATGTTTACTATATGCATGCCATGTGTCAAATATTATTCAATGCTTTTAAATGTGGATTTTCTTTCTCCTTAGGTATTCAAATCATTTTCCTTATTTAGTGCGTTTCTTTATTTGATCCTTAGGTTGAGGCAGGGAAAGGGTTGATGGTTATAAAATAATTATATAATTACAGAATTATGCAATTATTTTATAAATAATTTTCAAAATTTTATAAAAATAATTATTTATAATTTTATAAATAATTATATAATATTATGTGTATGATTAGATATAGTTTCATTTGCATGGGTCATTATATGCTCATTTATAAAATTTAATTCAAATCAGCAATATTAATTTCTTTTTGCCCTTAAAAATTTTTATGCAAACTTGAGAAGTTAACCCATAAATTTGAAATCATAAATTTGAAAAGATTTTCCTCCCATATTTTAATTTTTAATGTAGACCTTTTTTTTTTTTTTTTTTTTCCTTACTCTTCTAACTTATTTTCCTCATGTATCTTAATTTTTAATGTAGGCCTTTTTTTTGTTTTTTCCTTCCTCTTCTAGAATTTTGTCATTTTAGAGTATGTTTATTTGAGGTAAAGTTAAACAGAGATTAAATGAATTTCTTATTTTTTCTATTCAAGCATATATTTTGATATATAGTATGTATCTTAAATTTGATATATATATTTTTTAAACACTCTTATCTTTTATATCTAAAAAGTTAATAAAAATATTCGCTCTTTTTTAATCCCGTGATAACTCGAGAGATTAGATGGAATTGTTTTTATCTAATATTTCTGCTAAACAATCAAAAGTCAAAAAAAATAAAGCTAAACTGAGAAATAAATATAAAATTTAAACAATATTTTTAAAATTTCAATTTTTTCCCATATTTTTATTTTTAAAATTTTAATTAAAGCATCAGTCGTTCATCGCACGGATATATATCTAATTTATTATAATTAAAAAAAAGAGTGATGAAAAAAAAAAAAAATGATGTTTGATTTAGTTCAAAATACAGAGTTTTTTTTTTTTTTTTTTGGTTTTTTTTCCTCCTAATATTTATGTTATTAGAAAGCTGTTCGGAGAAGCATGCGGTAACGGCCAGTTTTTAGGAGGTTTCTGGGAGATTTGCAGATGATATTAGCGTTCGCGCACTCATTGCGTCCGTCCCAGGTGGGCCACCAACGCCAACCCCCACCGTCCAAATTCCAATATATTAACTGCCATCACTCTTAGAAGCAGCATCGCGTGTCATCTGGACGGCAGCGAAGATACAGATCGGACGGTCCATAACCATCCAAACTCCCCGTCCCTCTCGATAGCTCAAACCGGCGGAAACCGCGAGGCCCCTCCCTCTCTCTCGAATCCATCGAACGAAGGGCGAAACCTCTCCCTCCATCCTCCTTTCTGCTGCTTCGTTCTCTCCGCCATCTTCTCCTTCTTAACCGTCTCTCCTCCTCCTCGAAAGCTAGGGTTTCGGCTCTCTACCTCTTTCCATTTCATTCCGCCTTCCGCATTCTCTCTTCTTCGATCTTGGAGCTCTGGAGCTATGGCGTCGATCTCTGTTCCCTGCCCTAAGTGCTCCGTGGTCGCTCCATATGGCGCGAGGCGTCAACCGCCGTGCCCAGTGGTCTCGGTTTCCAAGCCCGCGACCGCTCTGCTCGCCGGATCCGCCAGGTTTCCGTTGCTGAAGGTCAGTTCTTTGTCCCGGTTGCTTTGGTTCGGTGCTCCATTGAATTTGGCTCTTATTTGTGTGCTATGGTTAAGAGAAATGGATGAAAGATTGGACTTTTGGATGGTTTTAAGAAATCTTTGAGCTATTTTGGATGAAAGATTTATTTGGTAGCTGTGGAATAGTCATTGTCGAGCTTATAATTTATGCAGTTTGAAAATATTTTGTGTAAATAGAGAGCGGCTGATCGTATCTGCTAAAATTGGAACGAAAATTTGATTTCTTTGTTCTCTGAACTTTTATTTTCTTGATTTTTGGTGGGAAAATCCTTTCCTTTAAGATATTGGGAGAGCATGGAGAATACAAGGACTCAGCAAAAATCTGTTTGAGTAAATTGATATTCACATAACTTAATGTAAAAGTTCACTAAAATTCTATTCATAAATTATGCATTAGAAGATCTACATTTTCTGTGAACTGAATAACTCAAAGTTAAATATGAATGATTTAAAGTGATAAATTATTGTTATGATGGGTCTAGCTAAGAGTCAGTGGTAACTAATATTACTTTCCTCTTGTCAAAGGATTGACTAATTATTTATTCTTTAGAGATTATGTTTCTGATCACGCACTGAGGGAGCCTAATAGTTTATCAATTTGCAAACTAAGGTGTTGCACTGTATTTCTTGCATACTTGGTCTGGTGTTGTGTTATCTTATGAGTGAGGCTCCCCAAATGGAGGTGATATGATGCATGTTTTTCCCCTAAGGATTGGAATGAACAAGACTTCTGTTTATCAGAAGAATAATAATTAAAAAGGATGATGGTTCCTTCTTGTGTATTATTCTCATATCATATATCCAATGCTCAGGAAATTTCTGTGATAATATTAAATAGCTAATAGATCAGGGGGATTTGAATTGAGATTTGTGGCGAGCATTTTCATTGCAAAGAGGAGAGGGGAAGGAAAGAACTTATATTCATGCTCAAGGGCTATATCTCAAAATCTCAAGTCAATCAAAACATATGACTAGAATATGTGCTAATATCCCAGGAAACTCACTTGCTATTTGGGGGTAGCTACTGTGTATGTTTTCTCTTTACAACTTACTGTTGAAGAAAGAAGAGAGGAAAAAAATTCCTTGCAATTTAGTTTTTCAAGTTAGCAAGCTAATTTCACAAGTGTACTAACCAGCAACTTGATACTTGGGTTGCGTTATCAAGGTCAATATCTACATTCACCTACATTTGCCTGTGGTTCCATCTGGTTTTTCTTTCTTCAGTCCATTATTTCATTCTTCTGCCTTTTCTTCTGGTTTTACAAGTGATTCTATTTTGGCTTAATCAAATGTCCTCAATGCAGCTAGCTAAAAACATTTGACAAGATTGCTCCACAATCTCAATATGTTAATATGATTTCAAAGGAAGAAAATGCTATTAACGTATGCGATAAGGATGCAAGTCTTCCATCTGATGGTTTTGCTTATTTCTTTGTTGTCGTTGTGTGTGTGTGCGTTTGTGTGAATGCAAACATAATGGGTGGATGCATGTTGAGTCCATTTTTTATACTTTATAAATAATTCAAGATTCTTGTGATCATAATGGACAAAGACCAATTAAATATGAATGCTACATTGCTGTCATGCAATTATATTGCCATTGCAGTCTTATGAACTTGGTTCAGGATCATCCTTGACTGAACCTTCCACAGAAAACCTAGATCAGAAAAATAAATTTCAGCTCTGGTTTTCTGTATGTTCTGCTGATTTCAGCAAAAGGAACAGAGCGATGCTCCTGGAGGTTGTAAATCAATTGTGCGCCAACAAAGGTAAACTTGAGGAAGATAGAGGGCAAGAGAAGAAGAAAATCAGAGAATATTATTAATTTCTGCAAAGACTGAAATTGGTTGTGCCAAAGTCCTCTCTTTTTATAACCATAAGGTGCACTATTATATGGGCCTTGATGCAATGATAAGGTTGCTCTATTTTGACTTAAGTGTTACATATTCGAAACACGGAAATCTCTTCATATGTAGAGGTAAGGCTGTATAAATTTGACTCTCTTTAGATGACCCTCTTGAGACCCTGCAATGTTGTTATGGTTGCGGCTGCAAGCTCGCTGCAGGTGGTGTCAATGTGAGTGTAGCATATTGCTGCAAAAGGTTTGGCAGGGACCAAAAGTTGTAATGCTCCTTGATACCTTGGAACCCCTAAGATGATGATTGGTTAGATGCCTTGTTATGGTATTGAGGGAGCAAAGGATTGCCGTGCTGTGGGAGGGTTGTGGTGTAGTGTACGGGGCCTCATAGAGCTTGATTTCAGGCATGGCAGCAAACTGCCATGACATGTAGGTATATTCATGGATTCTTAGGGAGTTTAGGAGGGTTGTGGTGTTTGGATACGAACCCATCTCCCCCAAGCCCATAGGACATAGGCTCACCATGACACGATTGTCGGGCAAGGTGGTGGCATGCTTGGATGATGTCACTTGGAGGCGATGGGGTAATGCTTAGTTAAATGAGCCGACCACATTGTACGGAGGGTCTTTCCCTCAAGGCTAGACCTCAGGAGTTATCTAGGCTACCCTATGCATTCTTGATTTCTATAGTGTAGCATAGGGGTAGAACGGAACTAGTTGGGCAAGGATGTGGCCTACCTAGGCAGGCAAATCTCATGAGCATGCGGAGATGGTGTCTTGTGGGAATTCATAGGAATCAATTGCCTATGAAGTAAAAGTGTGGCTTAATGGATATCGATTTCCTATGGAGTAAAAGTGTGGCTTAATGGATATCTATTGGAACATGTGCTTTGGAGTTGGGCCCAAGATTAAGGATGGTGTTGAGGAGAGGACAACTTGATGCAAGGATTGCTGGTAAAATTTATTTGATGGGCAGATTTGAATGCTAATGTTGTGGTAGTACACAATGGAGTGCAAGCAAGTCGTGGAACAAAGGATGTTGGGCAGTGGCGATGGACCTTAGGTGCTGTGATAGAGTGCAACGATGTGCAAATAGGTTGTGAATATTGTTGAGCAATATAGCCACTAAGCGAAGGCAGGCGGAGGATGCAAGATTAGGATCATGGCATGCAAGTTCACAGAATGCTTGTACAACAAGAGAGCTTGAGTGTGCTTGATCAACCATGGGTTTGAGGAGCTGTGGGGTGTGTTGGCTTGCTGGTCTAATTGGGTGACTAGAAGGATGGTTTGCTTTAGCCTCATGTAGTGTAGCGGTGTTGCATGGTCATGCTATATGATTTTGGTCTGTGTATTCTTGAAGGGCAGCACCATGGCTTGTGGTTTGTTAGCATAATGGATATGTCATGGCATGAGGATACCTTGCTGGACAACATGACATTTGAATGAGTAATGCTTAGCATGGGCAAAGACATGGATTCGGCTCAGAGGTGCCTAGTTACAGAGCACTCTTAGGAACAGTCTGAGCCGTGGCATGGAGTGCTTGAGCATTGTGGTTGACTCAAGAGGTCTAGTTACTTGCGGGTGCTTGAGGGTGTTGCATGTGTTCAGTTTGGCAGAATTGTTGGGCAGGGCATTGAGATGTAGACTTGGCTTTGTGACCGGACTGCTGTGCATTTATATGTATTTTTGAGGGAGGGACTTAGGGAGGCTATGGTATGTTGGGGTGTCGCATGGTTGTTGGAATGAGGAAAACACTCATCCCATGATAGTGTGGCTGGAACCTCATGCATTGGGATGCCCTTTTAAATTATATCATACTCCCAAAATGGTCTCCTTGGAGAACTAGGACTCTTCTTTCACTTGCATAGCATAAAGAACAATGAGAAAATTTTCTGAAGTAGTAAAATTTGCAACTCTATGGGACCCTACATAAAAAGACTCAAAATCCTGAGGTCACAACTTGAATTTTTTTTTTTTTTTGGAAACTTTCTAGTAAATCCACTAAAAATAGCCTTAAAATTAAATTAGATAATCCATGTAAGTTATGGGTGTTTCTGATTACCTTCTTCTAAAGCATTTGGTGTCATAGTGAGAGTAAATTTTGCAAATATTGCCTGTTAGAGTGACTGAATTCGGGGATTGATTGTAACAGCTCTTCAGT
This sequence comes from Metroxylon sagu, assembly GCA_017589505.3. Lineage (NCBI taxonomy): Eukaryota > Viridiplantae > Streptophyta > Magnoliopsida > Arecales > Arecaceae > Metroxylon > Metroxylon sagu. The sequence continues at coordinate 1,083,178 of JACVBY030000605.1, read as the reverse complement.
TTCTAGTGTTGTAGACACTTTACATAACTTGGAGACCATTATTTTTTGAAAAGGTTTCTTATCCTTTATTTTGTTTTATTTTGTTATATTAATGTAGATTTATAATTGTTTTGCAGGGATCTAATAGGAGCCACTCCCTCATTTTAAAGGCCCAGGTTCAGGAGGTATCTGCTGATCATAATTGAATTCGTATAATAAAAAATAGTTTTCCTTCTTTGTAACCATGTTTTCCTTAAAAGCTTGCTGCTGAGAGCTCTTCAAGTTCTTCCCCAATGACATCAGCCAAGCTAGGAGATCTATCATCAAAAGATAAAGAAGCTGATGCTCTGGAAGAATCTGCTGCAATACCAGATTTCATGATATCTGCATATATGGCTGAAGCTTCCAAACTTGTTAAGTAAGAATTTCAACATATTCTGTTCTTCTTCGCTAAATATGGAGAAAATTCAGGACTTGTTCCTTATCATATGGACTATTGAAAACTAGTTCAAAAATACCTGTAAAGAGGGAAAGGGAAAAAGAAAGAAAAGGAATAGAGAGAGGATGTGCTGGAGGTTGCTAGACTCAAGAGCACCAGCAATTTGAAAGATATGAAAACTTGTAGTTTCAATTGATATAGATACGGCAATCATGGAACTTTATATCACAATAACTTTGAGCTGGTATTGGAACGCAACTCACCATTGGCAAGCTCTCACCAGCCCCAAAGGTGTCGATTTTTGAATCCAGTTCCGGGTAGGAGTCACAGCAAACTATCAATCAGGCCCAGTGTAAGCTTGCCACAGGGAAACCCCTGCTAATTGGATTTGATAGGCTTTTAGCATGGGACATATGCATCCTGGTCTTACCTTATAGATGATATGACACTGTAAGGAAAATGGTCTGTTGTAATATGTTGATATAGTTGTAAATATTTCTTTCCTTTTCTTCTCGGAGCAGGCTGGTGGATTCAAAAGATATAGTGGAGTTGCAGGTAAAACGGAAGGATTTTGAACTCATAATAAGGAAAAAGGAAGCTCTGCCACAGCCAGCTCTTGTTGCTCCTGTTATGATGCAACCTACACAAGTTGTATTTCCACCTCAACCTCTAGTTTCCCATGCCACTCCACCTCCTGCAGCTGCAAGTCCATCTCCAGCGACGATAGCACCGGCTCTTCCTCCTGCAACAAAGGGAGGGAGCCAATCATCTCTTCCTCCCCTCAAATGCCCCATGGCTGGAACATTTTACCGATGCCCAGCACATGGAGAGCCACCATTCGTAAAGGTAATCCTCCTTCCGAATCCCATTTGCATTCCACTGTTTTTGTTAAGCATTTTGCTTTGTACATGGTATGCCTCCTAGGATGTTATTCATAGATTGCATGCATGCATATCCTCAAACCTAATATGCCAGGCTTATGCATATTTCTTTATGTAATGCAAATCCTTCGCTGTGGATATGGTGCATATCTTTTGCTCACTGCTTCCCAATAACCCGTATCTATTACATAGGTTGGAGACAAGGTGCAAAAAGGCCAGGTGGTTTGCATCATTGAGGCCATGAAATTGATGAATGAGATTGAGGTAATCTTCTTGTCCTCAGCCCCTCTCCATCTAACCTCTAAACTGATGCAATATTTCATATTATTTCTATTTATTTTGTTGCCATTAGATGCAATCATTTCCATGGATTTAATTGTTATTGTATAGATGCTTTCTCATCCAGATAGCTCATCTATCTCTTACATTTTTCTTTTCTGGATAGGTGTTTTTCTTAAGAAAAAGAAAGCCATCATATGTATAAACGTACGCCCTGTTATAGGTGTGAAAACCTAAACAGCAAACCACATTGTAAAGTGACAGAGAAAGGTCTCAACTCTAGAAGTTAATAAAATTCAAGTACTGTGAAGCATGTGCAGATTTAAATGCATGCCTCAAATTCAAGTACATTGGATACGTGACCCCTTCACCTCTTCTTGTCATGCAGGCTGATCAATCAGGGATGGTAGTCGAGATATTAGTAGAGGATGGAAAACCAGTTAGCGTTGATATGGTACATTTCTTTCTCATTCACTTTGCTACGCAAACCCTTTATTCTCTTTGCCTCCATCTGAAATTCTTATTTTCTACCTTTTGCAGCCCTTACTTATAATTCAACCCTGAAGGATGAAATACCAGGCTTTGAACGTAGCCCACAAAGATCTTATGGAGTTTATTAGCCAAATGAAATTTATCTTCTTTTTTCTATGGTCAGCAAGCATTTATTTCATCTAGAGAATAAGCTATTTGATGGGTAAAGTAGATGGTGCAAGTTGCAGGGCTATTTTTCTTTTCTTGCTTCTGGCCTTTTGTGCCCTGCCACTATATCACAAATTTCAGTGTATGCCCTCCTTGGATGAAGTTAGTTCTCGGAACTCAGAAGACTGCAGTTCATTGTAATTCTGGTTTTGTACCCATGGTAGATTAGACATGATGCATTAGTTAGACCAAACATTTCACAAAGTGTTGAGCTATGAAGTGAATAAGCTGGATAGTGATGTTCAAGATGTGATTGTGCAATGAGTAAATTTTTGAAAATCCAATTCTATTGAGCTGTTGATTTACTTTTCAAAACTTGTTTGTCAGGGAGGTGCTACATGCTTCCAGGGCCCAAGCAAACTATTGCAATCACATAACTTGTGATCTAAGCCAGTTCCTGAACCTTTCTGTGAAACTTAATCCTCCTAAGGATTATCAATCCTCAGAGTTTTGTGATGCCTTAAATCACCTTGTAATTGGATTTCCTTTTTCAAGATTTTTGGTATGAAGGTAAGTCCAGCATCCCACTCGTCCATTAATTTCTTCTTAGTTTTAGCATATTTATTCAGTAAATCTTGGTAAGGGAATTTTTTTATTTTTTTAATTAGATTAGTTGTCCCTTTTCCACAAGAAACGGTAGACATTGCTTTTTAGGGCAAGGAAGGTGCCGGAAAAGCATCTTGTCAGTATGGCCTTAAATTACGGCCATTGCCTTTGTTGTCAATTTTTCCCATTCTGGTGCTGCTGTTCTTTGCGAGCTTACAAATGCACTTAACTTTTAATGCAAAGCACCAATGTGTTTTGCAATGACGTGATTCTGTTGTCTGCTGTTGATAACATTTCAGAAAGTGATAGTGTTAAGAGAACATTGGCAAATTTGGGTGTGAGATCATATTTATTGAATGAATTACCTTCTATATAAGCCAAAAAATAATAAATACAACAACAATAATAACAAAGTTTTAATCATAAATTAGATGACATAAGCTATATGAGTCCTTTTTCTTATCATGCATTATCTTTATAGCTAGAAAGCAGTTCAGATAGATTTTAACAAGTTCTGAAACCATTGAACAGAGTTCTTAGGGTATCTCTTCAAATTATCTTCGTAGTCTACAAAATATAAGCCAAACCTTGAAGTGTATCCTTCAGCCCATTCCCAATTGTCGAGGAGAGACCACACAAAATATCCCTGTACATCACACCCATCTTCCCTGCTTGATATAAATAAGAAACAGAAGCTATTTTAGTAGCTCTAATAGAGCCAAACAGTATAATTTCATCACCTATACTTTAACATGGACTTGCTGCTTTTTAATCACATCTCTAAAATTTAGGTACCACTCTTTTTTAGTAAAAAAATCAGTAATATTTTTACTCAGTTATGGATCTGAACAATGCCATTTCTTTGATAATTTTTTTGACATCCTGGCAAGGCATGTAGAGTTAATAATGATACATTCATATCTTTGTTGTGGGCAAAAAGGAGGAGAAAAAGCTACACAAACTTCATTAGGAAAATGAAGGGCAGGCTACAGGCAGCTTTAAGCTGCAAGAGAAGTAAAAGAGAGAGTGGGTGAAGAAGAAAAAAAAAGCTTTTGCTCATGTACCAGAAGTATGTGGTGAGCAGTTTTCTTGACAATGGATACTTTAGCAAGCTTCGCAGGCTGGATTAGATACTTGAGTTCCTTTTACTCCAGAAGGTTCATAGAATTGTTTTTTGGATGGAAGATTTCATAGGTGTTATGTCTATCCTATTTTATTTAGTTAGTCCTTAAAGAAAAATTACAATATATGGTCCAGATAACTGTATAACATTTGTATACAAGGCCATTGATCATGTATAGGCTGATCATGTTTTGTGAGAAATCTTATGTAATTAGGTAGTCTTTCTCCTTTTTCATTTTTCTTTAGAAAAATATCGCGACATGATCTACAGAAGCCATGAAATACTTTAGTATTCATTTTCAACTTTTCCTATGAAATCTTATATGTGGATATTTTCTAAACAAAATCCTTGTGCGAGTGTCCCAAGTCAATGAGAAGGTGAATTCATATATTGGATCTGCTCCAGTTGTTAAAGTGTCGCTTAAATAGGGTTGGATGGAACTTTGAGGGCAATCTGCAGTTAAGAAATACCTTATGGCAGCAGACAAGTTTGCGAGGTAGTCGTTATGGTATTTTATCCTTTTCTCATCCTTCAGGGCATCCTGAATGGAGATAAATGGGCTATTTGGATCATCCATGCCTGCAAATCAATGTAACATTCAGAATGTCCACTGATACCTAATGATGACATTTTTGACTTGTAGCAAAAGATGCTTACCATTTTCTGTGATAATGACTGGTGGATTACCATATTTCTGCTTGATATAGTTCATTAAGTTTCTGAATCCTTGTGGTACAATGTACAGCCACAAGGAAGAAGCCTGCATGCATGCCAAAATCATTGTTCTAAGGCTTTAAAGAAACCTACATAGTGTCACATATTTGGACTAGATGGTATTTTGACCATTGGATGAAAGACCTGAATATGTCAGCATAGAAAACAACAACTTTTATCATAATTTGCAATTGAGTAATACCTTATCTCCTATTGGTTTCCCATACTTGAAGGCTGGATGCGGTCAACAAAAAAAAATAAAGGAGGTTAATAACAGATGGGCACAATATTCAAATGCAAAAGCAAATATAAACAGAACTAACTGGGATATATACATAACTAATCATCCATTTTGGAAACTTATATTAGTGGTCTGGAATTCATTCACAGAAAACTTCACTCTTGAAAGCTTAACCAAGTATGTGGGCTCTGCCTAACTGTTCAAGGTCTAATTTCCTAGAAGTTTGAGCGTGGCTGTTTAAAACTTGCTAGCCTCTATGAGCCTGTTTTGAACCTGATGGCCAGATGGTGGGAAGGAAGATATTTATCTCATATGGAATTCAGTCCTTGAAACAGAAGGTAAAAATATTCAGCTATACAAAGAAAATGTATAGATGATGCACTGTAAACTCACATGAAGTGATGACACCAGGATCCGCTTGTGCATCACTGAGAATTATTTTTGTTATATTGGTTGAATCATGCATGGCATACTGTGTGGTGTAGTGGTTTATGCCCACAAAATCCAAGGACCCCTTAATCAGAAGCAGCCTCAGCAGTTGAAAACTGTGGCAACCGATCTCCAACTCTGGTCCTCATTGAACTTGGATAATCCCCAAAGAATAAGGGATCAATAAACCTGTTGTTTGATTGAAATAACAATGAAGTTAGTATATTTTCATTTTATTAATTCTCAAATTTTTCTGTAGGTCATGAGCTTTCTGATGTGTATGCTCAAATACATGAAGTGAAGAGAGCAGGATGAGATTATAAAGTGGCCTGGACATAAAGTTTTCTTGATACAATACAGTCATTTAAAACGCAGCAACAAATAGCAGGACTGTAAAAACTACCTCCCTGATGATCCTGTGCTTACCAGACCACAGAAAGAATTCGTTTCCGTTCATCCAATGCATATACATCGATTCAAAGCAATTACAGAGATTTTTTACCATTAGTCATAATAAATTTCACAAAAAGGTTTTGTTTTACAGGCTGATACTTTTGACAAATAGTAAAACTTAGACTACTAGGCCAGATTCTGAAAGTTCATGACAGGAAAAATAAAGAGGATGTCTTAAAACCTCACCATCCAAATTGAAAATCTAATGCTCTTTGTATTGCATCAATGTCTTCAGTTGAGTTTGTTATAGGTATGAACCACATGACATCAAATGCTATTCCAAGAGTTCCACTTTGTATTGCCTGCATGTCGAGACCAAGTTTGTGGAATGAGTGTGAAACTTTTTTTGAGAAATGTGATGGGAACACCACCACCAGTGTTGGAACCCTAGGGCTCACAAGCTGGGAGGGGTGCGAACCAGCTGAGCTGTCTGGTTGGCAAGTTCATATCAAAATCACTCTTGCCCTTCTTCTAATGACCATAATGCGGGCATGTACAAAATCATATGCACTATCACATGCATGTGTGCATATCTAAAGAATTAAATTGTGCAACTGCAATCATATCCGTGTGAACATGTTTCAAAAACTGATGCTTGTGATCTGTATTACAGTTACAACCATATAGCACTAGAAAGTATTCTTGTTTTCATAATTGCCCCTAATTCCTATCGAATGAATCAGCTTAATTGTAAATTAATATTTAGCAGAGTACTCACGAGTCACTTGTATTTATGTTCAATGCATCAAAGAGGTGTCAGAAGTGGGTTAAAATAAATGTGAATGGGAGTTTCAGAGTTAACATAAATGTAAGAGGTGTCACGAAGTGGATATTTCAAAGGTCAATCTCAGATTAAACTTATGACTCTTGGAAAGAAGTGTCATAGCTTCATATGTCACGAAGTTCGAAGTCTAGAAACATTCCTTAGTATGAAGACTTATATGAGCCAAAAAAGCTTGCTATTTGATATCTTTCTCTTTGTTCTATCTCTTTGTCCACTCATTGCTTGTGTTTTATTGGTGGCATTTATGGTCTTAAATTTAAATACTATGCTATGTTAACTTACCTTGTACTTTCTCCTATAAATGTCTGCCACAGTAGCATGAGATATGAGAACATTGTGGGCAACAATATATGGTTCAGTTGTTGAATTCCCTGCTCGACAGAACAGGTGTAGGAGAATGGAGCAGCGTCCAGGGCCTTGAATTCCAAGATCATAGCCATCGCTGGCAAAGTTGTGGGGCTCCTTGAAAGTAATCCAGTGTTTGACTCTGTCACCAAACTCCATGAAGCATGTCTCCACATAGTTTGCATAGTCTGTGCTGCATTCGATCAAAGTGAATGTGTTCATGTTTTGCAGGTAATTTATTCATCTTAATGAAAGGAGAAATGAAAACATCCATGAAGATCTTTCCTTTCCATTTTCATGACTAAAGCCTAAAGAGCTGTTTAATTACTAATGGAACTAAAGCAGCCACCATGGAAAGTTCTGTATGTACTGAATCACCAGATGGCCTATGATGATCCTAGCTCTATTAACAGTTGATTGTGTTGGCTGAGAAGTATATGCTGTGTGTACTGAGTGAATGGAAGCAACCAAGTTTCTCTAGCAAGCCAATTATGTCCAAAATGATGTTTTGCTACAATGTCAACCTGAGGTTCTGCAAGGGTGAGAGCATCTTTTGATCACTAATTGGTTAGTAGATGTATAGTTTGAGATATTCCTTTAGAGCTACATGCTATTCACCAATTCCACTTATATTTTCTCTGTAGGTGGTTCCAAGCCTCAACAAAAGAAAGGCGGCAATAGATTGATGACTAGTGTAAAACTATAGAAACATCTTATAAATATGAATTTTTGCGATGTTCCTTGCTTACAATGTATTATCAGACCTTAGGTATAATAAAAAGTTGGCAAAGATTAACTAAAATGTTCTATAAAAGTGACATGTTATATGTGCTTCCAATTTAATGAGAAGTTGGCAAAAGTTCTTATACTTGAATGAATATGTGTAGGGTAAATAAGTTAGTTGAAAAGAGTTAGACACCTCTAATAAGAAAATTAATAGAACTAATAAATATAATGACTATAAAAAAAGTTAATTTAACTTACTTGCAATAGACCAAATGGATAGAAAAAAGAAAGGTTAATTAGACATATTAAAAAATTGTATATAGATAAAAGAAATAAAAAAATAAAGTAGAAATTATTATAAATAGAAGTTTAAAAGATAATGTTGCAGATATTAAGAGAGTATGGGATATACTAATTTTGATTAAATTAATGTTAGAAAAGAAGGTGCTAATACCATTAGTGCTTATACTTCTCAAGTAGGATTAGATGATATTATAAAATAATACTTTTAAAAAGATATAGATGGAATAATTTAAGATATTTTTAGTTTAAAAAGATATTTATTAAAGGAGATTTGAATGAGCATGTAAGAAAATATAATGTAAGTTTTAAAAAGGTACATGAAGGTTATTATTTCATAGATATAAATGAGAAAAAGATATTATTTTTTGAATTTACAATAGTATATGATTTAGCATTCGCTTATACTTGCTTAAAAAATGACTTTCACTTAACAACTTCTAAAAGTTGGTATAATACTAGCCAAATAAATATTTTTCTTACTAAAACAATTGATCGAGTTATGTGTAAAGATTATATGGTTATACTAAGTCAGATTTAATTGCCACCATATATTGATAATTTTGAATATGTGCATAGGAACCCAAGGACTATGTAATAAAATTTAAAATAAGAGAAATAAATAGCCTTTGAGCATAAAATATTGAAGGAAGGCAAAAAGGGTCCACACGAGAAAGTAGACCTGAGAAAATCAATACCATAAGAGAAGAGATAGTTAATAGTATTAAGATAGTAGCTATAGAGGTTTTAGAAAAATTAAAAGAAAAAAAATCATATATTAAAATAACTTTGTAATGAAATGAAGAAATTTAATTTGCAATTAAGGTTAAAAGAGGGTGATATAGAAAAAAATCTAAATGTAGAAATAAAAAAGTAGATAAATTTTATAAGATGACTAAAAAGAAAGTTAAGAAAATAGTATGAAAGGATAATTTTAAAGCATATGAAGAATTATATCATGGATTAAAAACTAAAGATAGAAAGAAATTAATGCATTAAAGATAAAGATTAAATGCATTAAAGATAAAGTTTAAACTAGTTTTGAGACATGACATAGGTTAAATGTATTAAAGATAAGGATTAAAAAGTTCTAATTAAGAAAGATTGGATCAAAGAAAGATAGTGATGCTATTTTTAAATAAAAGTCATTTAGATAATTAAGAAAATCTTACTGTTGACCTCGCATTGATTTTGATGATCACAAAACAATTAAGTAGGTTACTGATGATTTTGGTGTAGATCAATGTGACATGTAGGTATACTAAGAGTCACCAAGAGTATCTAAACGGATTCCAAACTTTAAAATGAGTATATGGTTCAAGAGAGAGAGTTCCAAGACCTGAAAAGGATGATTCAAAGTCAAATTAAGTAAATCTTAAATGTTTGGCAATGTTCTCAAATGAAGAAAGTTCAAGTTGTGAAAGTTATTGTGCTTATTTTCTTTGATTCAATGAATTTCCTAATCCGTAGAATGATTTTGCAAATTTTGGAGACTTTAGTCAACTCCCACGGCAACCACTGGAACTTGGAACGAAAGAATGAAGCCATTAGCCGACCTACATGCAAGCTAACAAGTCAAATCTGTGGCACAAGTGACTAAACAGTGGATTAAACCATATTAGTCGGCTCTAGAGCCGACTAACCTGGCCTGGGATGAAGAAAATCCCAAGTTAGTCGGCTCTGGAGCCGACTAACACTCTGGGATGGTTCATAATGGCTAGTTCTGACATTCCAATGTTCGAAAACGACCACTCCAACGGTTCAATCCCTCAACCAACTATAAATACGAGTTAATGGGATGTATTAGGAAGAGAAAAAGTGGATTTTTGAAGGATTACAAGTGAGAAAAAAAGAGATTTACCAAGTCAAATCTAAAGAAATTTCAGCCTGCTCCAGTTTTCAAAAATCACAAGAAATTTCAGCCTGCTCCAGTTTTCAAAAATCACTGTTGCTGAAGTTCAAAAATCCTTTGAAGCCCATTCAAAGCTCCCACCAACTACTCCAGAAGCTTCATCAAGTGCTCTTAACTCCAGCATTCAAAGAAGTGAAGCTCATTCAAGGGAGAAAAGCTTCAAATCTGTAAAGTACTCTGTATTATCTTTATTTGCTCACTAAGGAGCTATACTTGCTGAACTTATTTCACTTTGTAAACTGTTGAGTTTCAACTTGGTTGAAACTTGTGTAGGGTGTGCCAAACCCTTAATTGGTGGATTGTAAAGGCTCCCTTGTGCTTGGAAATAAGAAGTTAGCTGAGTAAGCTAGGTTGTAATTGTTGAAGAACGATTAGTGGTGAAAATTTCCAAGGAGTTCTTGGGGAGTGGATGTAGGTGCAAGGGTTAGCATCGAACCACTATAAATCTTTGTGTTTGTGTGTGTGCCTTCCACTGTTATTCCTGTTTATTTTAAGTTTGACACTTCACTCTCACATATTCTCATAGTTTTGCAAATATTGCACATCTTTGTTAAAATTTTAAAAAGAACCCAAATCACCTCCTCTCTTGGGTTGCTTAGCTGGGCAACAAGTGGTATCAGAGTAGGTGCTCTTATTTGTATTTGTCTTAACCGACAAAGAGTCTAAAATCTATGGCAGCCCAAATGAGTTCCTTGTTGACTGAAGGACAGTCCACAAACAGACCACCTTTATTTAACGGCACAAATTATACATATTGGAAGGCTAGGATGAAAATTTTTATTCAAGCACTTGATTATGATCTATGGAGTATCATTGTCAATGGCCCTCACACACCCATTCTTAGAACAAATGGTCTTGAAATACTCAAACCGGAAGCAGATTGAGATGAGCATGATAAGAAAATAGCACAGCTGAATGCTAAAGCCATGAATGTTTTATATTGTTCACTTGATGCAAATGAGTTTAATAGAATTTCCACTTACATTTCTGCCAAAGAAATTTGGGATAGACTTGAGGTCACCCATGAAGGCACCAATCAAGTGAAAGAATCCAAAATCAATATACTTGTACATAGATATGAACTGTTTAAAATGGAATCAAATGAATCCATTGCTGATATGTTTATTAGATTTACTGATATTGTGAATGACCTTAAAAGCCTTGGAAAGTCTTATACTAACAGTGATCTAGTTATCTTGTTGATGGATTAAAGCATAATTTGTTAAGCATTAGTTAATTATGTGATAAAGGTTTTAAAGTTATCTTTGAATCATCTGTTTGCATGGTTACAAATCATGCTGATGATAGTATGAAATTTATTGGTCATAGGCATGTAAATGTTTATATTGTAGATCTAAATGAGCTTAATGACCAAAATATTGAATGTCTAGTTGCCATGAATTCTAAATTTAATGAATCTAGCTGGTTATGGCACTGTAGACTTGCTCATGTTAGCATGGATTTGCTTTCCAAATTGATCAAAAGAGATTTAGTAAATGGTTTGCCAAAATTAAGTTTTGAAAAGGACAAAATTTGTGATGCATGTCAGTTTGGAAAGCAAACTAGAGTTTCATTCAAATCAAAAAATGTGGTTTCAACTTATAGGCCTTTAGAACTTTTACACATGGATTTATTTGGACCAACTAGAACCACAAGTCTAGGTGGTAAGTGTTATGGTTTTGTAATCATTGATGATTTCTTCCGTTTTACTTGGGTTTTATTTTTAGCAAGTAAAGATGAAGCTTTTTTTGCATTTTTAAAATTTTTTAAAAAAATAACAAATGAAAAAGGTTTTCAAGTTTCATCTATTCGTAGTGATCATGGAAAAGAATTTGAAAATCAACATTTTGAAAGTTTTTGCAATGAATAAAGGAATTAGCCATAATTTTTCTGCACCTAGAACCCCTAAAAAAAATGGTGTTATTGAAAGGAAAAATAGAACCCTTGAAGAAATGGTCCGAACCATGCTGTGTGAAAGCAATCTCCCAAAATACTTTTGAGCTGAAGCAATCAATACAGCATGTTATGTTTTGAATCGAGCTCTAAGACCTATTTTGAAAAAGACACCCTATGAACTTTGGAAAGGTAGAAAACCAAACATAGGATATTTTCATGTTTTTGGATATAAATATTTTATTCTAGATAATGGCAAATCAAATCTTGATAAATTTGATGCAAAATCTAATGAAGGAATTTTTCTTGGCTATTCTACCAATAGTAGAGCTTATAGAGTATTTAATAAGAAAACCTTAGTGGTAGAAGAATCTATACATGTAGTATTTGATGAAACTAAAGAACTTCCATCAAGAAAGAAGGATGTAGTTGATGATGTAGGTTTACTTGAAGGAGTGCACAACATCATACTAAAGGAAAAAAAAGGCTCAAATGAACAACTTAATCAAGAAGACAGCATTGAATCACTCCAACAAACTGAATCTCAAGGTACACAAGATTTAGAAAAAGAATGGAGGTATGTCCACAATCACCCCAAAGAACTTATTATTAGTAGTCCATCTCAAGGGGTAAGAACTAGGTTTTCATATAGAGATGCATGCAATCATTTAGCTTTTGTTTCACAAATTGAACCAAAATATTTTGATGAAGCTAAAGATGACCCTGATTGGATAAATGCATGAAGAATAAATCAGTTTGAAAGAAATAATGTATGAACCCTAGTTGATAGAATAAATCAGTTTGAAAGAAATAATGTATGGACCCTAGTTGATAGACCAATAGATTATCCCATAATTGGTACTAAATGGGTTTTCAGAAATAAATTGGATGAGTATGTAAACATAATTAGAAATAAAGCAAGATTGGTAGTTAAAAGTTATAATCAGAAAGAAGGCATTGATTTTGATGAAACCTTTGCTCCAGTTGCAAGATTAGAAGCTATTGGATTATTACTTGCTTTTGCATGTTTCATGAATTTCAAATTATTTCAAATGGATGTTAAGAGTGCTTTCTTAAATGGATATATTGCTAAAGAAGTCTATGTAGAACAACCACCCGGTTTTGAAAATCATAACATCCAAACCATGTGTTTAAATTGAACAAAGCCTTGTATGGTTTGAAACAAGCACCCCGGGCATGGTATGATAGATTAAGCAAATTCTTGATAAGTAACAATTTTATTAGAGGAAATATGGATACTACATTATTTATAAAAAGAGAAAATGATGATATGCTCATTGTGCAAATTTATGTGGATGACATCATTTTTGGTGCTACTAATGAAATCTTATGTCAAGACTTTGCTAAGCTCATGCAGAGAGAGTTCGAGATGAGAATGATGGGTGAACTCAACTATTTTCTCGAACTTCAAATAAAGCAAAATGTAGATGGAATCTTCATTAGCCAAAGCAAATATACAAGAGAAATTCTGAAGAAATTTGGCATGGAGAATTCCAAATGTGCCGGTACCCCTATGAGCTCATCTTGCAAACTTGATATGAATGATAATAGTAAAACAGTAGATTTAAAACTTTATAGAGGCATGATAGGATCTCTCTTATATTTAACTGCTAGTAGGCCTGATATTTTGTTTAGTGTATGCATGTATGCTAGATTTCAAGCTAATCCTAAAGAAACACATTTAAATACTGTAAAAAGAATCTTAAGATATTTAAATGGTACTAAAAATCTTGGTCTTTGGTATGCTAAGCAATCCACTATTAATTTGATTAGTTATTTAGACTTTGATTTTGCTGGTTGTAAAATTGACAGAAAATCAACTAGTGGAACTTGTCAATTTCTAGAAGTTAACTTAATCTCATGGTTTAGTAAGAAACAAACTTCAGTTGCTTTGTCTACAGCTGAGGTTGAATACATAGCTGCTGGAAGTTGTTGTGCTCAAATCTTATGGATTAAGCAACAATTAGAAGATTATGACATTAAACTTAAAGACATTCCCTTAAAATATGATAATACTAGTGCCATTAATTTGACTAAAAATCTAATTTAGCACTATAGGACCAAGCACATTGAAATTAGATATCATTTCATTAGAGATCATATTCAAAATAGAGATATAATTCTTGAATTTGTTAGTACTGACAAGCAATTAGCTGATATTTTCACAAAACCCCTTGATGAAAATAAATTTTATGAAATTAGAAGAGAACTTGGCATGTTTGACCCCCTGTCAGAATGAGTCAGCTACATAGATTGATTTTTTAAATTTTTTTTGGATATGCTTTTAATGATTAAAAATCATGACAATTAGTCCAACTGACCCCTCTTCATGATTCCATAATATGCGTAGCTTGTAAAAATCATTTTGTGTGAAATTTCTTAGATTTTCTGGGGCCCTAGCATCATTTTTCCCCATGTTAGTCGACTAACATGGAGTTAGTCGGCATGGGAGTCGACTAACTCCAAGAAACTCTCAGCCTTTAAAAGGGACCGAGCGTCTCTTGGTGTTTCACTCTTCCATTTCCTCCCAAACTCCTCCAAACTCTTCCCCAAAACTTAGAACCCTCTAAATCCCTCCCTCCACTCTCTCTAGATACCTCCCTTCCTCCAGATCTAGTGCCCTAACTCCATGGCTTCGCGGACGAGGGTTCCCCGTGCGCGGCAAGATGAAGCCCCGGAGAGCTCTTGCGAGAAAGGCACACAAGCTCCTGCCGTGCCTTCTCCCTCGAGGTTCTTTGGCATCCAATCCTTGTCTACAAGAGCCATCTCCAATGGAAGGATCGTGGACTTTGGTTTTCTTGCACGGGAACTGTTCACCATTGGGCTGATGCTTCAACAAAGGGGATTGAGCTACATGTACAAAACAGAGGTTGCCATCTACCCAAAACTGGTAAGGGAGTTTTATCAGAATCTTTCTGTTGATTATACATCTGCATCTTCTATGGTGAAAGGGGTGAATATTGAGCTAAACCGTGCCACCATTGGTAACATTTTGAGAGTCCCTATTGGTGGGGTTTGTGAGGATTCACCTGAGGACAGGGCCCATAGGATTGAGACAATCCTTGCCATTGAGGATGGCGAAGGAGTAGACCGCTTGGAGGCCAACTCCCTAAATGTGGAAATGAGATTTCTCCATCATATTATCTCCAGGATTTTCATTCCCAAGACTGGTAGTTTCATCTGGTCACTGAGAAGGATCTAACCCTCATGTACCATATAGTCAGTGACATTCCTTATGATTTTCCAGAGTTGATGTTGACTGTGTGGAGGGAAATAGTCAACAGAGTTAGATCTGCTCTTCCCTATGGTATGCTTCTCACCCACTTCTTTAAGCATTTTGGAGTAAGATTGAAGGGTGAAGAATCTACCAAGCTACACCATTCAGACTTCTACAATGACCACTCTCTGCGCCGAATGGGTTTTGTTAAGATTAATGGGCGGTGGATCAGAGGAAGAGGCAAAGATGCAGAGGCAATGAGCCTACTGAGGCTGAGGGTCCATCTTCATCTTCACATAAGGAGGCTGGACCTAGCACTAGGCAGCAGCCTAAGGAGCCCACTGCACCACAGAGGACATTCATTAAGCTCAGTTAGGATCAGTTGTAGTTCATTGTCAGAGAGGTGACATCTGCACTCTCCAGCAGGAGTTCAGGGGATAGTGGCTCGTCTACAGGTGACTTTACTATGGTACCCCATATTTTCACTGTAAACGAGATCATGTCCCAGATGATGATGAGGTTGGATAGGCTGAAGCACTCTATAAATGTTATGAATGGAAGGCTGCTGATGCAAAAGATGAGAGATCATGGATCTGGATTTAGCCGTGACTCTGAGAAGATAGCCTGAGTAGCTGAAGAAGTGAGGCAGTTGAGGGCTCAAATTGTGACTTTTGGTGGAAGATCTGAGAGACTGGAGATGTCTATTGGTCTTTTTCACCATCTAGTCTCCACGATCAGTGATCAGCTAGCTCCAGTTGTATTTTAGTCACCTTTCCATCCTTTTCAGCCACCTCCTTAGCCTGGTTTCACTTCTGCTCACCCCCGCTCTAGGCCACCTTATGCATCCTATCGTCCTCCTCCATAAGGACGTGGCTCTGGATCTTTTACTCAACCTTCTGTTGTATCATCGGATGAGGAGTAGTTTAGGTTATCTTGCTATGTTTAGAATGTATTAGGATCTCTATGTATTAAAATGTTTGTATTAAAACTTGATGTTTGTAATGCTGTATTAAAATCTCATGTATGAAACTCTTTTGTATGAAATTCTATGTATGAAATCTTATGCTTAATGAAATGTTTCCATTTTTTATAATTCTGTGTATGAAATTCTCTTCTTATGAAATGTTTCATATTAATTATATGAGATCTTATATTTTAAATTTGTTATGAAAATTTTCAATATTGAACTATCAAGGATGAGATGTATAAAATTAAGTACTTAATCTTTCACTTCCTTTTTGATTGATGATAAAAAGGGAGAGAATGGACCCAAGAAAAGGTCAAAGAGGATAAGCACACATTTAAAAAGGAGAAGGATCTTCCTTGTCATGTTTCAGCAAATTTTTCAACAATTCTTCATAGTTCAGCAAGTTTCAAAAATCTTTCATTATGTTTTAATAAGTTTGCAAAGTTTTCAAAAAGTTTCAGCATATTTCAATAAGTGTCAAATGTTTCAAAAAGAAACAATGTGAGCATATATTTAGGGGGAGAAGAATGCAATCACATAAAATTGTTTAACAAAATTTGACCTCTTGAGAAGAAGATGGCCTTTTTGAAAATTTTCAACAAAAAGGGGGAGACAAAACTTGTTGGTTTCATCTTACTTTCATTTAAAACAATTGAGCTTCTTTTGAAAATTTTTCTTGAGAATTTTTGGCATCAAAAACCAAAGTTTCGGCACACTATGCAAATTTTTGGCATGCCTTTGGCACATATATATTTAACTACCGAAACTCTGAATTTTTAGAATCAAAATTATAATTTCAGCATGAAGACAAAGTTTATTAGCATAAATCTTCATCCCCAGCACATAACTTTTGCATTTGGCATTGAATTTAATCATTTTGGCACAAATTCAACTTTTTCATGAAAAATTCAGATTTTTGCTGAAAATTTAGCTTTTTGGGTTAAAATTCACTATAAATCCCAACAAAAATCTGATTTCTTTGAATTCAAAACATAGAAAATGAATATCATATTGTTTTTGAAAGACTGATAAAAATTTTTAACTTTTGACTCATATTCTCACTTTTGACACTCTTTTCAAGATTTTTGGCATAAATCTTATATATGAAACTGACTTAAAAATTTCTCATGACATGAGCCAAATAATCTCAACCTTGTGCTAAGTTCAATGCTGCATTGCCTTAAATTATTATTTTAATTTTATACTTAATGGTTTTGTCATCATCAAAAAGGGAGAGATTGTTAACCTCGCATTGATTTTGATGATCACAAAACAATTAAGTAGGTTACTGATGATTTTGGTGTAGATCAATGTGACATGCAGGTATATTAAGAGTCACCAAGAGTATCTAAACGGATTCCAAACTTTAAAATGAGTATATGGTTCAAGAGAGAGTTCCAAGATCTGAGAAGGATGATTCAAGGTCAAATTAAGTAAATCTCAGATGTTTGGCAATGTTCTCAAATAAAGAAAGTCCAAGTTATGAAAGCTATGGTGCTTATTTTCTTTGATTCAATGAGTTTCCTAATCCGTAAAATGATTTTGCAAGTTTTGAAGACTTTAGTCAACTCTCACGGCAACTATTGGAACTTGGAACGAAAGAATGAAGCCATTAGCCGACCCACATGCAAGCTAACAAGTCAAATCTGTGGCACAAATGACTAAATAGTGGATTAAACCATGTTAGTCAGCTCTAGAGTTGACTACTATGGTTATACAGAGAAAATCCGCATGTTAGTCGGCTCTAAAGCCGACTACTGTGGCAACCACAGTAGCCTGGACTATGTTAGTCGGCTCTAGAGTCGACTAACCTGGCCTGGGATGAAGAAAATCTCAGGTTAGTCAGCTCTAGAGCCGATTAACACCCTGGGATGGTTCAAACGACTAGTTCTGATATTCCAACGTTCAGAAACGGCCACTCCAATGGTCCAATCCCTCAATCAACTATAAATACGAGTTAATGGAATGGATTAGAAAGAGAAAAAGTGGATATTTGAAGGATTACAAGTGAGAAAAAGAGAGATTTACCAAGTCAAATCCAAAGAAATTTCAGCCTGCTCCAGTTTTCACAAATCACTATTGCTGAAGTTCAAAAATCCTTTAAAGCTCATTCAAAGCTCCCACCAACCACTCCAGAACCTTCATCAAGTACTCTTAACTCCAGCATTCAAAGAAGTGAAGCTCATTCAAGGAAGAAAAGCTTCAAATCTGTAAAGTACTCTGTATTGTCTTTATTTGCTCACTAAGGAGCTATACTTGCTGAACTTATTTCACCTTGTAAACGGTTGAGTTTTAACTTGGTTGAAACTTATGTAGGGTGTGCCAAACCCTTAATTGGTGGATTGTAAAGGCTTCCTTGTACTTGGAAACAAGAAGCTAGCTGAGTAAGCTAGGTTGTAATCATTGGAGAACGATTAGTGGTGAAAATTCCCAAAGAGTTCTTGGGAAGTAGATGTAGGTGCAAGAGTTAGCACCGAACCACTATAAATCTTTGTGTTTGTGCGTGTGCCTTCCACTGTTATTCTTGTTTGTTTTAAGTTTGACATTTTACTCTCACATATTCTCATAGTTTTGCAAATATTGCACATCTTTGTTAAAATTTTAAAAAGAACCCAATTCACCCCCTCTCTTGGGTTGCTTAGTTGGGCAACACTTACTATTTCTATTAGGAATAAAAAATATTAAAATATACATGTAAGATTAGTATACATGAATAAAATGATAAATGAAAAAATAAAATCATTCATAAAGTAGTGAAGGTAGTGCTAATTAAGATCAAATTGAGAGAATGATAAATTAAATGAATTAAACATATACAACATTAGTCAAAGATACACTAACATTGGTATAAAAGAGTAATTTAATACGCACAGAAGAGAAAAAAGGGACTAAGATAAATCAAGAATTATTTGAAAGAAAATATTAAGAAAAAATTTTATATCCCTATATCTTGCAGAATGTATGTCCCTAAATTGAGCAGAATAAAGAAAAGGATTTATGTAGTCAACCTTCAACTAGTTTGAAATTAGGGCTTAATTATTATTTTTATTATATTTTTATTATTTTGTATTATTCTATAGATAACAAATTCTTATGAAGCAAAAAGTAAAAGTAATACTAATTGATCAAAGAGAATTACATAATCTGGCGATCAAGCCATCCATTATATTTATCTTGTAATGCTTGTGGAAGATCCCAATGATAAAGAGTCAAGTAAGGTTCAATCCCTGCGAGTTCCATGTACAACTTAAAATTAAAATAGTAACTGACTGTTTATGGGTGCAAGAATTTGTACAAATTTCATAGGATAGTTGACATAAATTTCCTCACTTACCTTTGGCTAGCAAAGGATTAATTAATTTATTGTAGTGGTCAATGCCTGCCTGATTGACTTCACCAGTACCATCTACATACTTCACCAGTACCATCTACATAAGCAATGAAAAAAGATCAAAAAACATGGAAATTTATTTTATTGCCAATATAATTTCAGAAGCAAGAATTATGCTATTCTTTAAAAGTTACTATGAAATGGACTCATTTGCTGGATGCCTTAGAAGCACCAACTCCTTGTCCAAACTATTTGGCCTTGGTTTTGTCGATCCTTTTTAACCACATCAAAGTCCAATACTTGATAAATTAAAATGCTTCTTTTCAAGGAGAGATTCAATTAGTGTGTGATTCAGAAGGCGACATTCCACCATATTTGTCACAAAAAATATAGAAGGAAAATTCTAGCCAGCATTGCTTAGGTCCCTCATTTTACTTTTCAACCTTCCTCACAAATTCAAGCCAATCTCATTACCCAAGAACCCCATTGAATCCTATCATTCAATAATTAGCATTTCTCATACTCCTATATACAGGTGGGTTAGCAAGTAATGCACTAAGATGTTGCTTTGATTTCTAAAGGGGTCTAATTATGTAGAGTTTCTTCTTTGGAGATTATTAAACTACTTCTCATGATGCTCTTATCATAAATCATGTTTAGGTCAATAGATGATTGCCAAGAAACTCTTCTATGTAAATCCTACCATATGGTAGAATGCAACATCCATATCACCTGACCATGGGAGCTTCATTATAACACACCTTGACAGTGCATCTTGTCACCATACCGATTGGAGCATTGGTCAACTTGAATTAATTTGGTCATAGTCTACATGCAGCATTCCAAGTCTTGTATGCTGGATACAAATTTAACAGGTCACTCTCCAAGCATGGGTCAATTTTTCTACTACCACAGTTTAATTGCATGGCTAAATCCAATCTATGATGGAATTCCATGTCATGTTTTGAAAAACCTCAAATTTTCTTTGAAACTGATTGAAGGAACTGCTCTATTCTCATTGTGTTTTCAAGATCTATACCAAGTTCACTAGATCGCTATTTGACATACCAGTATGAAAGCCATTAAATTTCAGCTTTTAAAAAAAAAAAAAAAAAAAAATCCTCGATATTGCTTGTAATTAATCACTCAAAATATTCCATAGAATTTCTTAAAAACAGCATAAGACAGGCTAGCCATTTAAGTAAGTGAATTCTTACTTGGAAAAATACACGACCATGCAATGGAAAACCTATAAGCATCCATCCCCATATCTGACATAAGTTGTATATCTTCCTGCCATTACAAATATCTCAATCCTTAGTATCAGAAAATTACCTTGATGGATAATATATTCAAGAACATCAGTGATAATTAAGTAAAACTACCTCGAAACGGTGATACTGATCAACAGCAACATCAGCATTGCTGAAATCAATCACCTTACCTGCACAAGCCAAATTAATCATCTTTGCATCTTTGCCTATTATTAATCAATATTATTTTAATTTTGTCACAATATTATAGAGACTTTCTTTTGTGTGACAAATTTAAAGTTTCAAATTACCAAAAGAATGAGCAAAGTTATCCCAAATAGTGGGTCCTCTTCCATCCTCCTCCACTGCTCCCTCATACTGAAGAAAGAGAGTAAAAAGAGAAGGTAATAGAGTATGAACAGATGAAAATTATAAGCATAAGTTTCATCTAATTATAAAGATTAAATGGACTTTTCTCTTTTAGGCTTACAACCACAAAGTGGCATCTATATTATTCATTAGCTCACCAGATGGATGGCTTTGATCTAGCCTACAAGGTAACCTTTTTCTTGATGAAATTATGAAAGGATACATACTGTTGGAAATTATGAAAATATCTTGATATCTAAGAGCCCCATGAATGGATATCATATCAAGAAGGAAGAGTACAAATGAACCACCTCTATTGAGGAAATAGAAGATCTATTAAAATGATTATTGAAATAAAAAGAAAAAAGTTGCTACCGTTCTCTCCAAAAGTAAGCAACAACAACAAAGTCTTAATTCTAGGATCAACTACATAATTCCTTTTTCTCCATTTTACTTGGTTAGAGTAATACTTTTTGTAAAACGTGAAGATATTTAATCTTTAATTATTATTTTTTCTTATATAATTTTTGGTCTACCTCTGCCTTTTTTTTCCTTCTATGGCTTTCTTTGGTAAATAAAGAAGTGATTCCCGAGGAATGCATTTCCTAGGAATTGATTGCCAGAAAAAAATTTCTAGAAAGATTTTTACAATATGCACATTTGGTTAGCATGGAAAAGAAACATGGAATATGGCTTTTTTTAGGCCGGTCATATTTGGTTAGCTATTCTATTTTGTTGCTCAGCTAAGTAACCCAAGAGAGGGGGTAAATTGGGTTCTTTTTGAAATTTTAACAAAGATGTGCAATATTTGCAAAACTATGAGAATGTGTGAGAGTAAAGTGTCAAACTTAAAACAAACAGCAATAATAGTGGAAGGCACACACACAAACACAAAGATTTATAGTGGTTCGGTGCTAACCCTTGTACCTACATTCACTCCCCAAGAATCCCTTAGGAATTTTCACCACTAATCGTTCTCCAACGATTACAACCTAGCTTAATCAGCTAGCTTCTTATTTTCAGGCATAAGAGAGCCTTTACAAACCACTAATTAAGGGTTTGGCACACTCTACATAAGTTTCAACCAAGTTGAAACTCAACAGTTTACAAGATGAAATATGTTCAGCAAAAACAACTCCTTAATGAGCAAATAAAGACAATAAAGAACGCTTTACAGATTTGAAGCTTTTCTCCCTTGAATGAGCTTTACTTCTTTGAATGCTAGAGTTAAGAGCACTTTATGAAGCTTCTGGAGTGGTTGGTGGGAGCTTTGAATAGGCTTCAAAGGATTTTCAAACTTCAGCAACAGTAATTTTTGAAAACTGAAGCAGGCTGAAATTTCACTGGATTTGACTTAATAAATCTCTCTTTTTCTCACTTGTAATCCTTCAAAAATCCACTTAATCTCTTGCTAATCCATTCCATTAACTTGTATTTATAGTTGGTTGAGGGGTTGGACCGTTGAAGTGGCCGTTTCTGACCGTTGGAATGTCAGAACTAGCCGTTATGAATCATTCAAGGGTGTTAGTCGGCTCCAAAGCCGACTAACCTGGGATTTTTCTCATCCCAGGCAAGGTTAGTCGGCTCTAGAGCCGACTAACATGGGTTTACCCACTGTGGTTGCCATAGTAGTCGGCTCTAGAGCCGACTATCTTGTGGAAACCCACTGTATGGTCACAGTAGTCGGCTCTAGAGCCGACTAACCCATAATTTTTTTCTGTAAAAACTTCTGTGACACATTTTTGACTTGATAGCTTGCATGTGAGTCGGCTAATGGCTTCAATCTTCCATTCTAAATTCCAATAGTTGCCATGTGAGTTGACTAAAGTCTCCAAAACTTGAAAAATTATTCCATAGATTAGGAAACTCATTGAATCAGGGAAACTTAGTACCATAACTTTCACAACTTGGATTTTCTTCATTTGAGAACATTGCCAAACATCTAAGATTTACTTAATTTGACCTTGAATCATCCTTCTCAAATCTTGGAACTCTCTCTCTTGAACCATATACTTATTTTAAAGCTTGGAATCCATTTAGATACTCTTAGTGACTCTTGTATGTCTGCATATCATATTGATCTACACCAAAATCATCAGTAACCTACTTAATTATTTTGTAATCATCAAAATCAATGCGAGGTTAACATATTTTTTAGAAAATGGTTGGTTGTTTTCAAATTTATCTCTAGATTATACTATTAACTAAAATTAGTAGAGGGCAAAAATGAAAAAGTCCCTCCCTTTTTCGATTATCGAGCCATAGGAAGAGCTCTTCCCTATCTTTATGATAGGTTTGAGATTTTCCTATGGCCATGAGAAATATCTTCTCTTGAAAAAAAGGCAATTTTTGTTGACTAATATTGAAAGCTCCAACCAAACAAAGGGATAACTTCAGTTTCTGAGAAAGACACTTTTCTATAAGAATGAAGTGCTTACCACATGGAGCCTATATGTATCAAATTACTCTTTCAAACTAGTACTACCTAAGGTTTATATTGTAAATATTCAAACTGTTTAAGTCATCATTATCTTATTTTATCCTTTAATTAATATTACATTTATCTTTTTATGAATAATTTTATTTCTTATTTTATCTTTTTTTGTATTAACATGCATCTATCTCAATATTTTCATTTTATCAACATTCATCTTATGTAAATGTAATTTTCTAACTGCCCAACATTTTGTATAATAAAGCATAATTGATCTTATATTTTTTTTTTTTCGACTTGATAAGTTTTTTATGATTATATAATATTTTAATTAAACTTTTTCATTTTATCTAACTTACTTTAATCTTATAGACAATATTATCTCAATATCTTCTTTCTTATGAATAATTGATCTTAAATATTAATAATTACTTTTAAGAACTTTACCTTAATTTTTATTCTACCTTCATCTCTATTTTTAGTTATATTAAAATTATAGTACATAATTCTGTCATTATCCTACTTAACCTAAAATTTTTAAATTTTAATACACTTCTCTATAATTTCAACTTATGATTAATCTCAATCTTATTTTCATTCACTAGTATAATATCATATTTAAATAATATGCACCATAAAATATCAATTCAAATGTGTCCAGTGAGTTCATCCATAACTAATACAAAAAAATAATGATTAAGAATAGATTCCTAATATAAACTTATTATAACTAAAAACTTATTGATATTGTTGCTGGTAGTTTTATACTACTAATTGCTTCATTATATATGCTCTTTACTATACTAATATATCAAATCAATACTCTTTTTGTTTTTTAATACTTACCTAAGATTTTTCTTGGAACTCTATTATATGCTTTTTTTAAATCAATAAAAACTATTCAAATATTTCATCTCTTTTCTTTATATTTTTTTATTAACCTTCTATAGAGAAAAATAATTTTTATAGTTGATCTTCATGATATAAAATTATATTAATTCTTTAATATTTTTGTATTATATCTCAATTTATTCTCAAGTACTGACTCTCAAAGTTTCATAGTATGACTCATGACTTTAATAACATAATAGCTAGAGCAATTATGAATGTCACCTTTATTCTTCTAAATTTGTACTCTTCTTTCATTTATCAAGCATCTTCTTTGTCTCTAAAACTTATTAAATAAATTGGTCAATTATGTTACTCCTACATTTTTTAAACATTTTCAAACATTGATAGAATTTCTTTTAGGTCTCACTGCTCCTATTTTCATCATTCTCATAGCTAATTTTATTTCAAATATCCTAATTTTACAAGTATATTTGATATTACTATCCTTCATGAAATTAGTAAGATTTTACATTATCTATATAATTTTTATTTAATAATTTTTTAAAATAACTTCTTTATCTTGCTTTGATCTTGTCTTTCTTAACTAAATCTTTTGGATTATTATCTTTAATGCATTTAATTCGAATTATATCTCTAGTTTTCTTTTCTCTTAGTCATGCAATTCCATATATATCTTTCTTCATATTTAATTTCTAGCTTGTGATATAACTATTTATATGCCTTGAATCTAGGCCTATATATTACTTTTAGTTTCTTTCTTAGCCATCTTATAACTTCTATATATGTCTCTATTCTTATATTTTGATTGTCTTTTATATCACTTTCTTCTAGCCTTAATCATTAATTGAACTTTCTTATTCTACTATAAAGTTATTCTTACTACATAACTCTTTTTCTTTTAACTCTCCTAGCATTTCTATAGCTATTTTTCTAATACTGTTAGCTATTTCTTCACATATAGTATTGACTTTCCCATTTAGACTTTATTTTTGTTCCCTCATTATCTATCATTAAAAATTATTATTTTTTTCTTCTTTAAATTCTACCACCTAATCCTTAAATTCTTATATTCTTTAGTCCTTCTCCTTCATTTTCAAATATATGTATCTATAACCTTATAATCCTTACACAAAACTTGATCAATCTTTTTAGTTAAAAAAAAATATGTTATTAAATACAAATTAATAAAAATTATTCTTTTTTAAACATATATTAGTTAATACTAAATTATATACCATTACAAACTCTAAAATAAAATCTTCTTCTCTATTTTTATCTCTAAAACTATAACCTCCATATAGTCTTTACATTACATTTTCTATATGTACATTTAAATCTCCTCTAATAATTATTTTTCTTCACTAGAATCTCTTGAATTACTCTATTCATATCCTTTAAAAGCATTGTTTTGTAACATTATTTGAACCTACATAAGGAGCATAAGCATTAATAATATTGATAGATCCCTTTCTAAGTATTAATTTGATTAAAATTATTCTATCTCCTATTCTCTTGATGTCTACAATTTTATTTTTCAAACTTCTATTTATAATAATTTTTATTTTACTTTTATTCCTATCTTTTCCTGTATACTAAAGTTTATAACCATCAATCTCTTTTATCTTTCTTCTATCACCTAGTCTCTCTTACAAAAGCTACACTAATTCTTCTTCTAGTTATTATATTTATTAATTTTTTATTAATAATTCTATATTCCTAGTTGCCAAATTTTTTCTGCTTCTTTACTGAACTAACTTCTTTACCCATATCCATCTCTAAAAGTGTGAAAACCATGCTTACTTTCCATCATACTTGATCACCAATGTGATGCATCACTTTTTAGGGACACCTTAGCTAACCTTTGCAAACTTTTCATTACACTTATGGTCCAATGTAGCGTATTACAAGTAGGGAATATCCTAATAATTTTCTTCATTAGACTCATATTTATAGGATGTAACTATAATTTTATGCTGACCATTAACCTACTGCAACACTCATGGTAAAGATTATATGCTCTCTGAAATATAATTAATTTTTATTAGGGAAAAAAGAATCTTTCATTCTTATTCTCTTGTTGAAAGCTTGAAATAGTGCCTTTTTTTCTTGTGAAAAAAAACCCCATACCGTTAGTGCGAGGAGAGTTCTTGTGGTAGCATCTTTTTTTCAATCAAATTCTACTTTCTTGAATTTTTATGCTATTTATTATTTTCCAATGAAAAAAAATGAAATCATTATATTCTTCTTTACATTATTTTTGGTAAGAAAATGCTCTTCTTTTTCCCATCCATTGAACAAAAAAATCGAAAGAAGAAAAAATTCCATGAATGAAATTTATCTTTCAGATAAGTACAAGAAACAAAAACACATATATTGGTACACAAATATGCACTTAGCAAAAAAAATGGAGTTTTACTCAAGATAACAAATGAAATTGGTACTTGGTTCTTAATACATGATTAATTTAAAAATAAAACAAATGCATAGAAAATCCATATATTCCATTAGGCTCTTATATTTTTCTAAAGGAATTTGTATTTAATACGTACAAATTTTTAAGGAGGAGAAAGAAATACCAACCTGATAAGCAGAAGAAGTTGTTCCAAAAACAAATCCCATTGGAAAACTCCCCCTACTTAGTCCTCCATTATTTGAGAAGCACCTCTGTATCAATAACATAACCGAAAGTAAGGCCAAGAGATTTATTTTGAATATCATTATTCTCACAGAGAGAGAGAGAGAGAGAGAGAGAGAGAGAGAGAGAGAGAGAGAGAGAGAGAGAGAGAGAGAGAGAGAGAGGGGTGGCTTAGATTAAATTTAAATCTTCAAAGGGACATGAAAAGAGGAAGGCGAGGGCTTAGATTAAAGTTAAATCTTTCAAAGGCACATGAGCTGACACTTAATAGACACTGAATATTTTAGTTGAAGATTTATTGAGAGTAAGGTTATCCTATAGGATAAAGGTGTGCTGGTTTCACTATAAAATGAAATGCCCCTCTGTCCTACTTTATTTTAACAACAAGTGTCCTACTTGAATATCTCGATCAATAAGCTCTGTTTCTCTACCCTTTCTTTCTTTCTATTTGTTTGTTTTATTTTTCTTCTTTCTTTCTTCCTTCCTATTTTTCCTTCTCTTCTTTCTTTCTTTTTTCTTTCCTATTTTTCCTTCTTTCTTTTCTTCTCTCTTTCTTTTTTTCCTTTTCCTTTTTCTTCTTCATACTTTCTTTATTTTCTTTTCCTTTCTTTATTTTCTTCTTTCTTTTTCTTATTTTTTCTTTCCTTTCATTCATTTTTCTTCTCCTTTACTTTCTTTTCTTATTCTTCTTCCTTTCTTTTTCTTTTTTATCCTTTCTTCCTTTTTCCTTTATTTCTTTCCTCTTTCCTATTTTTCTGTATGGATGGATCTCAGATTCTTGCCATTGTCTTGATTTTATTTTCTCATAGACACAAGACAACATAGCAGAAATGCCCTCTATCCTACTAGAAGTCGAAACCTTGGTTGAAAGGGGCAAAGTGTGAATTAGAGTGTGAAGTGAGTGATTATATTGCCTAATCTTCTTTCTATAAGCATTCACCCATAGAGGTCACAAAAGATGGCCCTATTGGTCCATTATCTTTTAAAAACACCGCCACGAATTAGTAGACAACCATATCATACCTATTTCAGCAAGTGTTATTATTACAACACATTGGCAAATTTGACCATGAGTTTATATTTATGGAAAAATATGCCTTCTAGAAACCCCAAAATATAATAAATACAATTCATACAAATTGGGTTACAATATTCAGGCTCATGTCACATTGATGATCTTGGACAAATTTCTTTCTATGCAGTAGCTTTACAGCGATAAAGATATCAGCAATAATTCAGGCAGACTTTAACAAGTTTTGGAACCATTGAACAGAGTTCTTAGGGTATCTCTTCAGATTGTCTTTGTAATCGACGAAATATAGACCAAATCTTGAAGTATATCCAGCAGCCCATTCCCAGTTGTCGAGAAGAGACCACACAAAATATCCTTGGACGTCGCACCCATCATCCCTGCATGGTATAAATAAGAAACACAAGCTATTTTATTAGCACCAATAAAGTCGAACAACTTATGTGAAAAGATCAAAGAGCCCAAATAATACATTCTTTGCTAGTTATTTTAGGTAAGACCCTAAGTTGTGATAAATAGTATCAAAGGAAATTCATATGGGTAAAAATATGAATCAAGGGACACTATAGATGGGCTTCATGTATTTGTGATTAGATTTGAATGTAGATTTAGATATAAACCCTTAGCTTGGTGAGGATGCTTGAACGGAGAAGTATGTGAAAGCCTATATTGATGAGTATTTAGTCCTACATTGGAGAGATTCTAAATACTTAATGTATAATCTAAGAGCCTAAATAATATCTTCTTGGCTATCCTTTTTGAATGAGATTCTGAGTTATGACAACATAACTTTATCACCTATACATAATGGATTCATTGCCTCCTAATCACATCTCTAAAATTTAGCAACCACTCTTTTTTGATTAAAAAAATAGTAGTAATTTTTACTTGGTTATGAATTAGAACACTGTCATTTGTTTTTTTGGCATCCTGACAAGGCATATATGGTTAATAATAATCTGTTCGTATCTATATTTTTGTGAGCAAAATGGAGGGAGAACTCCATCTATTTCGTTAGGAAAACGAAGAGCAAGCTACAAGCAGGTTTAAGCCGCAAGAGGAGGGGAGGAGAAAGAGAGAGTGAAGAAAAACAAAGCTTTTGCTCATGTACCAGAAGTATAAGGTGAACAGTTTCCTTGACAGATGGCTACTTCAGTGATCTTCCCAGTCCGAATTATATACCTGAGTTCTTTTGACTCAGGGAGTTCATAGATTTGTTTCTTGGATGGAAGATCTCATAGGTGTTATGTCTATCCTATTTTATTTGGTTGTCCTTTAAGAAAAATTGTAATAAATGGTCAAGATAACTGTATAACATTAGTAAGAAGGACATAGCTAATGCATAGGCTGCTTATGTTTGTGAGATAATGCAATTGGCTAGACTTTCTAAGTTCTTATTTTTCTTTAGAAAAATATTGCGACGTTATCTATGGAGCCCAGTGTTCATTTTCAACTCTTCCTATGAAATCTTATGTATGGATATTTTAGAAGAAAAATCGTTAAGTGAGTGCCCCAAGTTAATGAGAACTATTTTGGATCTGCACTAGATGCTTAAATGTCATCAACATAGGGTTGGATGAAACTACAGGGACAATCTACAGTCTATGTTCTCATCACACTGGCAAGTAATAAATACCTTATGGCAGCAGACAAGTTCGCGAGATAGTCGCTATGGTATTTGATCCTCTTGTCATCCTTTAGAGCATCCTTAATGGAGATAAATGGGTTATTCCAATCATCCATGCCTGCAAATCAATATAAAACTCATTATGACCACTGACACCTAATAATGACATATTTAACTTAGCAAAAGATGCTTACCATTTTCTGTGATAATAACTGGTGGATTACCATATTTCTGCTTGATGTAGTTCATTAGGCTTCTTAATCCTTGTGGTACAAAATACAGCCATATGGAATTAGCCTGCATGCATGCCAAAATCAACGTTCCAAGGCTTTAATTGCAGTAAACATAATATCGCTGAAGGGCAGGAAAACCGTGCCTGCACACTGGAGTAATTTGTAGATCGAACCCTAAAATGTAGAGCGTTGTCTAATATCATCCTTTAGGCTACTTCTCTGTGCATGTTATTACTGTGAACAGTAGCTCTTTCTGGAACTGTAAGGGTTCCTTTATCAATAGATGAGGGGCTGTCTCATACAAAACAAATACATGCTGTAGAAATAGCTTAATACCAACTTTTCCAAAGGCGGAATGCATCTAACAATAATTTACAAGTTAAGTTTGATGTGATTCCTTTGTGACTTATGGTACTTAAAACCTATCTAGTGTCACATGTTGGACTAGATGGTACTTTGACCATTGAATAGAAGACCTGAATATGTCAAAGCATATAAGACAGCAACTTTGATCATAATTTACAACTAAGCAATACCTTATCTCCTATTGGTCTCCCATCCTTGAAGGCTGCATGTGATCAACAATAGAAACAACGTTAATGACAGATGGACATCATATTCAAATACAAAAACAAATTTAAACAGAACTAACTGGGATATATGTATATAACTCCTTCAATCTTCATCATCGATTTTGGAAACTTTGTTAGTGGTTTGGAATTCATTCACTCAGAAAGCTTCACTCTTGAAAAGTTAACAAACTATGTGAATTGGTGTTCCTGGTCAGAACAACATTCGGCTCAACATGAGCCCATTGTGAACCTGAAGGCCAGACGATGGGAAGGAAGATATCCATATCATATGAAATTCAATCTTTGAAATAGAAGATAAATATCCAGTTATTTTCAGTTATACAAAGAAAATATATAGCGAATGCACTGTAAACTCACGCAGAGTGATGGCACCAGAATCTGCAAGCGTATCATTGAGAAGTATATTTATTATATTAGTCGAATTGTGCTTGGCATAGTATGTGGTGTAGTGGTTTATGCCCACAAAATCCAAGGACCCCTTAATCAGAGCAGCCTCAGCAGTTGAAAACTTTGGCAACCTATTTCCAACTCTTGTCCTCATTGTACTTGGGTAATCCCCAAAGAATAAGGGATCCATAAACCTGTTGTTTGATCAAAATAACAATGGTGTTAGTATATTTTCAGTATATTGATTGTCAAATTATGTAGGTCTTGAGTTTTCTCATGTGTATGCTCATATCCATGAAGCGAAGAACAGGATGGGATTATAAAGGTAGCCTCAACATACGGTCTCGTTGATATAATACAATCAATTAATACATGCAAACAATTAGTAGCACTATGAAAGGTATCACCCTGATTACCCCAGCCAAAGAAGAGGAATCAATTTCCATTTATCCCATGCATGTAGTTGTTTTAAATTAATCATGGAGAATTTTCATCATTAGTAGTAATAAATTTTGCAAAAGTGCTTTGTTTTATAGGCTGATACTTTTGAAAAATAGCAAAACTTAGACTACCAGGCCAGAGTATGAAAGTTCATGAAATGAAAAATAAAGAGGATGGCTTAAAACCTCACCATCCAAACTGGAAATCTTGTGCTCTTTGTGTTGCATCAATATCTTCACTTGAGTTTGTCATAGGTATAAACCACATGACATCAAATGCTATCCCAAGAGTTCCATGTTGTGTTGCCTGCATATCGAGACCAAGTTTGTGGAATGAGTGTGAAAATTTTTTGAGAAATAAGATGGGAACACCACTACCAGGGTTCGAACACTCGGCCTCCTAAGAAGAGAGGGGTGCCAACCAGCTGAGCTATGGCTGGCCAGCAAGTTTGTATCAAAATTACTCTTGCACTTGTTCGAAGGACCATTATGTCACATGTACAAGCATATGCACTATCACATGCATGCATGTATATCTATAGCATTAAATTGTGCAGCTGCAATCATATCCACATGAGCATTTTTTGAAAAGAGATGCATGTAACCTGGATTACTGTTGTAACAATATAGCACTAGAAGTATGCTTGTTTTATATTTGCCCATAACTTCCAGTGTCATGGGCAGCATTTTTGGTCTCAAATTTAAATAGTATGATATGCTAATTTACCTTGTACTTTCTCCTATAAATGTCTGCCACAGTAGCATGAGATATGAGAACATTGTGGGCCACGATATATGGTTCGGTTGCTGAATTCCCTCCTCGACAGAATAGGTGTAGGAGAATCGAGCAGCGTCCAGGGGCTTGAAGACCAACATCATAACCTTGGATTGCAAATGTGTGAGGCTCATTGAAAGTCATCCAGTGTTTGACCCTGTCTCCAAACTCCCTGAAGCATGTCTCTGCATAATTTGCATAGTCCTTGCTGCGTATGATCAAAGTGATTGTGTTCATGTTTTACAGGTAATTTAATCATCTTAATGAAAGGAGAAATGAATATATAACAGTGAATTGGTTGAGATATCTGCTCCCAATACCTACAGCCATCAAGTTCTTTCCTCACCATGTTTATGGCCAAAGCCTAAAGTCCTGTTGGTTTATTAGTGGAACTAAAGCAGCTATCATGGAAAGTTCTGTTTGTACTGAATCACCCAGATGGCCTATGATGATCCTAGCCTTATTAGCAGTTGATTGTGTTGGATGAGAAGCAAGCTCTGTGTACTGAAGTGAATGGAAAAGCAACCAAATATCTATAGCAAGCCAATTACAGCGAAAATGATGCTTTGCTACTTTATGATTTATGTCAGCCTAAGGTTCTGGAAGGGTGAGATCATCTTTTGATCACCAATTGTGTATAGTGCAAGATATTCTTTAGGAATATATGTCATAGATAACAAATTCTCATGAAGTGAAAATAATAATAAAAAAAAGGTAATACTAATTGATTGAAGAGCATTACATAATTTGACGATCAAGCCATCCATTGTATTTGTCTTGTAATGCTTGTGGAAGATCCCAATGGTAAAGAGTCACAAATGGTTCAATCCCTGCAGGTTCCAGGTGTAATTTAAATATTAAAACAGTCAGTGGGATACAAGAATTTATACAAATTCCATAGGATGGCTGATATAAATTTCCTCATGTACCTTTAGCCAGCAAAGCATTAATTAATTTATTGTAGTGGTCAATGCCTGCCTGATTGACTTCACCAGTACCATCTACATAAGGAAATAAAAAGAAGATCCATAAACATGAGGATTTGTTTCATTGCTGATACAATTTCAAAAGCAAGAATCTTTCTATTCTTTAAAAGTTACTATGGAAGAGATGGATTCCCTTGCTGAGATAGTAAGAAGCACCAATGCCTTATCCAAACTTTTTGGGCCTGGTTTTTTTGATAAATTGAAACATTCTTTTAGAGGAGAGGTTCAAAGTTTGATTCTAGAAGGTGGCATTCCACCATATTTCTCATAAAAAAAATACAAGGAAAATTCAAAGCCAGCACTAAGGTCCCTAGTTCTACTTTTCAACCTTCCACACAAATTCAAACCATTCTCATTAGTCATGTCTCCCATAGATTGCCATCATTCAAACTTAGAATTTCTAGATTAGATGATTTCTTGATTTGTAAGATGGATCTAATTACTACAAGACTTTGCAGAGTTTCTTCTTTGGAGACTATTCAACTATTTCTTATGTTTATCATGTCATGTTCAGGTCACTAAAAAACTGCAAGAATCTCTTCTGTGCAACTCCTGCTATCTATTGAATGCAAAGTCTATACCATTTGACCATGAGAGATTCATTATAACACACCTTGACGATGCTTCTTGTCATTACACCAATTGGAGCAATGGTCTACTTGAATCAATTTGGTCATAGTTTAACATGCAGCGAGAGGTTCAAAGTTTGATTCTAGAAGGTGGCATTTCACCATATTTCTCATAAAAAAAATACAAGGAAAATTCAAGCCAGCACTAAGGTCCCTAGTTCTACTTTTCAACCTTCCACACAAATTCAAACCAATCTCATTACTCATGTCTCCCATAGATTGCTATCATTCAACCTTAGAATTTCTAGATTAGATGATTTCTTGATTTTTGAGATGGATCTAATTACTACAAGACTTTGCAGAGTTTCTTCTTTGGAGACTATTCAACTATTTCTTATGTTTATCATGCCGTGTTCAGGTCGCTAAAAGACTTTGAGAATCTCTTCTGTGCAACTCCTGCTATCTATGGAAGGCAAAGCCTGTACCATTTGACCATGAGAGCTTCATTATAACACACCTTGACGATGCATCTCGTCATTACACCAATTGGAGCAATGGTCAACTTGAATCAATTTGGTCACAGTCTAACATGCAGAATTCCAAGTCTTGTATTCTGACTATGAATTTAATAGTCATATGCCAAGCATAGGTCTTTTCTATTGTCATATTCCAAGCATATTTGCATGGTTAAATTGAAGCTACGATGGAATTCCAAGTCATTGAAACTGATGGAAGAAACTACTCTATTTTCACTGAAACTGTTCAAGACCTAAACCAAGTTTACTCTTATCACTCTTTGACAAGACAGTATGAAAGCCATTAAATTTCAAGCTTCTTAAATGTTTAGGTTCAAATCCTTGGTTCTGCTCCAAACCAAAAAGAAAAAGAGAAAAAAACATCTTTTTAACATAATTTTTAATTTTGTATTAATTACTCAAATATTTCATAGAATTTCTTAAAATAGTCATAAAACAGACTAGACATTTAAGCAAGTGAATTCTTACTTGGAAAAATCCGCGACCATGCGATGGAAAACCTATAAGCATCCATTCCCATATCTGACATAAGTTGAACATCTTCCTGCCATTACAAGCATCTCAATCCTCAGCATCAGAAAATAATTTTTTTGGATAATACATCTGAAAACAACAAGACTAATTAAGTAAAAAATTTACCTCGAATCGGTGATACTGATCGACAGCAACATCAGCATTGCTAAAATCAATCACCTTGCCTGCATAAGCTAAATTAATTATCTTTGCATCTAATTAATCACTGCTATTATAATTCTGGCAATATTATAGAGACGCTTTCTTTTGTGACAAATTTAAGGTTTCAAATTACCAAAAGAATGAGCAAAGGTATCCCAAACGGTGGGTCCTCTTCCAGCCTCCTTCACTGCTCCCTCAAACTGAAAAGAAAAAGGGCCAAAAAAAAAAAGGTGATAAGAGTATCTACAGATTAATTATAAGAATAATTTTCATTCAATTATAAAGCTTAAATGGACTTTCTCTTTGAGGCCAACAACTGCAGGGTGGCGTCTCTAGGGTCCACCTGATGGACGGCTCTGATCTAGCCTACAAGGTGACCTTTTTTTTTTATTATTATTGATGAAACTATGAATGGGTCTAATACTGTAGAAAATTACGGAAAGGTGCACGGATGGATAGCTAAAAGAAACAGTACACAGGAACCCACCACCCCGTTTAAGGAGGAACAAGATCTACTGAAACGGTCATTGAGATTTTTTTTTTTTTTTTGAAAAAAAAATATTTTTGCTACTATTCTCTATCAGAAGAAAAAAAAAAAAAAAAATCTTTTGTTCTCTTTTCTCTCGTTTAAGGCTTGAAACAGTGGATTATTTTTTTCCTGTGGGAAAAACTTCCATGCTGTTAGAGTGAGGAGAGTTCTTAGGTTGGCATCTTATATTGCATCAAATTCTTGACATTATTTTTCATATGAAAATTCTCTTCAACTTCCCATCTTTTGAACAAAAAAGAACAATATATATGAATATATCTTTCAAATACGTATCATAAATAACAAATTATGACAAAAAAAATTGGCACTCGGTTCTCAAAACATGAAGAACTGGAAAAAAATATATAAAAGTCTGAAAAAATCAGCATACTCCATTAAGCTCTTTTACATTTTTTTTAAGAGCTCTCATATTTAAGGAGGAGGAAAAAAAAAAAAAAAATGCCAACCTGATAAGAAGAAGAAGCTGTTCCAAAAACAAATCCCTTTGGAAAGCTCCCCCTACTTAGTCCTCCATTATCTGATAAACACCTCTGCATCAAAAACGCAACCAAAAGTATAGCAAGGAGATGCCTTTTGAATGGCATCATTGTCCCTCAGAGAGAGAGAGAGAGAGAGAGAGAGGGGGGGGGGGTGGGGGTTGGATGACGATAAGAGTACAATCTTAACAGTGACATTTATAGAGAGGGACATGGGCTGGAACCTTGTGGACACTGAAGCTTGCTGGCAGGGTCAAAGGTGTGAATTGGGAAGGGGTGTTCGGCTTAGAAGACCAAAGTGTGAAGCTAATGGCCAGATTGCCTAGTATTCCTCCACACGCATTGGCACGTAAAGGCCACAGAAGATGGCCCCATGAGTCCACTGTCCTAGAACGAACCCCACCGCCAGTTAGAAGACAACCATGCCAGGCTTTTTTCCTCCCCCACTTCTGGCAGTTGTGCTCTTATGTGACTCTAATGGTCGGCATTCAAGATACCTTTCTTTCTTCGACTTTTTTATTTGACCATGCAACACGTTATATGGAATGCCACTAAATACTTTACACCCACCCATGATGGCGAGGTCTAGCTTTTGTTTTGCCGTATTGCCATACAACGAGATCCATAATATTATTGCTTATAGTTAAAATAAACTTTTGATCATCAAACTTTGACTCAAATCCTTATATTTTTTATTGTTACAATTTAATCCTTCAAATTTAAGAATATTATATTCTTGTTACATGAAAGATAATTAATGTGTCATCCTAATGTAAACATATGAAAATTTTTTTCTATTATTTTAAAAAATATAACATTCTTAAGATATGATGAGCTAATTTATAGAAGCTGAAAGTTTGAGAATCAAAATAAATTAGGAGGACTAAAATTATATTTATGCTTTTTTTTTCAAATGGATATTATATGTTATATAATGATTAAATAAGGGAGTAGACTAACATGATGAATGAAGCTTGGCCCTATAATTTGGAGTCCATCTTCTTGTTACCATAATAAGGGGCTTGAAAAAGTAATCGAAGATTAGTTAGTTGACTTTAAAAAGGATGAAAAACTAAGATTATACTTTTATGTATCTATTTCTTTAAATTTTGCATCTTTTGTAGACATCGTGGTTGAGAATGAAAAAAGATACATGAGTGTCATGCGATGAAAACTAGCTGAATTAGATGGGTTTGATATGGGCAACTTCAAAACCGATGATATCTTTTAAATATATAAGTTTTTTCTTAGACTTTTCTTACTAGTTAGATAGTAATTAACCATATATCATTTCAATTAAATTACGAATCAAAGACTATATCTCTCCTTTAAATAATTTCAAATAATTTAAGGGATATGGCATGAACAAAATAGCCAAAGAGCAAAGGCTATAAATCACTTCTAGTGATAATCGCTTGATTCGCCGATGAGATATAAGTAGATAATTTGCATGTTACATTCTGACGATCGCTAGGGAGCTTAATGTGCTAAGCACTAATCCTTGATTACCATGTCCAAGTGAACTTAGCAACAATCATCGGTTGGATGATCATCAGCATTACCCTAGCCGCACCTTACTAAATTGAACTAATTTAGTAGTCTTTTATCTGCCAAAGAACTTCCTCTCAAGTAGCTAGCCTGTAAGGTATAATCCTCTTTATCTGCTAAAAGACTTGCCTTCAAGTAACTAGCCAGCACGCTCAAAGCCTCTTTATACAAGCAAGCATGCATATAGAGAATGTAGCCTTTAATGACACTAGCAAAATGCAAATAAAACACTTTGTGATACTATAGACTGCATAGAGGATGTACAGAAAATGGCTAACGATAAGAAGATTAGGCAATATATTTTCACATTAACTAAAGAGCTACTTTATCTGAAGTTGATCACATCAAACTTATTAACGTAAGGGACAGGTATATTTAATTCCACAAGATATAGTTTTCCAATTAAGTTTGGCAATCGTGCTTATTGGTGACCAAAAGAGTAGGTGACGAAAGGGACTAAGATAGAATAGTGCTTAGCTCTCATCACAAGCATCCTAATTCCCATGCAACAAGTAAAGCAAGTCATTCTAGGTAATGCAAATCAGAGGCAAAACTTAATCAAATAATTAAATTGTTTATTAGATGTCCTTATTAACTTTACTTGCGGCATTATATGTGCCATTATTTTAGAAAAATCCAAATTTGTCCTGCACCTATAATAGGATGCTTGGTCTAATAGCCCAATTTGCCCCACAAGTGATGTTTGCAGTCTTGAGTTTTCTGGAAATTGTAGCTCTTGATCTATTTTTAAGCAATTAGTTAAAAAACTACATTTGATCTAACCATAAGTGTTAGCTAGCTAATAATAAGAAAACCAAGCTAGATCAGAATTTAAAAATAAAAAATGAAATTTAAGAGTTCAAAACTTAAAAATCCAAAATATGAATTTCTGAATTTGATTTTTGAATTATCAAATCTTAATTCAATTCAATTTTTTTTATCAATTAAAAGTGAATATTTAGACTTTTTTTTAAAATTTTTTGAGAAGAAAGATATTAGTTTTACCCCAAGTAAACATACAGAGGAAATACACCATCAAACATGTGCAAGCTAATGCTCAAAACCATTGGATTATCTGTTTGCCATTATAAAATTCATCAAGGGGATATAAATAATTGCATTCAGCTCTGGTTATTGAAACCATAGCCAAATTGGATGCGCAATGGTGGATATAATTTGAATTAGGTAGTCATTAATTTCACTGTAGCTATTAGAAGTCCAAATCTATGTTTGAAGAAACTTGGTAATTGTTAACTCTTTACTTCATCTAGTCTGTTTTTAAAACATGTTATTTGAAACCAATCCAAAGCCTGCTCAAGACCCACACAAATATTATAATTATCTAAGTCCAAATGTCAAACACTAATCAATTATAATCATGCTATCAAAGGAATAAATCTATGGGCAGAAGAAGATGGACAAAAAAAAAAAAAAATGCCTGCCTTCCCAATGCGGTAACTGAGCTTCCTCTTACTTGTGCAAGAGTATAAAATTTCTTTATCACCTTTCTAGTCCTCAAGTTTACGCAATCTACTTTTTGACTGAGAAGAATGGAAAGCCAAAAAAGTTGCCTTGTGAAGAAAACTTGGTCTAAAACTCTCTAAATGTCACCTTTCAAGAAGATGATCGTCATCATGGGCCTATGAAAAAGATTTCTTTAAAAAAAAAAGAAAGAAATTGTCCTTTTGAGGGAAGGAAACAGAGAATCCAACTACAGAACATGGTGAACTTTGATACAGTGCTCAATTATCTTCAAAAATAAATCAATATTTATAGATTAATAATGATGCTATTTTTCTTCCATAAGCTTCTCCATTGCTATTCTGTCTTGTTTGCAGAAATCAAGAATCCAGATTCAGGTGTTGATTTAATCATCATATGTTATGAAAATGTTCGTCAATAATATATTCACCTTGTATGCTTTCATCTTGCTTATCTTGATCATTTTATAATAAGAATGTAACTTGTCTCCAACTATCAAAGTCTTAATCAACATGGTAATGCTCACCATAAAGTCAAAAATCATGAATATAGATTCCCTAACTAGATTGAGTGCACTATGGGAGCATTGTCCCTGAAAGCAATCTGATCTTGTCTTTGTCTTTGTCTTGCATAAATAATAATTAAAAAAAAAAAAAACATGTACGCAAGCACTGAATATAATATTTCTCCATAGGCCAAGAACTGATTTCTAATCAAACAACGTCAGAAGAATCTTGATTGTAACCAAGTATCACTCATTGCTAAACAGCATAGCAGTATCCATCATTGGAAATGATATATTATTGCCCTTGTTCATATCTTAAGAAGCGAACCATTAGATTAAAGCAAGTGGATACCACTGTCTTCCAATGCAAAGAAACATAGTGTGAAGAGGATCTGTTCTTTTGCTCCAACTGCATAAATTAATGATGAAACATAAGCACAGCTTCGTAAATGGTTCTATGTTTAACAAGTGATATGTGTACCATTATTTTACTTAAAAAAGGGTCAAAATAGGCTTTTGGTCCTCAAACTTTCACTCAAAATTCATTTTGGTCTTCAAACTTTTAATCATTACAGTTTAGTTTCTTATGCTTTAAAAATGTTGTGTGCTTGACATCCCTCTATATAGAGTCAGTTAAAATTATATAATAGCTGACTATCACACTAATATAAATAAATAGACTATCATTTGAGCCTTCAGTAACTTAACATGTAAAATAAGTGATTGTTTATATGTTTGTATTAGGGTCACCATGTAAGAGAATGCTTGGAATGTAATATTTTTAAAATATGAAGAGCTAAACTGTAACAATTAAAAGTTTAAGAATCAAAATAAATTTTGTGTGAAAGTTTAAAGAATAAAAATATATTTTTACATAAAAAATAATATGCACCTCTTCAACTCTATTAAAAAAACAATGACAAATATATATACATATATTTTAAATAAAATGATAGTAGATGTATTACTTATGCACCTAAGATTTATTGATATTGACCATTCTAACAAGAATACAATGTGTCTTCTCTCTCTCTCTCTCTCTCTCTCTCTCTCTTTTATTAAGGAAAACAAGTGTCACCAAGGACGGGAAGAGGTTAAGGGTGCAAGTTCGGGTTGGTCCTGGACTGCCATTTCTTGGGAAGTGAATGGCATCTCCATCATTCCAAAGCGTGCTTCAGAGGTCCAGCCTAAAGCCAGGACAGAGATCCAGTGGAATGATGCTGTTCTAACTCTAAAGTTTAGACGCTAGCAAAATCCTTTTCACAGAGACAGTCTGGTTGTTCTCTCATGGCAGCATGGATGCAATTTTCGATTTTAATTAGTCTGTTGTCTGCTTGTCTGCAAACAGAGTCACAATGTCATCATGGAAATGGGGCCCGTGGACAAAATTTATACAGGAAGAGATCTGGAAGGCCAACAAGTGCACTTAAAATATCAAAATTTGAAGCAGCAGCTAGCCTGGTGTATGTTCAGTTGGCCAGCATACACACAGTCCAAGATGGAGAGTATGTGTGCAAGAATGAGTTGGACTTGCTTACCTACCAGCCTTAGTTCAGCTGGCTGGCATACCTCTCAGTGAATGCAATTGCACCAGATCTTGTCCCTGGATTTGATGGCTAATTCACGTGAACAGTGTTCAAGGGGACAGGCATAGAATCGGATGCAGTGCCTCTTCTTGTCCTATCATTGTAATGTTAAATCAGATCATTGATGCTTTTAAGCTGCACAAAGAAGTGACCAAGTTTTCTCTTTCGCTTCAAGCCTTGTTGCCTTTATCTAAGTCTATCTTGGTTGACATTGAGAAAAGGACTTCTGATTTGCCTTCCATGCCGACATAAGATGGTCACGGGATTGGTGAAATGATTTCATGAGGTAGTGGGACCAAAGGAAGCAATTTGATGGCAAGTGCTGAATTCTAAATATTTTGGGAGTGGAATTCGATCTGTCAACTTTAGCAGAGAAATAAATTACTCTCCACACATTTGCACTGCCGATAACTTGAAAAATGCAGCACAAGTGGCAAAGAAAAATGGCTAGACAAAAGCAATTTAGCAATCTGAACCTAAAAAGATCGCCATGGATTGGTGGCAAATATGATACGGTTGGTGGTGTTAGTGCCGTGGATAAGGATCCATCTACCCTCGACTAATCACAGATTTCCATGTGGTGATCGGCAACGGCTGAAAATATATTATCTTTCAATCACTTCACATTCAATCTTAAGACCACAGCTTCACATCCGGATAAAACGTTCACTGGACCGT
Organism: Metroxylon sagu; assembly: GCA_017589505.3. NCBI lineage: Eukaryota > Viridiplantae > Streptophyta > Magnoliopsida > Arecales > Arecaceae > Metroxylon > Metroxylon sagu. Next base: position 1,041,680 of record JACVBY030000605.1, on the reverse strand, counting down.
TTGAGATGAATCTTTGTTGTAATACTTCAAAATAATTTCATATCAAATATTAAAATAAAAATATTACGTGGTTATAACTCAAGTTCTTCTACTATCAATCAACTTTTATTTGAAATTTTAGAATTATATGGTTTCGATCCGATAACAGATTAATTAGACCAACAGATAAGCTTGGAGCATTACAAATGGTATCAGAGCCGATCCGAATGTGTGAAAGTTGATGAACAGAAAGAAAAGGCTATCCATGGGATACCGTATTTGCAGCATAAATAATCTGATTTAGAGGAAAAGACTATTCATGGGTCACTATACTTGCAGCACTAACAATCTGGATCGGATAAAAGGGCTACCAATGGGGCTACCCACGGGATATCATCCTTTCAACATTAACGATCTGGCTCGAAGAAAATGACTACCAATAAGACATCATCCTTGCAACACTAACGATATAGCTTGGAGGAAAGGGCTATTCATAGGATACCATCTTTACAATACTAACGATCTTACTCACCAATAACTTGGCTCAAAGAAAAGGATTGCTCATGTAACATCATCCTTATAGCACCAACAATTTGACTCAGAGAAAAAGGTCATTTATGAAACGATGATAAAGTTTTATCGTGGCATGCAGCCATCCTTACAGTACGATTAGCTTAGGATGTATGATCTGATTCAAAATAAATTCAAAGTTATATTTATAGCATCAACAATCTGAATAAGAATAAATTGATTCCGTTCAGAACCTTATGTTTTAAACGTGAAGCAACTGCTCGGCTTGCACCTTACCATGAGAGGTCATTCCATCTTTCATGAAGGTGTAGTTGCCAAGATGGTCTTCCACACGAAAAACCTTGCCCCATTCTGTCTAAAAGCCGTACGTAAATAAATATTCATGTTCGTTAGCTCAACAAGAATCATCCCCATGCCGGATGCATGAATGCGCCATAAATGGGAAAGACATGTGCTATATATATTAATATTCGTTAGATCTCCATGCCGACTACGTTCATGCGCCATAAATATCAAGGACATGAAACATCACTGGATGTCATAAATTGATAAATTGAGAAGGTTGAGGGAAAAAAAAAAAAGAAAAGAAAACACCAGTTCTTTAGGTAGTTGCAATGCGATTTCCCTATGGACAAATGATACATGTACCATGGTACCACTTAAAAAAAGTCTCCCCAACTAAATTCAAGGTGACATTAGGTTGGATGAGAATACCTTCTTGAAAAGTTGTTTGCTCTCCCTTTCTTCCTATTTGGTTGGAAGAAGAAAGGTAAGTTATGTTTGAGTTTGATATATATATATTTTTTTTCAAGCATTTTTTTATTCTCTCATTGAAAAAAATTTTAGCATCAAAAAATTTAAAATTATTTCTTAATATTTTTTTTTCTCTCGTATCCACCTAACTTCTATGCAATCTTGGATATTATAATCAACTTGATATTGTCTCATGCAAAATTATGCCTAACTAGCATAGAAAAATATTTTTAGAGCTATTTTTTCATCAAATTTTCTATCAACTAGACATGATAAAATTTATTTTTCCTATAAAACTTTTTTAAAAAAAATTAAACTTAGAAAAAAACTTCTTTGGAAAACTTTTTTAAGAAAATACCAAATGAGTTATGAGAAATATATGTTACTTTTTAAGTAAGAGTTTGTTAGGCACTCCATTATTTTTAAAATTATCTTAACTATCCATTAAAATAAAGTTATTTATGATATTTGATAAGTAAACTAATTGCTCATGTTTATCTTTTTCTTTTCCAATAACTTTCCTTCACTTTATACGCATCCTTTCTTCTAATTTCTTTCGAAACGAGTCTCTTTCTCTATCTTGGCAATTGGTTGGTGAAACTCTCGTTTCTTTTTCATTGCATCGCTTCAGCAAATGAATCTGTCATCGCACTATCAATTCAATTAAAAGATCCATCCTCATAGAGCTCTATCAACAATGAAATGATACTACTCTCGAAGAAGAAGGGGATCATCCACGCTAGTATTTGGCCAAGATTATGGCTAATGCTATGACTCATCTTTCGTATCTTCTACAGCCACATTATATAGCAAAAGCCTCTTCACTTTCGCTTAATTACACAAACCAGCCATCACTTGTCCAACCGATTTCTCACTCATTAAATCTAAACTATTAGAAACAAATCAAATCATCAAAAAAAAAAAAAAAAAAAAAGTTTATAAAGCATTGTAGCAAAAGCCTTTTAAGTGAGTTGGTGCTACATGTGTCACTTAAACCGCATGGCAAATACCTAAACAGGATTAAACCAAAGTTTTGTCCGGACAAAACTTAGGTGTGAATGCATCAATTTGCCACTTCGGCTTCACAACATACCACATTCGTCGCAGGGCTGCAAATGGACCGAGCCCATCCAAAGTTTTGAAATAGCTCAATTCTGGGCCAGGTCCAGGCCAAACTTTTGATAGCAAATGAGCACCGGGCCTGTGCAACAAAAATTAAGTGTTAGATTTGAAGTGAGTCCAAAGTAATTATGGCAGTGGCTTGTAAAGTTCAGAACCATTCTACTAGCAGTGGCATGCACTAAAATATTAGAAATATGATACGAATGTGATACATATTTCCAATAAAAAATATCTCCTACGGATAGTTTGGATCAAGCTAAAGTCTGATGCAGAAAATATTAATGCTAATGTTGTCAGTATTTAATATTTAATGAGGGATGCATGTTGTTAATTTATTTGTGGAACAATGTCGCAAGAATCATCGTGGTGAAAGCTAAAGCGAGGTTGAGGAGGAATCTAATTGTCAAACACGTGCAATTGTTTCTTTTGTGAAAAGAGAAACCATTTGCGTCCTCTAAAGAATTATTTAAAAAATATGGCTATCTGCTTTACGTAAGAGGGGGGGGGCTGATCAACTTGAACAAAATACGCATGATATAATAAACTGAAGTATCGTTAAATCATGTGATTTTGGTTTGGAAGATGAGCTTGTGTTGGAACCCCAAATATTCAACTTGAATTCTTCTATCGTACACCTTTGCTTTTCTGCTAGTGATTCGCAATGCTTGAGATTATAAAGCCATTTTGAGCTCTACTTTTCTTATTCTCTCTAGGGACGGGCAAGCGAAAGCAACGAGATCCCTGCACAAGACTAGGAGGCCAAATCACCACAGCACAAAACTCATTTTGACTCGCAGGAACTATGAAAATTTTGGACTTTCAACCTAAGTCTTCTCCTTATATCTGCACGCATCTCAAGGTTTATTATGCATTTTAAAACCTTTTTCTATATATATATAATAGATTGAGCTATGCTCATGTGTAACTAAGTCATATATCCGATCATTCTTTCTATCTTAAAATCTACATAAATCTTGAAATTATCACATCCTTCTCATCTTTTTTTATCTTTTGAGATTCATAATTCATATGGATATAAAGGTAAAAAAAAATAATTGAATCGGAGCTAATTTAGTTATATATATCTAGTCATCTTTTTCATTCTTAAATTTATACAATTCATAAATTTAAAAGATGAAAAAAGTGAAAAAAGTGAAATAGTTTCAAAATCTGTGTGGATCTAAAAACAGGGAAGATAATTGAACCCTAAATTTAGTTACATTCAAATGTACTCAAGTTTATATGTATAGAGAGAGCTGTATTTAGCTACATTCAAATGTAGTCAAGTTTAGAATCCGATCGCTTTCCTCACCATTGGATCCATACGGACTCTGAAGTCACCTTCACTTTTTTTACTTTTTTCATCTTTAGGATCCATGAATTGTATGGATTTAAGTGTGAGGAAGGTAACCGGATTTAGATTCGCTACATTCGAATGTAGCCAAGTTCAGGATCCGATCACCTTCTCACTCTTATATCTATATATATCTTGAAGCTATCCTACCTTTTCCATCTTTTTTATTTTTTAGATTTATGAACTGTGTGGATGGAGGAGGTGAACGGATGTAAACCTGGCTACATTTGAATGTAGCCAAGTTTACCTTTATATATAAACATACATACATAAATATATATACACATACATATAAGGTAAATTTGACTACATTTAAATATAGACAAAGCCTGTATCAATCACCTCTTTCATTTTTGAATCTGCATAGTTTACAGATTGCAATGATCAATGACATAAAAAAGATGAGATGATTTAAGGATCCATATAAATTTAAAGGTGAGAAAAGTAATTGGATTCAGATTTGATTATATTTGAATGTAGCTAAATCTATCTCTTTATAATATTATATTTATTATATTATATTATACTATAAATGTGTGCATGTGTTGTTATGGTATAATATTGAATGTGATTGTTTTTATATTTTGTAAGGCTTTTTATAAATTGATTTGCGGTGAATTTATCTATAAGTCAATTTACATATTTTTAAACCATATTTATAGTTTAAAAATAGTGAGACCGTCAACAAGTAATTAAATTATAGTAGCCTAAATAGTTAGGATAGTTTTCACTGCAACTCAACATGCCATATAACTTTAATTATATATTTCTAAACATTCTTTTAGATTTGAACGGAGTTTCCTTTCAAGTTTGCTTAACTAGTTGAGGTTCCTTCTGGTCCATATCTCGGAAAAAGCCCTGGGCGACACTACAATCATAAGCATTGATCTTAAATCATAGATTGTTGATGATTTTAATTTTAAGATAATCTAATAGATCATAGATCATTGATGATTTTAATTCTAAAATAATTTAATCTTTAATGATCAAAGATCATCATGTTTACTATAACATATCATAATATTCATAGATCATCGACGACCTAACAATAGTATGTTTGGTATACCATGAAATCTAAAATTATCTTTTTTATTCTTATATCCACATAATTCATAAATTTTAAAAATAAAAAAATAAAATAACTTTAAAATTCATGCAAATCCAAAAATTTAAAAAAAATAAATCCTGTAATATATTAATTTTATATATTATATTATATATAAATTATTATTATTATTATTATTATATATTTATTATAAATAAAAAAAATATTTTAATTTATATATTTTAAACTAAGATCGCTATAAAGGAGTGATCTGAAACGAAACCATCATCTTTTGGGATGGCGACAGGACCACCGTAATGTAAGATCATTCCGGACGATCCCATCGAGGGTCACGATTGCCAAACGCCCCTTCGGTAATTTGCAAGGAAGGAAGCGGAGAGCGTAGCTGGAAATTCGCCGCGAAGTGGGATGCCACCGGAGCGCTGGTCCAGACTCGAATCCCATGATCCCATCAGATGGCGGAGAATAACAGGCCACATGGAGCGGGGGTCCACAGCAGGCGCAGACTTCCACCACCTGTGTGCACGTCATTACCTACGAACATGACATGCTCCCCTCCCTTTCTTTATTGATTTCCCCGCCTTCCTCGCAAGTAGGTGGTGTGGGCTCTGCCCACTGCCCACTTGACGCTGCCACACGCTAATTCCGGTGTAGGGAATGTGCACAACACCGGTACATTCCCCTCGCCCCACCCTCTCTCTCCACATGCCCCCTCTTCCTCCCCTCCTCCATGTGATTCCCATGTGCTCTCTCTCTATCTCTCTCTCTCCTCCCCCTCCCTCCCCCCTTCTTCTTCTTCTACTCTACTACTACTCCTGCGGCTGCTGTTGCTACTACTAAACAACATGGCTTTCGCTGGTCACGCCCCGCTTCACATGCCACTGTTTTATAGTACCCCACGCTCCCACCATCCCTGCTCATCTCATTGACCTCTTTGCCCTCCTCTTGCCCTTCATTTTACCACGGTGGCAATCGGCTTTATCTTGCTTAACCGTCAGGTGGCATAATCGGGAGGGATGAGAGTGTTGCGTTGGGTGAATTCTTGCCGTTGGATGGGGAGACGAGCACGCGTGCTTTGGGTTTGGGGCAGGGGCCTTTCGGTCTCGCGAGGGGGAGCAGTTACTGACGCCCACGTGGTTGTCTCCCGGTTCCGGCCGTAGGAAGTCCGGTTTTGTGTTCACCGGGGACGTCTGCCACCCAGATTTCCACCCTGCTTTGGGGCTGGGGCCCGCATCGTGTGGGGTTTGGAAGGGGATTGGTGGGGGTGTGGGCTGGCGTGGAAGGTGCGAGGTTTGGATTGTAGCGAGGGGTATATTGGGAAAAGGGACACGTGAAGATTTGGAGCTCCCACATGTTTCGTCGCAGGCTTTTGGCAGCCGCATTCCCCCCCCCCCCCCCCCCCCCCCCCCCCCCCCCCTTTCCCTTCCCACATTCATTTGATTCTCGCCGTGGCTCCCGCCCCCATTAAGTTTACCATCATACCATCAGCCTCGAACTTCTTAAAATTTACAAAGATGCCATATGCCGCTTTGCTCCGCACCAGCTTTGGTAATTAATTAAATAGTTTCCTTGATGCCACAAAATTCATGCATGACAATGCCGTGATCATAAGATATTTTTCGGAATAGCATCGTTAAAATTTAATGCATTATCTTTCAATTATTCTATCAAGGCAAGTTCAAAAAGATAAATAACACCTCGAGGGATTGTTTGGAATGAGATGGATCAAATCTTTAGGATAATTATTTATTTATAAAAATAAAAAAATTTTAAGAATAGAATATTAACATTTTTTTTTCAAAATTAAGGATTGTTGGAATTCTCAAGGAATAAATTTTTATATTTTAAATGTAAAAATTTCAGATGCTGATCAATTTATTTAAAAATTTACATGATAATTTTTACTAGAGATTTTACTTTTGTATTGTCTTTTGCTAGAATTCGAGATAAAACCTAATCTATTTTTTACTATATATTTCATTTTATTTTTATTATTTTATTATTATAAAATATTGAGAAGATGCAAAACATATATTTTGAAGGACAGCAACAATCTAATTATAAAGAAAATTAAATTATAATTTTTATTATTATTAAATTTATGAATTTTATCATAGAATTATTCATATTTATAGGAATTATGATAAATCAATAAATTGATTGGACAATAGTTTAGTCACTTCTTCGATAATTTTTTTTATTAAATTATTGAAGCTCGAAACGCTTGAAGTAAGCATTTTTATGCAAATTTCTAAGCAAATTATTCAGTATTTAAATTTATTATATTGAAGTACAATAATTTTTTATTGAATCTTGCTTTCACCTCATCTTAGAAAAGAATATTAATCTTAGAAAAGAACGTTAATCTTCGGTTGAGAAATAAGTTTTTTTTCCTAAGAATAATGGTTACCATAGAAATTTGGCCCTCTATTTTGCCCTGAAAAAATTATTTTTAAACTGGAAAAGTAAAACAAAAGAGAGGGGAAATCTACTTAATATAATGGCAATATAGTAATTATGGGGAAAAACGGAGGGCCTTTCTCGGTAGAACATACTATTTAAGCACCACCTCCTTCCGTAAGCTGCTACCACCTCAAGAAGAAGAACAGGCTCAGCCGGAGATCCATTGCCATTTCCCTCCCACCTCTGTCTCCCCCTAAGAACTCTCTCTCTCTCTCTCTCTCTCTCTATAGCCATGAGCTTCGCCTTCCAGAGCACGATGTCGCAACCGGCGGCCCCAAAACCCGCGACGAGGAGAAGAAGAAGCCAAGGAAGGCGACAAGTCCTCAAACCCTCAAGAAAGTGCTTCGATGGAAGAACAAAGAAGCAGAGCCGAAGCGGTCGAAAGCCACTCTCCTCTTCCTCCTCCTCCTCCTCTTCTTCCAAGGGAGTGGCGGAGAGGCTGGAGGCCCTCAAGCGACTGATCCCGTCCATGGCCACCGCCGAGGCGGCGGCGGCGGCGGCGGCGGCGGCGGCGGGAGTGGCGGTGTCGCCGGACCGTCTCTTCGAAGAGACCGCGGACTACATTCTCCTCCTGAGGACCCATGTCGCGATCTTGAAGCATTTGGTCGATCTCTACAGCCCAGCCGAGGCCAATGCCACTGTCTCATAGTAGAAAAAAAATCAAATGGAGACGATGAAATCCTAATCTTTTTTCTTCTTGTTTTTGTTTTCTTTTATTTTTGGAGTTGCTTTAGATTTTAGTGATGATCTAGGGGGCCCCCTTTTTTTTTTTTCTTTTCTTGATTTCTTTTTTGTTATTTAATATTTCTTTTCGCCTACTTCTTTTGGTTGTCTGTTTTAAGCATAGAATGCAACAGAGCTTTCATTGTCTCTCTGCTGTCTCATTTCCCAAAATGGCCGCATGCCAGTTGACCAGTTGGAGCAATGTTGATTCTTTTGAGCTCTTCTCAAGAACGTTTCAACGTCTTCTCAGTCAAAATATTGGTCCATCTATTGATATAACATTATCAGAGAAGGTTTTTGTGACCTCCATTGTTAGGGTAGGTTAATACCACAACTTGGGAATCTCCATGTAGAATGGTTTTGTCCATGGGATAGGAATGAAGCTCCATGGCAGTCCATGAGATCTTCGGTAGGCAGCCAATCAGTTCGAAAAGATCAGACATGTCACTATGGATCCATAGTCATGCCTCCATGTCAGCTCTTTAACGAGTTGGTGGTTCAAATTGGATTATCCCACATCCAATTCAAATTGCTTAACTAATTTTAGAGTCGAGCTTCTTCAACTTAATTTGATTACCATACTCGAAAATTCCTTTCATATCTTGTAGTGAGTCCTTAAGTCCTTACTTGGCTCGGTTCAACTTGTCTGCGATTATCTATGGATCACCCCTCTTTAATTTGCTATTGTCATCCTCTCAAAATTATTTTAAAGTACACTTGGAACAATAAATTGGATATTTACAATTTAATCCTATATTTAAGGGGACAAAAGTTGGATTAATAAATCATGAGTCTCACAATTTGATTGCCATCCCATGCCAAAAGGTATGGAATTGTCATACTAATCGTATTCTCTTAGTTTTTTTAATTCTATGTGATTGGATTGGCAGTGTCATGCCATCTGAATGCTATGCCATCTTTCAAACACATTCTTTCTTAAAAGAGCCGATGGTACCTTGATCATGTGCAATATTATTTGATGAACAAAATACCAATCATGCTTGGTAAACTCAACAAATCTCTAAATAATGGCATTGTCTCTCGTTACCATATCTCGGTAAACTCGATCGCTATCTCAAAGAAATGGATGGGAAAGTGAAAGCTTCTTATATTTCAAATTAAGTGCTACTTCCTACCATCACACTGTTCTTTATTAGGAGCATCAACCTTCCATGGCAACTAGAGATGGGTATAATATGAGGAAGGCTATGTGTATCATCAGACTCAGCATCAACCTTCCATGGCAACTAGAGATGGGTATAGTATGGGGAAGGTTGTGTCTCACAGGTAAGTCTTGCGTGTCATTTAACCAATCACCGCATGCAAGAGTAGGAGGGGGAAATGAAATGATGTCGTGATGCATTTATCTTTCAATTTTTATCAACATCTTGCAAAATGTAGAGTGACCTTGTGAAGTGGTGCCACCAATCTACCATCTCATGAGCATCATGGTAACATGTGGATCTTGTTATAGCTAATTCCAACCATGAAGGGCTCCAATAGAAGTCAAGCAATAAATCCTACTAAAACAGGTTTTATAGCCTGGTGTGGTTGATGTACATATTCCTAGAAAGATGCACGTTTTGAAAAACGAATAGATGTTCAATTGTTTAGGTGCCATTTTTAGCACAATCAATGAAAAATTTTCTTTTCAAAAGATGTGATCTTTCTTGGTCATATGCCCATGGGTAGAACGGAAAGGCACATCTCTTGAAAACCCTAGTTCTCGGGAACAATCTTACGAAACCCAAATGAGGCTATAGTGATATTGTTTTGATTATTACCATACCAACCTTATGTTCATTCGCAACAATCTACCCAAATTTTACAATAGAGGCATGCAACTATTTTACCCAACAAGTATTTGTAATTGAAAATATTAGTTTTCATGGTTATAATGTAAGTGGGTTGGATGTGCTTAGTTAGAATTTGTACCTAATTCAGATCCTACATATGCCCCAAGTCAAGGTTGCCGAATGGGCATGAGTCCCAAGTTAAAACATTAATTACCAATCATAGCAAAGTTTCAATCTCTCAGCATTGGACATGATACAACTAAAGTTGAATGCATCTAATTCTAACCTAGGATGTGTTTTATTACATAAGTGGAGTGAAAGTGAAAAGCATTCACTCTTCACTCTCCCAAAATAAAACTACACATTGAGAAGTGATTTTTTTTTTTTCTTCCTTTTATTGTTACTCAAATTGTTAAATAAGTGAGGGCTTCCAAAGAACAGTTCATTACTTTATAAGTATTTCATTGTTAAGCTATAAATTAATTATATTCTTTGAAACATGTATTAATTGAATAAAACAATATTATTTTATTATTAACTATATTATAATATTTTAATAGCTATTTATAATATTAATAATAATGAAATAATAATATTACTAAGTACTATTAAAAATGAGATTATAGTTGAGGTTAAAGAAAAAGTATGGGTAACTTAGAATCACTTTATTTTATTTCTAGTTATTTTCGATAAATGTCATTTTTAAGAGAGTAACTTTTATCTTTTAGGTATTATTTGGCTAAGATCTCAAGGTCTACTTGTGATTAATATTGTCATTTTAAAGCTACTTAAAGGATTATGTTTTAGAATTCTCATGTTTGATATGAAATTTGGATAGTTTTGTTATCAATCTTAATTTTACCATGTGCTTTTTGTATACCATAAAAATATGTGGCTCTATTTTTTGAGAGAACATAATGAGATAATTATGAACTAGATCATCTTTTCTTTTTGTTTTTCTTTTTTTCCCCTTCTTCAAAGGCGTTTGGAATAGCTCAAGTTTCCAAGAGTTTTCTTTTTCTATAAAGAAATCTAAGGATGTAAAAGTTTAAAATTTTCTCATATATAAAAATATCTCTTATATAAAAATCCTTCTATAAAGCTTTTCTTGTTAGATCATAACTATCAAATTTTACAAAATTTAGCGTTTACTTGAGATAGCTTGCTTTATGATTAGTGACTTGGATGTTATTGTTGGCCATGCCCAAAGTTTGTATTATGGGTTCAATTGCTGTGTTTTTTAAGGAATTTTTTAAAAAATTAGCTTTAATCCCATCCGTTAAAAGCCATCATTCAATCCTTTAGTTCTTTACCTAATGCTTTATTTCCTTGGACTTTTCATAATTTACAATGCTTCTATATACAATGAAAAGTATGATAGCAAAAACTTTGTATTATAAATTAAATGCAATGAGATAATGTACATAATTTCATGCTCTCCCATTCAAGAAGTGTCTTTACTTTGTCCTGAACAAAATACAGTGGCCTTCACCTTCTTCAATGAAGAGGGGGAGGGACTCCAATCTACACATTCAATCAGAAAAATACTCCAATATTCACTTCCATGGCTAAAATTGTGGAAGTGAAGTAGTTTATGCATTGAAATGATGATTTATTGTACTGCTAAAATATAAGGATAACTAAACCTAACAACCTTTTACATTGCTAAGATGCTGCTTGAAATTTTAAACTTATTTCTTTATAACTTATCTTATTGCATGATAGCCTGCTCTGCCATCCTAGCACCTTCTCCAACTTAATATAAATTTGTTGGCTTCTTTGAAAAGCTTGTGCTACATCTTCCTCCATACATGCTTTTCATGATCATGTCATAACTGTAGGATGCTAATTGGGTTGCAAACTATACATTAAATAACAGAATTATTATAGCTATTAACAAAGGATGTCTAAAGTCTTGAATGGATGTGTGTGATCACATTCAATTTATATCTAATTTAATTTCAAGAGTGTTATAGCTATTTTAAATGAAGAGATAGAGGTTTCACATTAGTAATCCAAATTTTTGGATATATTTTATTATTTTTAAACTACTTACATAAAAAAAAAATATATATATAATTTGAAGACTTCTAACCTAATCATCAAGTTGTTAAAAATAGTTTAAATAATAGTATTTTTTTAACCACTAGATATATTAACTGATATATATATATATATATATATAGACTTGGCTATGTTCGAATGTAGCCATATCTACTTTAAGATTCGGTTATCTTTCTCATTTTTGAATTCATCTGTATTCCAAAATCACTTTACTTTTTTTATTTTTTTCATCTTTAAAATTTATAAATTTATATATATATATATATATATATATATATATATATATATATATATATATATATATATATAGAGAGAGAGAGAGAGAGAGAGAGAGAGAGAGGGGGAGTGGGGGGTGTTATGTAACCCAAAAAGATTTGTATACTGCAACTGGTGTGCCGTCTCCGCGTCAAACCGGTGGCTCCTAATTTCCCTTCATCCTTCGGAGTTCTTGTCTCTCCCCCTCGTCCTTTGCCCTTTGCGCTCTGCTCCGGCTGCTATGGAAGAAGACGATGAGATCCCTCCTCTCGCCGTCCGAATCGACGAAGCAACCGAGAATAACGCGGCGGAGTCTCTCTCACAATCCGAGAATCTTGGGGTAGCCGCAGGGGAATATCCTGTCGGAGTCACCGTCATTACCGGCTATCTCGGCGCCGGCAAATCTACGGTTAGTCCCCATCGGTGTCGAAGTCCCGTACGACTCCGGTCAGATGGGAAATTTTGAAATTTTTATCTTGTCTTGCTTTCTTCATAGCGTATGGTTTGTAGAATTAGGGTTTATGGTATCAAAATTTCACCTTGGATCTGTTCATTGTGTTGAATGGAACTCTCCGGTAGTTCAAATGAGCTTTATCGGTGAATTCTATGGCAATTTATTTAATTAAATCATTTTATTTCAGATAACATTTATATTTCCCTTTTTGATCTTGTCAATTTTTGTAGTAATAGATTGTAATTCAGAAACTGCAAATTATTGGGAATAATGATGAATTTGTTGTTTTCTACACTTTTACTCTTCATAAAGAAAAGATTATTCCTTTTATATTCATTCACAAAGATAATTGAATATCTAGTTCTTTATAGAACAGTGCTCCATTAAATCTTTACCTAATAATCTTGTTGCTTCAGGTAATTTTAATTTGAAATGATAGATAAAGAAATGTACAGTTTGGAAATGCCATATTTTTATTTTTGGCTACTGAGAACTTGTGATGGTCTCATTATATTGGTCATGATGGGGAGACTTTATAACAGGGACATCAATACCAACTTCTTTCTAGAATGGTATCAGGTTTTATTACTGATCAGAATATAACAATTGCCCGAATGCTGAAATTTCAGTTAGTTAACTACATCTTGAATGCCCAACATGGGAAGAGGATTGCAGTGATACTGAATGAGTTTGGTGAGGAGATTGGAGTTGAGAGGGCGATGATCAACGATGGGGATGGTGGTGCGCTTATTGAGGAGTGGGTGGAGTTGGCAAATGGATGTGTTTGTTGCACCGTCAAACACAGCCTTGTTCAAGCACTGGAGCAGCTTGTACAGAGGAAAGAGAGGTTAGAACTTTATACAGTCCTGATTATTACAATGGATCTACAGTTTTATATTAAAAATGCACCTGGAATCCAATAAAGCAGGAAATCCAATAATACAAAACAAGTTACTTGCTTTCTGGACATTTTAAGGGATTTCTTGATGTATAATAGATTTGCAGTACTTAATAGATCTGCACTTTTGTATCATCCAATGTTATTATAATCTGCATATGGTATGCTTCATTGAACTTATATCTGACTATAATAGCTAGTCCATTTGTTAAACTTTCTTGACAGTTTCTGTTGGGTAACTTCTGCTCTGAAGTAAATCCTCGACATGTTTAAGTTGCTTGATCTCCTGCCTCCCGTCATTTTGATCTGTATTAGCTTTCTTATTTTGGTAAGAAATTCATAAATGAGTATGATGATTCTGATAGATTGCAATGATTTTGTTGTGTTGAAGACTTGATCATATCTTGCTAGAGACCACCGGGCTGGCTGATCCTGCTCCCCTTGCCTCTATTCTTTGGCTGGATGATCAGCTGGAGTCAGCAGTGAGACTTGACTCTATTATCACTGTGAGTTTCTTTATATCGTTTTAACTGTTTAATTATCTTTCTGGACTTCAGAAATTTTGAATGACATGATTTTTGTCCTTATAACTGCAGTCCATGCATATTTTTGTATGCATAAGTGCCAATGATTCTGTACTTTTTGTTTAAAAATATTGACTTGTCAGCTTTCTGATGGTTGTTGTTATCTGTAATTTGCCTAAAGAGCTCTTCATATATGATGCTAATGATCTGCCAGGCTGGTGTTTATGCATGAAACCATGTTTCTCATTTGACTCCTATAAATAAACTCTTCTTCTAGGAAATATACCCCTCCATTCACTCTAATTATTAATTAGTTACTAAGCAAAAGATAAATGAGAAGTAGAGATACATACATGCATGCCATCTGTCAAATGCCTCTTCCTCTTGAATAAATCTAGCAATCACAAATGGGCAACCCTGCTATTGGTGACATCAACCACTCCACAATATTGTTTTAAAAGATTGTAGCATTATGTAAACATTTTCATACAGGTTATAGGGTAATGATATTCATCACACTCTTGGAACATATATGCTTTATAATGATGCATGTAGGGCATATATATTTTCTCATAATGTTGTTTTTTTAAAAGATTGTAGCATTATGTAAACATTTTCATACTGGTTATAGGGTAATGATATTCATCACACTCTTGGAACATATATGCTTTATAATGATGCATGTAGGGCATATATATTTTCTCATAATGTTGTTTTTTTAATTATCTTCTTTTTTATTTATTAATTTGTCATTTGCTCTTATCCACCATTAGGTTGTGGATGGCAAGAATCTAAAGCTGCAGCTTGACGAGCATCGTGATTATGCTTCATTTCCTGAAGCATTTCTCCAAATTGCTTTTGCGGTATCTACATTTGGTTCCTCTTCCTATAAGTATAAACACTTTTTTTGCATCATTTTTTTTGTGTTTTATTTTTTCATGAGGATTTCAAAATTCCTATGAGACTATTTGCCTGGTGCTTCATTTTATATTCCATTAGCTGCAACCTTTCCTATCTGGAAGAAATCTTATCAGATGATATTAACTAAGACCTTTAACAATTGTTCTGTCCTTCATTGCAGGATGTTGTAATTTTAAACAAAATTGACTTGATCTCTCGTGAGGATGGCGAACCTGGCAACTCAGATGCTTTAAAAGACCTGGAAAAGGCAATTCATAACATTAATTCCCTTGCTACTATCCTTCCAACTGTCCGTTGCCAGGTTGACCTATGCAAAATCTTAGATCGCCAGGCCTATGGTGCTCAGGTTAGTAAAACATATCCTATCTATCTTAGTGGCATTCTATTATTGATATTATTCAAATTTGATTTTAGTCATCTTGTTCGTGTCTGTCAGAATCTTGCTCATTTAGAAGAACTGCTGGAAGAGCATAAATCCATACTTTCTAAGAGCCATCATGACTACAGTGTGCATACTTTTTGCATAAATGAAGAGCAGCCAGTTGATTTGACTAAGGTATCTATGCATAAATTTGAGCAATTTCACCTGTTTATTTCTTTTAGCAATATATCTATCTTATGTGTTACTTTGACAGGACATAGGAATTTCAAGCCCCAGTATTACTTTTCTTTGTATTTTAAATTGTTACTTGATATGTCATATACACTGTTCCACTTTTATAGAATCATCTGAGTGAAGTTCCTCTCATGAGAGATCAAACATCTATGTATTTTTGTTTCTCGGACACAAAGTCTGACTGTCAGTGGATGAGCTTATATTGTGTGTCCGACTTACATGTGGCAGTCAAGCTTCTGATCTGATATAAAATTTTCTCCTCATGTTAGCATTCTGGACTGCTTGGTTTACTTTGCAATCTGCAACATATTTCTTGAGTTCGATCTTAACCCAACTGAATGGTGATGAACCCAGTGGATTGATGAATGGCTTTCTTAATTGCCAAAGTAAATTATGCAAATTAAATTCTATGAATAACTAAGTCATGCATCTCATTTATAAGGAAAGAAAGGGGATTCTGAGGTGTGGAGTATTGATGTCACAAAATTTCTCCCGTGCATCTTGAAGCCAGCATGAAACATGCAACCATTTTTTATTTTCACCAAGGCTGGTTTATTGCCACTTGGGATAAAATTTTACCAGAATGCTTGATTATTGTGAAAATCCAATTGTTCAAATTCTATTGTTGCGAATTTGATGCATTCTCCTAGAATATCCTCTTGTATTGATTATCTTTGTATGGACTTAGAAAGGTATGCATATAATCTTATTGATTTAATAAATTATCTACACAAGTCTGAGTTTATATTAGTGCCAATAGCAATTTCCTTTTGTCCAATGGTGTACTGGATGGTAGATTAGCTGCTATTTAGAAGAAAGCAATACCTCTTATGCGTAGACCATAAATAATGATTTTGCTGTTTACATGTCAGTTATGTGTGCATCTGGTTGATCTTAGCTTTCATTTACAGCTTTGCTCATGGCTTGAGGATCTTCTGTGGGAGAAAAAATCTAATATGGATTTGTACCGCTGTAAAGGGGTGCTAAATGTCCGTGGCTCTGATCAACTTCATACCTTACAGGTTTTCTTCTGACAGGAATTAATTATATTTGCTGAGACCTTTTCATTTAATTATGTTACATTCCCAAAAATGATGTCTAACTTGCCTGTGAATTCATAATAACATTGCTAACATTTGTTAGTCTTAGACTATTTTTTGAAATATTTTAACCTTTTGTACTTTCTGACAGGCAGTGAGAGAAATATATGAGATTGTACCTGCTCGCAAATGGCAACAAAATGAGAAAAAAATAAACAGAATAGTTTTCATAGGAAAAGCTCAAAACTGGCTTTACTGTAAGATTTGTGTTAAACTAAATTTAGTCTATACCAACTCCTTGATTGCATTTCGAACTGTTACAGGTCGTAATTTGGATGCGGACATTCTTGGTGATTCTGTCAGAGCTTGTGCAGTACTGACTTAATTATGTTTACTCCTCAAACACCTTAACAATAAGGTACATAACATATTATTTTTAACTGGTACACTCCCATTTAGATTGGTTATTCTGGTAAGCTATATTCTATAAGATTTCAGCTATTTCATGTTAAGCTGTAGATGCAAAATATAGTAGCAGTTGAATGAGTTATGCTTTTCCCATCCAAGTGGAGGTGATTTCTTGCCCATTTCAGGTCTTGCTATAGCAAAACTAGGGTCAGCTTTTATTAATCCACTAGATTTTTCTTATAATTGTCCATATTTTATTTTCTGGAGAAGTTTTGTCGGGAATTCCTATTTATGTTGAGAAGGTTTTATCTCTATAAGGAACAAGGTATTATTTATTTAGACTAGGAGATCTGATGTAATGCTAAATTTATGTAAGAAAGGCTTTACATTTTATTATTCCCTATCAATTTATCGGTCAAATTTAGATGTTTCTTTCTCCTTTCCTTTGCAGCAGTTCTCCTGATTTTCCTTATTTCTGTTTGTCATTTAGCAGCTAAAACAATAAGATGTTGGGTTTTTGTTTAGAATACAGTTAGTTTACATCAAGAAAGGATCTACACAGTTGAATTCATTTTCTTAATATAAACTCTAAATTTCAAACCAACACTGAGTTTTGAGCATAAATCCAGATTAAGCATTTGCTGATCCTTGCATTCTTGTTCATTGTAGTTTAGTGCTTTGATTAGTCTTGTAGAAGAAGAGATGTGCTCTTTGGAAGATAAAAGTTTACAGAGTGGATCAAGAAACAAGTGCATCATTCCTTGAAGGCAACACTTCTATACATAACATAATCTGCACAAAAATATGATGTGAAGAATCTTTAGCAAAGAAATCATAAAATTCAAGAAACAAGAAAGTGAAGGATCAAGAATTTTAAAAAAGGAAAATTAAACAAGTAATATACAAGAAGAAAGTGGGAAAGAGAAACAGCATTTTGGTTATTCAAGTCCATATAAAAGCTGCAAGTCTAATTATACTCATGTTTATATTATTTTAGACAGCAGCAACATCTTTAATACATGTGTATCCAGTAGTTAATAGTTATTAGTGGGAGCAATATGAACTTGGATTTACCAGCACTGATCCAATTTTGGCTGCATTTGGGTGCCGAATAGTTATTTGGGTGTACATAAATTAAACCATTGTTATCCCCTTCCTAGTCAGATAACAATGGTTTAGAAGTATTCATTGTTTAGTTAACATTTCTTGGGGTTTGTGGGATAAGTTGCGGAGACAGTGAAGAAGTAGAGAGAGAGAAGAGAGAAAGCTATGAATTTCACCATCTCCCATGATATAAAATCCAGCAGGTTAGGCTGCTTTTTGGGGTGTTGACTGATTAAGTTTGACACACTATTTTGGTCTCTTGTTTGGCTGGTTAAACTGATAACTCACCTCTAGCCATTACATAACCAGCATCCAAACAGGGCCTAGTGTTAAGGGAGATTATCAGAATATAAGTTCCTTACCTAAAATAGCACAATATCTCTATATGATTACATGGGTGAGAAGCATTTTTTTTGATTTTGGTGACAAGGTGGTGTTTAGTAATCTTCAAAACAAAGAATTATGAAGATTTTTTACCTAAACTAGCACAATATCTCTATATGATTACATGGGTGAGAAGCATTTTTTTTGATTTTGGTGACAAGGTGGTGTTTAGTAATCTTCAAAACAAAGAATTATGAAGATTTTAGTTTATGTTATGTAATCCTAAATGAACGTTATAGAATTATATTCTGTCAACCATACCATCCATGACCCAGGGCTGCAATATGATAGAAAAACTGGCACTCAATATATAATAGTAATACTATTTTCTCAAGCTTATTGAGATAAATGGGATACCCAAGGAGAAAAGCTGACTCAAAAAGCAAAAAAATGAAGGGGTTCTTGTGTTCTCTCTTAAGCAATAGATTCTGTTGATTGTTTCAGGCATTGGACCAACAGATTATGACTGAATTGCTGCTCAACTGTTCATGCTGAAAATATAAGAGATCTCATACAAAATTTACATACGCATATGATATGAGAACTAGATCAAACATATATTTCCATTTTCCAGCACATGTTGACAGCAGGATCTTTCATCAAGGTCTTCATTCTTTCATGGGAACTTTTAAGATTTTCAAAGGAAGTTCCCCCTTTGCTGACATGGATTTTCAATTTCCTTCAGCTTTAGTCCACTTGCCCTCATTACCTCCTTGATAAGCAGTTCCTCCACCTTTTACTTGATGTTTTCCCTTGTTATGATCCCACTTTCATTAGGCATCATCGGCAAACTGATCCTCCAAGCATCACGGATGTAGCTCTGGTTGAAGAATTGGTCTGCAAAGTAAGGCCAACACAACAAAGTTACTCCCATCCCTCATTCCCTCCATCACTGAGTTCCAACCACAAGGCAATATGAAGCAAGCAATACAAAGGCGAGCCAAAACCTTCTGTTGAGGCTAACCAATATTCTTCCCCTTCTTGTATCATGGTCTTTGAAGCCTTCTGGATAGGCATCACTTGTCTCATTGGTTGGGTGTGGCCGGCCTCAGGACCCATATAAATGTTTGTTCAGAGAGCTCAAGCCCAACTGCATGTTCTTGAAATTGGCTTTGGTTGAATATGGTCAAGCTCCCAAAAGGCGACAGAGATGATTGAGTTGGTTGGCATCTCATTGAGCCAAGTCAAGCAAGTTCCATCAACAGACCAGAAATGCCCAATAGGCTTCCCAAACCCCTGGCCTGTATGTAATGATCCTGCAGGGAGCATGTTTGTGGCATAGGCAAACACTGGCAACTCGATTTCTTTAAATGAGTTGCAAACAATGAACCCAGCAATCTCGGTTACTTGATTGTTATTGGCTATGTATTAGAAGACCAGTTGTCAATATTCAAGATTGTTAAAGCGGGTCCACATTAAGCGAGACTATGTTCATGTGTGTCATGCCTGGGCCCGACCGGAACATTTGTTTTTCTGGCATTGCTGCATAACATGTGAAATATGATTAACTCTAGTTATCTGAATCATTACTGATTTATAGCTGAAACATCAGATTGACTGACAATTGTAGTAATCTATTTCTTCATGCTTGATACGTGTCTTCCAATATCTGTGCATTCTCTAGTCATAAACTAGCGAAGAAATAATGAATTTTTATCCAACGTCTGAACACTAAGCCTGCATTCGGATTATTTATCTACCGCTTTTTAGGCACTTTTTTCTTCAATTTAAAATTTTGTGAACTTAAAGATAGAAATTTATGAAATGCTCGAAGTCCTATGATGGTGATTTGGTTGCTAGGGAAGGGAGTTAACAAGGAGAGCAGAAACTCATGAAATTTGCAAATCCCACATAAACTAGATGTTTCCATTCCTTCATTTTTGGCTGCTGCTTTTATTTTCATTGATCTCTCGAAACCATGTAATATGCTTGTATATAAAACTGCGGGTTTTATTCTCAATAACCATTCAAAATCACAAATTAGCACAATATATTCATGAACAGAAGATGCATTGTTACTGGTCTTACCATTTGCATCAATGGTACCATTCTCAATCTACTTGGGGATGCTCAGCATTATGGGTGATGTCCCAGCAGGTGCTGGCTAGAATGTGGCTGACCTAAGCCCCACCTCTTGGCAACCTTGAGAGCTTATGCCCAGGCTTTGTCAGCTATCATACATATGGGCTTGTCTTATCATGGTTTGTTGATCCTCTGTATCAATTCCTCAAAATATATTGGCATGGTCTTTTGGAAACCATCAACAAACCTCCTAAGATCATTATTATGATCTTCTTCAGGTCCCAACCCATCTGGGACTGAGACCAAATGTATTTTGTCCATTTCAGTTTCCTTCTTGGACAAGGCAGCAAGAACACTGTAGTGGTTGAACTCAGTGTTGACAAATGTAATTTTGAAGCCATGATCCACCAAACAGTAGGAGAGCTTCAGGATGGGGATGATATGGCCTTGTGCTGGGTATGGTAGGATAAGAGCGTGTGGCAAGCCATTGTCCTGAGATGTATGCCTTTTGCTGCCTCTGCTGCCACAATTTATTGTGGATCTTAGATTACCATGATTGAGTTGCTGATGCAATAATTGTTTGTCCCAATTTGTGCATTAGCTTTGTGTTTTAGAGCTCAGGCATCTTATTTTGTCGCTACTTGTCAAAAAGTGCTTCTCTTGTCCCTAGTCATCTGATAGTTATTCCTGGTGTTCAATTTGATTCCATCCTTGCACTATGTTTTCTAATGATATGGTTTCATGCTACAACTTATTGCATATGTCCTCCTGACCTCTTAAACTTCTGGCTTATGTTATAGGTTGAAGTTCGCCACATTGCTGCTGTAACAGTGGCCAATGTTTATGGTAAGAATTGGCTTCAATGAATATGGATGAAGTCTTCATTTTGTGGATGGACTTATTGCAACACCTGGGACAATGCACAAATTAAATTACCAAAGAGTGAGCCTTGGCAACTTATACGGAATCTGGTTTCCAGAGATCAGCTTTTGATTTTGGCCTTGCCTGCCTACTTGTTATCTGGGATAGCTTAGTCCTACATCCATTTCCCCGTTGTATGGTCTTGGCAGTATATCAACATATCTTGGCTGGCAGATTGGATGGCGTTCGTCCTCAGGAATCTGGTCTTGTAAACCTTTGTAATAAACTTAATCTGAATATCTTAGATGGTAAATCATTATCAACACACTTCCTTTTTCTTTTTATCTGGGGGGTAGTCTCTTTGCTTCCTCCTCTAAATATATGCCAATCAAATGGATTTTTTTTTTTTCATTTACTTCATTAACAAGATATCATCATGTTGCATTCATAGCCTAACTTTGTATTGATAACCATTGGTTTGCAAAAGACAATGAAAGTCTACAGGTAGAAGCATATTATCAATGCCTGGAAGATTAGTGTGATTTGAGTTGTGGAATTCTAAAGTCCATTTCATCATGGGACTCGTGAAAGCTTTCTGAGACTGAAAAATCTGAGAACGCTCTAAACTCAACATGGTTATCTGTTGATCAATGCATCTCTATGTTGAATGATAACAACACGACTCAACCCTGAACTGTAATTTTCAATGATTGATTCATTTTGGAGTTCTTGCATTTGGTACTTTGTTTATTAAGCCAGGTGGAATACAGACAGAACCAGATGAATCCTATTTTATTTGTTTAATGTATGATCTTGCCAGAAATTCAAGTACAACTTAATGTTTAATCTCGGAACATTTTGTGATAACAATAGAAAGCCTATGCTCCTCCTCGTTACTAAGAAATCCCTCAACTTCAATCACCAAGTCGAGCCAATGTTCTTGTAGATGTTTTCATTTTGTGCCCATGGAATAAGCATTGGCTTAATATCTTCAAATATTAATCTGACTGGCAGCTTAATAACAAACCATTGGACTGAAGTACTACTCATGTGACTTCCTCCTACTTCTGTGCGCTTTAATGGAAGAACCAAAACTTAATCACACCAGGTGATCACTGGTGATTATAGTTCCCTGGATGAGGGACTTCTTTCTCTCTGAGAATTCAGTTTCATAAATCATAATCTTGTAAATTTTGTATAGGAAATCTTTATGTTTTTATTCCCATATTTTTAATAACTCCAACTGCTCTTCTGCTCTAATTTCTCTCTATCATGGAGATAATTGTGTTTGTTTATTTTCCTGTCTGCAAGGTGTACTATGATTTTTTTTTTTGGCTTATTAAGGTGGATGAGGCACCCCAAGAATAATGGTGAACCAAAAATCAAATTAAATAGTTTCTTGTGATCCTTATATGCATTGGAGAAATAAAGGGGACTTTTGTTTGACTCGCAGGAATGAGCAAGCAACGAGGCGATTGAATGGTGAGTTGCTAAGCCAAAATTTTGTAGGCTCAATGAATTTTTTTGCGCACTAACTCTTGCTTAAAAAGCATTTTCCAATGATAACATGGTCAGAACTTGGCACCGTTTCATCAAGTTCATTATTTCATGGCATCAGCAAAGCTTTTAAGGTTCTCAAACGAAGTCCCTCCTTCCATGACAGATCTCTTTGCAATCTCCCTCAGCTCTAATGCTCTTGTCCTCGTTGCCTCGTCACCAAGCAATTCTTCCACCCTCGACTTGATATGCTCCTTTGTTATAATTCCACTCTCATTAACTATCATCTGCAAACCAATCCTCCAAACATCGCAAATATAGCTCCGGTTGAGTAATTGATCAGCAAAGTAAGGCCAACACAAGAAAGGCACTCCATTCCTCACCCCCTCCAGTGTTGAATTCCAGCCACAATGGGATAAGAAACAAGCAATGGAAGGGTGAGCCAAAACCTTCTGCTGAGGTGCCCAACCCACCATCCTTCCCCTCGTCATAACTCGGTCTCTAAAGCCTTCCGGGTAGGGATCACTAGTCTCGCTGGTTAGGTCCGGCCTCACGACCCACAGAAATGTTCTTCCTGAGAGCTCAAGCCCAAGAGCAAGCTCTTGGAATTGGATGGGGTCAAAGATGGTGAAGCTCCCAAAAGCCACGTAGATGACTGAGTTGGCTGCCTGCTCGTCGAGCCAAGCCATGCAAGTATCATCCTCTGGCCAGAAGTGGCCAATAGGCTTCCCAAACCTCTCACCTGTAAGCAATGGTCCTATAGGAATTATATCTGGGGCATAGCTGAATGCAGGCAGCTCAATCTCCTTAAATGAGTTGCAAATTATGTGTTCAGCAATCCCGGTTGCTCGATTATTGTTAGCTAAGTAGTGGAAACCTACTCGCTGCCATTCAGGGTCGCTAAAGCAAGTCCACACCAAGTGAGCTGTGGTCATGGAAGGCATGCAAGGGTCCAGCTGGAACTCTAGTTTCTTTGGAATTCCTGCATGAAATGCCAAATATGAATGATCTCAGTGATCTAAATAATTAGAAAGCTATTTAGTTCATAGAGGGAGAAAAGAGAGTTTTCCTAATGATTGTTTCCTTTGTGCTTCTAGCCTTTACTGTATAATTTGTGTGCATTCTTTGCTCATGAATAATGCCTTTGTCCCACTTCAGAGTAACGCCTCGTGCAGGATCATTTATGAACTTCAACCCGAAATTTGTAATACTCCAGAATTATGATATTATGATTTTCTGGGGTGGTGAAGCAGTGAGTCTAATATGTAATCATAACTTTTAACATGTTTGTCATAATATATAAGTTCATGAACATAAGATGCATAGTTTTTAATAGTGATTTAAGTCTTAGCAAGATGAAATCCAAGATGGCTGAGATGTCTCGTTCTAAAATGATTCTGAAATCGATCTCGGTCATCCTTTCTATCCTATCTCGATCATAATACATTATAATATTAATATTAACTAAATCTAATCTATTATAAAGATATAACTTTTAAAATTTAAATATATTTAAAAATTAAATAAAATACTAAAGCTTTATAAATAATTTTTTAAGAAAAAAAAAAGCAGATGCCAGAATATCTGACCACGTCGTAAATCAAGAAGGAATGGGTTACAAGATATCTTATTTCATAGAAAAATCAAAATGCCTCTATTTTACAAGATTTAAAACCTTAGTTTTTAGCCTTACCTTCAGCATCAATGACACCATCCTCAATCAACTTTGGAATGCTTAATATTGCTGCCAAAATCCCTGCAGACGCTGGCCAGAACGAAGCTGCCCGAAGGTCCAACTTCTTGGCAATCTCAAGAGCCCATGCCATGGTCTGGTCGACTATCATGCATGTGATCTTGTCATCTCCTGGTTCATTGCTCCTTCGTATCAATTCCTCCAAACATATGGGCATGGCCTTTAGGAAACCATCCTGAAGCCTTACAACATCTCTGCGATCTTCTTCAGGATCCAATCCATCGGGTATTGCCACTAAATTTATTCTCTTAATTTCACTCTCCTTCTTGGACAAGTTGGCAAGAACACGGTGATGGTTGTATTCAGTATTGACAAATGTGATCCTGAAGCCTTCATCAACCAAGCAGTAAGAGAGCTCCAGGAGGGGGATGACATGGCCTTGTGCTGGGTATGGTAGGACGAGTGCGTGTGGCAAGCCCATGGAAGTTCTTCTTCTCTTGATCCAGAAGACTATGTGAGTTTTTTGCTGAGCTGTGTGCCTCTGATGCTTCTACTGCCACAATTTATAGGCATCTTAGATGCAGCTGGGTAAGGCAAAAATGGGCCCGATCCATTTATCCAACTCGTATTCGATCCGTTATAAATAGGTTTCGATCTAAATTAAATAAGTTGGATTGAATCTGGATTTAATATTTTTAACCCGTTTAAATAAGTTAAATCTGTTTATTAAACAGGTCATATTCGAATTTAAAATTTTGATTCGTTTAATAAATAAGTTGAATTTAGATTGATGTTTTTTATGATTAATTTATATTAGTTTCAATCCGTTTATGATCTTATGGGCTACCCATATAGCTGAAGAGCCGGTGCAATTGTCATTTGTCTTAGTTTGTGTGTGATTACCTTTTAAGAGGAAGAAGGGAGGGAACTCGTGCATTAGTATTTGACTTGAGAGCTCAGGTATCTCTCATTTTGTTGCCACCTTCCCAAAAGAACCTGTCTTGTCCCTGGTTATGTCATGGTTGTACCTAGCATTTGTTTTGATTCCACACTAGCTCTATGTTCTCTTTGAGATGCTCTCATGTCCCACTTGATTGTATTTATCCTGCAGGCTTGGTGTCATCACATTGCTGTCTTTGATCAGCCAAGGTTGTGTAAATAATTATCAGCTTCAATGGGAATTTAATGGGATGAATCCCTTTATGGATGGACACATTGCAAAAGGCTGGAAACAAGAAGGTGAATTACAAAGAGTGTTCGAATTTTGTCAGAAACCATGGCAGCTATGATGCAAGTTGGTGGCCAGATGCAACAAAACTGATACCTTGGTTTTGGTCTTGCCGACTTGTTATCTGGGATGGCTACGCTCCTTACCCATTTTGTCCATTCTATAGTTCTGCGTATATATTAACAAACTTTGGCCTGCAGATAGGCCGGTGTTCTTTGAGAATTCAGTCCCATAACCCTTTGTAATTAGTGATTCAAGTTTTAATGGAATGAATATTGAGACGCCTAAGATATTAAATATTAAATAAAATACTAAAGCTTCATATTTTTTTTTTTAAAAAAAATATTTTAAACAAGTATTAAGATATCTGATTAGATCGAGATGGGATAAAACATAGGGCGTCTCGTTCCACCCTTCTAGTTTTCATAATCTCATTGTTGCTATCAAGCTATATCTGTTGATCAAAGTGAATATATCTGATCATTTACTTCTTTAACAGAGCGGAGACATAAAGGAAATGACTTTTGGTGGTCGCTATGTGATTATGATGATGGCAATATTCTCAATCTACATGATCTACAACGAATTCTTCTCAGTTCCATTTGAGCTTTTTGGTAATTCTGCCCATCAATGCCGTGATCTTTCCTGCCGGTAGAGAAAAAGCTTCCACCTGGAAATTCTTTCACTGTTTATTACAAAGACTTGTTCATAATATGTTGCTCCATTCAGGGAAGCCACCACGGAGGGCTTGATTAAGGTGAGACCCACCCATCCTTCTTGGGGTGGTATCCGAAGTGAGTTGCCATTTCTTAACTCATTGAAGAAGAAGATATCCATCCTTCTTGGGGTTCCACAAATGAACCTTGGCATCGTGTAAAGTTACTTCAACGCAAAGTTCTTTGAAAATAATTTGAATATCTGGTAATTTGATCCTGCCTTCACAGTTACCGATTTGCATGCAGATATCTGGTGGTGGTGTAAGTACCATGGTGGTGGTAATGGTCATATATAATATTTAGAGCCTCTCATCGTATGCTCTTTTTGAGACCTGAATCTTCTTTTTCCCTTTGCTGAAAAGATCAATGCAACTTGTGGACATTATTTGTTCGGTTTATGATACTTGCCTGAAATTAATTTCACTGGTTTGACTTGGATCAACCTATTTAATTTGTGGTCCTCAAAGAAAGTGGTGATCAATATCTTATCCCTTTTTCTTTATGGTGCCAAACACAAGGATTCAAATACAACACAGCAAACTAATCCAAGATTTCTATGAGAACTGGAATGCCACAGAAAGAAGAAGAAAAAGCCAACAGTGCTCGGATTTTTTTTGTTTTTTTTTTTTAAATGGATGAAGAGGAAGGAGAAAGGAAGCATTTTCTTTCTGTGAATTAAGTAAAAATGCAGATGATGGATTGCATGTCCTGGATGCCACTGCAAAAATTAGGTTGTATTTCTCATCTTTAAAATAATAATAATAATAATAAAATCAATTTGCCCCTGTGGATGAAGATAGTATCAAACTTTGAATAGGCATGGGCTAGAGCCAGACTCGATAACCCTCCAAGTACCACCACCTTATATATTTGGACTACCTTGCTGCTAGAAGTAAAAGTGGATAAGATAATATTCATTTAGATCTATTTATGTATCTGGCTCTATCTGGATATAAATATAAAATGTATCATCTAATTAATATCTATAACTAAATTCATATATATTAAAGAAAAATAAATATGAATATGGATGGATGGCTATCTAATCTATGTTCAAATATTTAGCCCGACTTGTAATGTTATTTAATGTTGTATAGAAATTATATACTTATAAGAAAAATAAATGACTATATTAATTTAATTTATTTTTTGCTTAGTGAAATCTTAGATTTAGTAGTCATAATGTTTAACCATCTTATTTGTATTTATATTTATACTTTGTATTTATATCTATTTAAAAAGTATATATATAGATACACATTTTTGTACCTAGCTAATATATATGTATTCACATATGTATTCGCCAATCAAAAATGAATGCATATATGAATATGTTATGTGATCTATATCTGATTTGTTTTCAAAAATTCGTGCTGCTATCATTGTATACTGTTAATATACTTCTTGTATTTTCCTTTTTTTTCCTAGAGATTTAACGCTAGTAATAGCATCAACCATTCCACATAAATATGTACATGCAAATGCTTGCAATTGCTAAAGATTTTAAATATAAAATAATGTATCTATAACTTAGATTTTAAAATATCTTAAATTAATTAATATTTTTTCCAAAAAAGTGATTGTTATAAGCAAAGAGTTTTTTGTGGGTGAATCCAATAAGTAGAAGAATTTTGGTAGTAGAGCTTAGGATCACTAGGCAATAAAATTGGCAAGGAATTCTAAGGATATGATATTAGAAAAAATATGCTGAGATTAAAAATGGAGACACCATTTAACCAAAAAAAAATATTAATTAAGAGTATTATACGAATGGAAAAGTTGAAAAATATTTTCATTTTTATAAAACATCAAGTTGATTAAAAAAATCCATAATGATAAATGCTGTGGAAACATATCTGTCACCTTTCGTCCATATTTCCTTGTCCATCATGTCACAACCCCTAATCTCGAACTCTGTCTAGGGACGTCATGGTACAACCGCATACCCTTAAAGCGAATTTTAAGAGCACGCAAGGCCTGCTAAACCTCAACATATACGGAATATAAAACACAATGGCGGAAGTTAAAATTCAAATATATCATTTACCATATTAAGTCATCAAACCTTTATATGTCATTTTCATTTGATCATTATAAAATGTCTAAATGCCAAAAGGAAACTAAGTCAATCCTCCAGTCCTCACTTTTAGAGTCCCTCCCCAAAATTCTGGTCTACAAAATAGTAAGAAGGGGATGAGTTAAAAGCCCAGTAAGATTTCTACATACATCATCATGAATATGTCATTAAAATAGTTTAGAATAGCCAAAATATACTTGAATAGAAGATATCATAATATATACATAATTGTCTGAGAAGCCAATAAGATCCATACATCAGGATAAATACCAACCATCAAGATGACCCACAACAACAGCCAAAAATCAATGTGACCGCAACAATCCAACCATCTATGTGACTGCAACCACTCATCAACATATATTCAGTGCGATCGCAGCCACACTATCTATCAATGCACCCATATGTAAGATATCATTAAACAAGTCACTTCCTCAGTATGCAATACGTCACTAGGCATCTCTCTCACTACAGCACGTAAGGCATCTCTAAGTGATTTGCTCCCTTAGCATGTAGGTGTTACTAGGCAATACTACAAATACATGCTATCATGTCTAGCGTCATTATTACGTGTCAACAACCTAATCTGGCGATACTTCTTCTGCTCAGATTGGTTTACATACTAGTACCCAGCATGATAAACTCAGCCATATCATCCGCTATAAATTCATTCTACATCAACCTTCCATGGCCTTTATGCCCCTCTCCGGTGCTGCCAGTCTAGGCGAGTAAAGATTCAATCCTCATTGTCAGAACTAATACCACATACTAATAGTACCCTTCATGCACAATATATCTCTCAACCAATCAAGCCATGCCATACCACCTCTAGAATATCCAGAAACTTATAATCTCGAATCAAAACCAAAACTATTTATAACAAAATAATATATTACTATATGTAAGCAAATCCGCAATAATCAACAATGCTCAATTTAAATCATACTGAGATAACCAATAATAAAATATGATATATGTAAACATGCAAATCATGAAAACATATTATAAAATAGTACGTGTAAAATTCTATCTCAAATGGCTACTTCAAATATCTCCTCGATGCAAGACAATAATCAATGATCGTCTATAATTAGGCATAAATAGTTAATTATTTCATCAAAATTTATAATTAAGGAAATTATCATTTTATCCCTTTAGCCTAAAATTTAAAAATCACTATTTTATCCCTCTAATTCAATGGCCATTAATCCTTACTTAACTATTTTTAACTAAGATTTAAATATTTTCTAATATTGCAAATTTTCACCAACTTGGCTATATTTACAAAAATGCCCCTTCTTACCTATGGTTAATTATCCTATAATTACCTTAGCCATTACTCAATTTAAACATCACTATCAGACCAGGTTTACTGCTAATTATCATTAACCATGTTTACCTTGGACGTGCTCCATGCCTGCTTTGGTTCTCTGGTTTATCTCCCTTAGTTGTTGTTCTATTTAAAGTTAACTAATCATAGAAGTCTTCGGACAAGAGTATTTGTTTGTTCATGACAATTGATCTTGAGTCTCTTCTTTAAGTTAGTCATCTCAATGTGCATCCTCAGTTCATTAGTTTTAAGGGTTTTGAGGATTCTCATCAAGTTCTGATTGAGGTCCATCGCTATCAATAACTCGATGGGCCCTTTAACTAGCTCGTAGTTGATCTCTAGAATTAGATTCTTGGAGTATCAGATTCTAAACTATGTTGGTCAGCATCTCAATGTGCTAGAAGGGGATTTGAACTGCTTCTGGGTGATTGTTGTTGCTTGTGGAGGAGGACTCGAATGGGTTAGATCAATCATGATGTTTTGCGAGCTAGCTTGAGTATGGCTAGTACTTGCTCGAGCATTGTTTATTCCTTAATCTTTTTTTTTTGGCAGTATAGTTGGGGGCTTTTATTCGTTCCTATAGATGGCACCAAAATCTAATGACGTTCGAAAGTGGCTCCCGAACGCTAATAGATCAAATAAGTCTTGACTCAAATGATATAGCACTCTTTAACTTGTCAATGCATGCTCTTGCAAGAACGAGAAAGGAAGAGAGTAGAAATCGGTCTGGAGATTATCTTTGAGGGAGACCCTCCAATGCTTAAATCAGCTTAGAAAATAGATATGGAAGGAGGTCTACAATCTCGTAAGATGTCGTTTCAGAACTTTAGAGCTTAGAGATGGAATCTAAGTTTTGAAACCTTGACCCTTGAATCCTTGGAGTGGGAATCATATCTCTGGAGTTGGAGTCTTAGGCTTGGAACTTGTTTATCAAAGATTTGAGGCTGCTTTTATTGGCATTTTGGTAAAGTCTTTGTTGGATTTGGCTACCACTTGGTGGACAGCTTTGATAAGCCCAATTCCCAGATAGAGTAGCACATTTGGTAGAGTTTCTCTCAAATAAAATTTAAGAATCTTTCTTGGATTGGATGGTGGACTCCATCTTAAAGTGATTAATGCCTTAGGTGAGATTTATCCCAAAATTGAGTGGTGACTTTGTTAGCTAGAAGTCACTCTAAATTGAGACTTTTTTCTTCAAGATAGCACATAAAATGATCTGATCTTCCACATCATATGCCATCTTTTAGCCTGCCACTTATCATCATCAAGTAGGTTAGTCAGTTCGTCACATAAACAATACAAGGCTAAACTAGGTACCAGCACATAATATTTCAAGGCTAGGCCTCCTGAATATTCCATATGAACCACTATCATTAGGGATTTGTAATTGATTATGAATAAACTAGAGATCTTTCTATAATGTTTCCTCCATATATTAACACAAGATAAAGCTGGCAGGATTTGCTTAATTTTGTATGATGAAGCTTGCAATCTAGGATTTACAATCGATTTATGATTAACCCAGGAATCTTAGTATAACTTTTTCTCAGCATTTGTCTTGTAAATTGGAGACTTACTTAGAACTTGCTTTATTTTGTAGAATATTTCCGGATTGGTGTGATCAAAGCAGCTATTTCAAGGCCTTTAATAAAACAGTATTAGGATTATGGCTATCAGTAGCTGTTAGAGGATCTAACGGAATTATCTAAATAGGCTAAAGAAAAATTTAAGAAATGGTTGTAAGCATGGAATTTAGCAATGGTGTTTACTGTCATTGGTAGCTGCTATAGGTAACAATGCCATATCTTTGTAATTTAAAGAGAATATGGTAAGTTTTCTTGGATTCTAATGACCTGATCACATGAATAATTGAGCTCAGGAACAATCTGTAACAATTTACTACACTGGTGTTGAAGAATATTTTTATAGCAATTATAACAAATCTCATGCAGAATATTTTTGTGGCCTAAACATGATCAGATCTTTTCTAGCACGTTTTCTCTATGAGAAAAGTTCTTGCCAGCACATCTCGACAGCACGAGTCTCTTATTCTCATTTTTTCATCAAGTTCTTCATTATTTCATGGCATCAATAAAACTTTTAAGATTCTCAAACGAAGTCCCTCCTTTGATGACAGATCTCTTTGCCATCTCCTTCAGCTCTGATGCTCTTGCCCTCATTGTCTCGTCACCAAGCAATTCTTCCACCCTCGATTTGATATGCTCCTTCGTCATAATCCCACTCCCGTTAGCTATCATCTGCAAACCAGTCCTCCAAACATCGCAAATATAGCTCTGGTTGAGTAATTGATCAGCAAAGTAAGGCCAACACAGGAAAGGCACTCCATTCCTCACCCCCTCCAGCGTTGAATTCCAGCCACAATGAGATATGAAACAAGCAATGGAAGGGTGAGCCAAAACCTTCTGTTGAGGTGCCCAACCCACCATCCTTCCCCTTGTCTTGACTCGGTCTCTGAAGCCTTCCGGGTAGGCATCGCATGTCTCGGTGGTTAGGTCCGGCCTCACAACCCAGAGAAATGTTCTTCCTGAGAGCTCAAGCCCAAGAGCAAGCTCTTGGAATTGGATTTGGTCGAAGATGGTGAAGCTCCCAAAAGCCACGTAGATGACTGAGTTGGCTGCCTGCTCGTCGAGCCAAGCCATGCAAGTTGTGTCCTCAGGCCAGAAGTGACCTGTAGGCTTCCCAAACCTCTCACCTGTAAATAATGGTCCCACTGGAATTATTTCTGGAGCATGGTTGAACACTGGAAGCTCAATCTCCTTAAATGAGTTGCAAATTATGCGTTCAGCAATCCAGGTTGCTCGATTATTTTTAACCAAGAAGTCGAAAATTATTTTTCGTAACTCAGGATCAGCAAAGCAAGTCCAGGCTAAGTAAGATGCGTTCATGGGTAGCATGTCTGAGTCCAACTGGAACATCTGTTGCTTCTTTGGTGTTCCTGCATAAAATGTAAAATATGAATGATTTGAGTAACTCAAGTGATGAGAAAGTTATTTAGTTCATAGAGGAAGAAAGTTTTCCTCAAAATTGATTCCCATGTCCTTCTTCTAGCTTGTACCATATAGTTTGTGTGTGCTCTTTGCTCATGAATCATAGAAAGAAAAATCGCTTTGTCCAGCATCATAGTATTAAGGCCTCACATGGGAACATGTATGAGCTTGAATCGTAAATTTGTAAGAGTTATAGTTATGATTTCCCAGGCTAGTGATTTGGTTGAAAATAAGGAGTGAGCCTAAGGAAAAGAGGAGAAAAATTCATGCTTACTGCCTCTCTCTCTCTCTCTCTCTCTCTATAAAAGGTGAGGATGCGCTTGCATGCACGTAGTCATATCCTTTGAAATGTTTATCACTAGTAGTTCATGACGAAGGTGAGTAGTTTTTGGTCTTACCCTCTGCATCAATGATGCCATCCTCAATTAACTTGGGAATTCTTAAAGTTGCCAACAAACTCCCAGCACAGGCTGGCCAGAATGCAGCTGCCCGGAGGCCCATCTTCTTGGCGACCTCAAGAGCCCATGCCATGGTCTGGTCGACTATCATGCAAGTGATCTTGTCGTTTCCTGGCTCGTTACTCCTCCGTATCAATTCCTCCAGACATATGGGCATGACCTTCTGAAAGCCAAGAGTAAGCTTCCCAAGATTTCTGCGATCATCTCCAGGATCTACTCCATCTGGTACTGCAACCAAATTTATTCCCTTCATCTCACTTTCCTTGGACAAGTTGGCAAGAACAAGGTTATGGTTGCACTCAGTATTGACAAATGTGATCTTGAAGCCTTCATCAACCAAGCAGTAAGAAAGCTCCAGTAGAGGGATGACATGGCCTTGTGCCGGGTATGGCAGGACGAGGGCATGTGGCAAGCCCATGGCAGCTTTGCTTTCTCCTGATCCAAAGGACTAGTATGACTTATTTGCTGAGTTGTGTGCCTTTTGATGCCTCCACTGCCACAATTTATAGTGGATCTTAGGCCGTGGCGGAGGAGCCAATGCAACTGTCGTTTGTCCCAAAGGGGGTGGGAATTTGTGGATTAGCATTTCATTTGAGAGCTCAGGTATCTCTTATTTTGTTGTTACCTTCCCAAAAGAACTGCTCTTGTTCCTAGCCATCTCATAGTTGTACCTAGCACTTGTTTTGATTCCACCCTTGTTCCATGCTCCCTTTGGGATGCTCTCAAGCCGCAGCTGATTGTATTTATCCTGCTGGCCTTTGCTAACTCTAGATTATATGACAGGCTTAGTGTCATCGCATTGCTGGTTTCGACGAGGCAAGTCTGTAAATGAGGTCACCTTTTCATGGACGGACGCATTGCAAAAAGCTGGAAACAATAAACAAAAGAAATACGAAGAGTAATCAAATTTTGTCAGAACCCAAGACAACCGTGATGGAAGCTGGTCGCCAGCTCCAAGAAGACAGATGCTTTGATTTTGGTCTTACTTACTTGTCCATTCTATGGCTCTGCTTGGAATATATCAACAAACTTTGGCCTGCAGATAGGCCTGTTCATGGAGGATCCAGTCCTGTGACTCTTTGTAATAGCTTTGACACTGATTCGCTTAGATGGGAAATTATTATTTTCGCGCATCTACTTTTCATAATCTCGTATATGGGCTACCAGTTTTATTATATAACCCAAATTCTCAAGTGGATCACCCTTGAAGATGCCACCATATTTCATATATATTGTGAAACCTGCAAGTCCCACCGACTGTTTCTGATATGTGTAATCTCTATAAGCTTGTAAATAATTCAAGGCCAAACCAAGTATTTGAACATAATTTTTCAAAGCTAGGCCTGCTGACTTCATGTGAACCATGGAACTAGAGACTTGCAAGTTATCATGATTAAACTAGAGATCTTTCTATAATGTTTCGTCCACATATTAACATAAGATGGAGTTGGAAGCATTTACTTAATTTCACATGAAGCTAACGATCTAGGGACTTAACTATTGACTTATGATTAACCAGGAATCTTGATATAACCTTTGCTCAACATTTATCTTGTAAATTGGATGCTTAAAAGGAATCCAGAATTACTAAGAACCTGCTTAATTTTTTTTTTTTTTTTTAGCATAATCGCTATGGAGGCCACAAGGTACAAGCCAATGGGCTGAATCTATCACCATATCAGCCCCATGAAGGGACGCAAGGCAAAGAGACCAGCCCATTATATTTCTTTCAAAAGTGAGCTTTAACAGCACCAGTATGAATGTTCCTTTTCTTGCTTTTTTTTGCAGATCTAGTGAAATAATTTAATCCAGTGGGAAGATTTGGGATGGCTTTTATTTCAGAAGTATGCTTTAACATCACCTATACTGAGTGTGTACTGAAGCCTCCTTGGTTGATCACTATTCTGTCACTGAATCGCAGCTGATGCCTTTCAAGGCCATCGGCTGAATACATAATTCATACATAGAAAAAGATTGCTTCAGCGATTGAATGTGATTCTTGTTTGTCTATAGGATATTATCTACAGCATACTGTTGGATATTTCTTTTAATAATTCAAAATTTTAGTTTTAAGAAGTATAAAATTTTTAGGATTCTGCAAGGACAATGATTAAATTTTTATCTCCCATAATATTTTTTCTTATTCTCTTTTTGTTTTTTTTTGTTTTTTTCAATCAAGTTCATTGTTTCATGGCATCAGCAAAGCTTTTAAAATTCTCAAACGAAGACCCTCCTTTGATGACAGATCTGTTTGCAATCTCCTTCAGCTCTAATGCTCTTGCCCTCATTGTCTCGTCATAGAGCAATTCTTCCACCCTTGACTTGATATGCTCCTTCGTTATAATCCCACTCTCATTAGCTATCATCTGCAATCCAATCCTCCAAACATCGCAAATATAGCTCTGGTTGAGTAATTGATCAGCAAAGTAAGGCCAACACAGGAAAGGCACTCCATTCCTCACCCCCTCCAGCGTTGAATTCCAGCCACAGTGGGATATGAAACAAGCAATGGAAGGGTGAGCCAAAACCTTCTGTTGAGGTGCCCAACCCACCATCCTTCCCCTTGTCTTGACTCGGTCTCTGTAGCCTTCCGGGTAGGCATCGCATGTCTCGGTGGTTAGGTCCGGCCTCACAACCCAGAGAAATGTTCTTCCTGAGAGCTCAAGCCCAAGAGCAAGCTCTTGGAATTGGAGATGGTGAAGCTCCCAAAAGCCACATAGACGACTGAGTTGGCCGCCTGCTCGTCGAGCCAAGCCATGCAAGTGGCATCCTCTGGCCAGAAATGGCCAATAGGCTTCCCAAACCTCTCACCTGTAAGCAATGGTCCTATAGGAATTATTTCTGGTGCATAATTGAATACTGGCAGCTCAATCTCCTTAAATGAGTTGCAAATTATGTGTTCAGCAATACCGGTTGCTCGATTATTGTTAACCAAGTAGTTGAAAATTATTTTTCGTAACTCAGGATCAGCAAAGCAAGTCCAGTGTAGATAAGATGTGTTCATGGGTGCCATGCCTGGGTCCAGCTGGAACATCTGCTGTTTCTTTGGTGTTCCTGCATGAAATGTAAAATATGAATGCTCTCAGTGATCCAAGCGATTAGAAAGCTATTTAGTTCACAGAGGAAGAAAATTTTCCTGGTAACTGAATCCTCTGTGCTTCTATCTTGTACCACATAGTTTGTGTGTGTTCTTTGATCATGAATCATAGAAAAAACAGTGGCTTTGCGCAACATCAGAGTATTCATGCAGGAACTTCTATGAACTTCGATGAGGAATTTATAGCAGTACAGAGTTATTCTTTCCTGGGCTAGTGATTTGGTTCAAAACAAGGAGTGAGTCTAAGAAAGAGAGGAGAAAAGTTCATTTTAACCGCTTTGTCTTTTTCTCTTTCGAAAACATGAAGATGACCTGTACCTTTGATATCGAAGGTGAATGGTTTTTGGTCTTACCCTCTGCATCAATGATGCCATCCTCAATTAACTTGGGAATTGTTAAACTTGCCAACAAATTCCCAGCTGAGCTTGAGCAGAATGCAGCTGTCCGAAGGCCATCTTCTTGGCGACCTCCAGCTCCCATGCCACGGTCTGGTCGACTATCATGCAAGTTATCCTGTCGTTACCTGGCTCGTTACTCTTTCGTATCAATTCCTCCAGACAAATAGGAATGGTCTTTAGAAAACCCATCAGTGAGCCTCTTAAGATCTTTACGATCGTCTTCAGGATCCAGGCCGTCCGGTACTGGAACCAAGTTTACTCCGTTCATCTCACTCTCCTTGTTGGACAAGTTGGCAAGAATACGGCTACGGTTGTATTCAGTATTGACGAATGTGATCTTGAAGCCTTCGTCAGCCAAGCGGTAAGAGAGCTCCAGTAGAGGGATGACATGGCCTTGTGCCGGGTATGGTAGGACGAGTGCATGCGGCAAGGCCATGGCAGCAGCTTTGCCTCCTCCTGATACAAAGGACTAATAGCATTGGATCTGAGAGCTCACGTATATATCTCTTATTTCGTTGTCACCTTCCCAAAAGAACTTCTCGTCCCTGGCCGTCTCATGGTATATACCTATCATTTGTTTTGATTCCAATTTCCATCCCTGTTCTATGTGCTCTTTGAGATGCTCTCTCATGCCACGGCTGATTGTGTTTGTATTTATCCTGCTGGCCTTTGCTAACTCTAGATTCTGCGACGGCTTGTGGCACACGACAAACAAAAGAAACACCAAGAGTAATCGAATTTTCTCCCAACCCATGGAGACTTGGATGGCAACTGGTCGCCACCAGATCCAAGAGAACAGAAGCCATGATTTTGTATGGCTCTGAGTGTGTGTCGACAAACTTTAGGCTACGGATGGGGCAGTGTTCTTCGAGGATCCAATCCCGTGATCCTTTGCAATAGCCTCAAGACTTGGTCATACGTTGGTTAACTACTCCGTTACGTTGCCCAAATTCTAGAGTAGAGTCAACTCCATTTCACTAGTCACGCAAGCGGCACACCTGAATCTATTTTGGAAAGCTAAATAAGTAGTATATATATTTGGCTATGGCATGCTTTAAGAAAACTATAGCAGATGATTGCCCAGAATCATGCCATTAGATTTTAGTAAGGGTAGCAATGACTAATGCCATTAGATTGGGTTAGAGTAGTGCATTAAAAAAATATATTATAACAGAAAGCTAATAAACCTTCAGATAAATTCAAGCTGAAATTTTTAACCCAAATTGGCTAATTCCGAAAGGGTTTCGAGGTTGACTCGGACGTGAGTTTTGTATTATTTTTTGGACCTTAATTCGGTTCAAAATCCTTAAACTATATTTGATACATAAAACAGAATAAAAAAATTGATAAGATAAGATAAAGAATAAGGTGTGATAAAAATTATTTTATCATATATTTAGTGAAGAATAATTAGATAAGACAGTTATACTCTTAGAAAAAATAGCTGAGAATTGAAATAGAAAAGAGAAAACAAAATAGTTACTGGATAGGATAAAAATAAAAATATTTTTTTTAAAAAACTAAGCATAGAAAAGAGCTAAAAAAATTTTATTCTTCTTCTAATTGGTGGGCCAAACACATTCTAAAAAATTTCAAGCTGATCCGACCCACTTTTAGCCTTGCCCAAAGAGAGACACGAGGGATAAAGTCCAGCCCAATATAACACCACACGGCACGCACCCCGGCTCGCAACTTCGTCTCCTTCTCCTCCATGGGGATTCTCTAAAATCTAAACTCATCACATAATGAAACCTGTAGTCTATGCCTATGCAATGGATGAGACATCCAATGCTTATCCAATTGATAACAATAACGCTTTTATATATTTTGATAGTAATAAAAAATATATATCTTCTTCCTCCCCCTCCTCCTCAACTTCTTCTTCTTCTTGCTTGATCACTAATACGTCACTAAATCATACCTGATGCATTTCAAGGTCATTGGTTGAATAATTCATAATTCATACAAAGAAAAAGATTTCTTCAGCGATTGAATGTGATTCTTTTTTGTCTATAGACTATACTCTAAAGCTTCTTTTGAGGACGGCAAGAAAGCAGCGAATCTAGCAGGCTAAAGCAATGCTAATCTTATGCATTGAGCAAGGAAGCAAGCAATCCATAAACAATGCTTGTATGCTAACAGGTGGATTTCATTCCCCTTCAAGCAAAAACTAAGAAATGACTGTAATCAGGGACTCAGTAATGGTGGTTACTGTAGATAAACGTAACAGCAGCCATAGTGAAAATATATTTTTTTAAAAAAAATGAACAATGTCATAGCTATTGAAATTGAAAGAGAATATAGTAAGTTTTCTTGGATTCCAATGACTTTATTACTCTAATTAATTCATTAGTAGGTCAAAAATATGTGGTCCAAAAACTTAAGTAAAAGTTAATTGATAATAAATGAACTTGAGTTATAAGCATATAACACTTTTCTCTTTCATCTAATGTTTATAATATGATGTACTCGTTATGGTGCTACAAGTTAGCTAGAATCTACGTTAAGCCAGATCGTTGGTGCTGAAAGGGTAGCTTCATGCCATGGTGAGACTCTACCATCATCCTATTGGTGCTACAAGGATGGCTTCATGCCATGATGGAACTCTATCACCGTTTCATGAATAATCCTTTTCTCGTGCTCATCTACTAGTCTAATTAATTCATTAGTAAGCTAAAACCACATGATCCAAAAACTCAAGTGAAAGTTAATTGGTAGCAGGTGAACTTGAGTTATAAGCACATAACACTTTTCTTTCCCATTTGATATAAGATTATTTTTGGGGCATCTCTGAATGTGTTTAGTACTTCGATTTTACCGTTAATTATTATTAATGAGACTTACTGAAGCGGACCAGATCAAAACTATATGGTCTTAAAAGCTCAAATGGAAGTTTAAGCTTTTCTTTTTTATCCAATATAAAATTATTTTTACGATATTACACTGCTCTTGGTCAAAAAATTTATAACAAACCATTGAAGCAATGTTTTGAATGCCGCCACTGTGAGACCCCAAATATAGTCCCACATTGGATGGGAGAGAAATGGGTGATGTGCTTATAACTCAAGTCCATTTGCTACCCATTAACTTCCACTTGAGTTTTTGAGCCGTGATTTCGGCCCACTAGAAGTTAATTGGGCCAGCGGGTGGGTTTGGGGCGTTACAAATGGTATCAGCAATCAGTTTTTGAAACCCTTTTTATTTTTATTGGATGATCATGATACTTCCCAAAGACCGAAATTCTTGATCAATGGAGGAACAATATTACCATTTTTGTTCAAAAAGATACCAAAGTGGATGATTGACTCATTCCATATTAGAAATAATCGCAGGAAATCCTTTGATAACATGGATTCCTATTTCTCAATGATATTTTTTCGTAACTCAGATTGAATCTTAATGTCTCACAATCTGAATTCATTAGAAGATGGAAGGAGTGGCATTTCATTTTTGGATCGGGGAAATACCAAATAAGTTCAGGAGATGAGAGAATTAAGGATAGCTACCAGAAAGACTAATCCAATCCATAATGATGTACCGGAAAATACAACATTTTTGTTACTTGACCAACCATCAGAGGAAGCAAATACAACGGGTACACTAATCATTAAGATTGATGAAGTCGCAATTAATGCAAAAACAGCTAATTGGAAAGCATAGTCATGTTTGTAATCCTCCAAGCTACCAACAAATGAACTATACCATTTGATCCCTCGCTTAGTCAAAATTGTAATAAAATGCATCATGGAGGGATTTGACATGAATCAATTGATTCGGTAAAATTTATTACCACTCCATTTGGACATGGAATCGAGGGAAGTGGAAGTTTAGTATTTTCTTCACAAACAAACATGCTGGATCATGCATGTATACTATCTATATAGTATACAGATAGATACATCGAAATATGGATTCGCATCTGGGATGTTTCTACGGATAGTTAGTGTATCATCTCATATGGTCATGTTCTATTCATAGGAATAAAATAGAGATTACCTTTGGGAGAGATGGCCGAGTGGTTGATAGCTCCGGTCTTGAAAACCGGTATAGTTCTGAACAACGAACTATCAAGGGTTCGAATCCCTCTCTCTCCTTTTGTTTGTTGAATAAATTTTTTTCTTTATTCATTTGACCTGGCCCTTTTATGAAAAAAAAGGGGATGGCTCGGCTATCCCACCTAGCCGAGCCAGAACAGAAAAAAAAACAATAGAATAGATATAAATAAGAAAATCTCAGCTAAGGGGGGTCATGGAAAGAACAGGTTCCAAATCACGATCGATTCCTTTTTCAAACCCTGCTGCAGCTGCACGGGCTCTTCCCGCATGCCACAAATGTATAATGAGTTTTGATTATTATGAGTTATAGTTAGAAAGTTGAACATTTATTCATTATCATAATAACTAATTGCACTTATTAGGAGTAGTCTACCCTGTAGTGACATAGTAGTCCTCTTCATGTCTCATTATTCACAATTTTGGTCCTGGGATATAATAGAAATATTCTAGAATATTCTAGATATCCAATCCCTATTATTAATAACCAAACCAAAGTATTCTTACTTCTCCATTGTTCTTATCTTATCAAACCCACCATAAAATTATAAATCAAGAAAAAGTAAGTGGACCTGACCCATTGAATAATGACTATATCAGCTATTCTGATATTTAAATTCGATATAGATTAATTCGATATAGATTAAATTGTACAAGTGGATTGATTTTTTTTATTTCCTTAGACCACGCAAGGCAAGAATTTGTCGATATTTCCGATTTAATCTTCTTGTTACTGGATGCTTCATAGGAATAAATCGCTATTCTTTTCTGCTATATATAAAAGTTGATTTCGAAAATGGATTTTTCAATATCTTTCCTTGATTTCAAGGAATCAGATTACCAAAAAAGGATTGGGTTATTTCGGGAAATACATTCAACCAACCCCAATACTTTTACCAATTAACATCCTAGAAGATTTCACAAAACCTTTATCTCTTAGTTTTTGACTTTTCGGGAATATATTAGCTGATGAATTAGTAGTTGTTGTTCTTGTTTCTTTAGTCCCTTCAGTAGTTCCTATACCTGTTATGCTTCTTGGATTATTTACAAGTGGTATTCAAGCTCTTATTTTTGCAACGTTAGCCGCGGCTTATATAGGTGAATCCATGGAGGGTCATCATTGACTAGTTTTCGAAATAGTCTTTTTTTAAGCTTATCCCAATTTATGCATGATTCAAGATAATCCACTTGGTTGGGGAACATAATAGATATTTATGCATGATTCAAGATAATCCACTTGGTTGGGGAACATAATAGATACAAATACGTATGAATATATGACCTAGAGTCGTAGGAAAAAAGATAGACGATATTGCAGAATTGTAAAAAAAAAGATGGGTTGGGGGGTCACACTAGATGTATGTAATCTCTATAAGTCTAGCCCCTGTGTCTGTTTTGAGGAATGATAACTAATATTATTGAATAGATATTTTTTTTTTCATTCATCGATGAGTTAAACCGGATAGTTATATGAGTGAAACAAAACAACTTATAAATTTGCAGTAAGAAGAGAAAATCTCATTCCCTATGTACAAGAATAAAGTGAAAGTAAACATAAGCAGCATAAACTGTTTACCCCAAGATTGAGATTCTTTGTTTGATTAGTTATCATATCTTGAAGCGGGTGCAAAAGATGAGTTTCCACTACTGTCTTGTATGTATTACCATACCGGGGATCAATCAAAAATTGGTGGACAGTTAGGAACACCAAGGTACACAAAGAATTAGTAATGGGAATAATGTAAGGTATCAAAAAAAGAGATATTTCTGCATAAAACGAATCATAATAAGGGCTTTAAGTTGGTAGAAATGATCAAGCAGTACCTCCCGAGGATTCCGATCTCGAGTATGCTCCTATTCACTGATTAAAGAAATGACTATCAAGAACGAATTAATCCTTTATTTTTTTTTTCTAAATAAAATACCCTCTTCTCTTCTGAGACAGAAGAGGAACAAAAGAAATGGAATGCAATATTCGAATGAATGAATAAAAATTTTAATAAAATAAAAAAGATCTTTATTTATTTTTTCTTTCCTATATCCATATTCATACATATACATACGGAATTCTTATCATGATTCATGAACTAATGCCTACTAATTAACTAATGCCTACTAATTATATATATATTGATAATTATATATATATATATATTGATAACGAGATATATTGATAATAAGTATTTTATTGAAAGATTAAGTTATTACCGAACAACTAGGATTCCATTTCTTAGTACCATGACCAAAATGAACTCCTGCTTCCATCATCTCTTCCAAATTG
The DNA here is from genome assembly GCA_017589505.3 of Metroxylon sagu. Taxonomy (NCBI): domain Eukaryota; kingdom Viridiplantae; phylum Streptophyta; class Magnoliopsida; order Arecales; family Arecaceae; genus Metroxylon; species Metroxylon sagu. The sequence goes on along the minus strand of JACVBY030000605.1, from coordinate 998,507 downwards.
ATGTTCCAATATCTTCTTGTCATTTTTCCCCAGACTTCCTTTTTTTTAACAAAGAGACGAGGTACCCTGAAATAAATAATTGTTCCAATCCCCCTTTTACGGGGGATTGACCGTTGATAGACGACCCAAACCATTAATTTCTTTTAATTACTTATTTTATTTATTACCAATTTAATTACTTATTTTATTTAATACCAAATCAAAAATCTAATACCAAATCAATAATCGGACCAGATAATTGAAAGATAGTTAAAGTGAAAGGAATGAATCTGCTCTTAGGAATCATTAAATTGCGTAAATGATTGTTCTGATGTCTCATGGAAATTTGTCTCATGGAAATTGTTTTGGACGTAAGAACAAAATAATTCTCTATGGTGTAACAAAATATCTCTTATTTCCAACTCAAATAGATTCTTTCTTTTGATTTCCAAATGAATGTTCTTGTCTTGCCTTGAAGGGTGTACTAATTTTTTGAATTTGGTACCAACATGTATAATCCCCCCAGAACAACGTTCTCTTTCAGGCCCTTCAACCAATCAATACGACCTCGTAGAGCAGCTTTTGCTAAAACTCGAACGGTTTCTTGAAAACTTGCTTCAGATATGAAACTTTGAGTATTTAGAGATGCCCTCGTTATTCCCAATAAGATTGCTCGATAACAGATCGCTTCGTCCAAAGCACGCCCTGCTCGTTCCGCTCGCAAAAAGCCGATTAATTCCTCTGTGTGAAAAAACATTAGACATTCCATCTTCTGAAACCAACACTTTTGATGTTACTTGACGTACAATAATTTCTATATGTCTATTATGGATCTGTACCCCCTGGGATCGATAAACCTTTTGGATCTTCTTAATCAAAGAAATACGACTTTGGGCTATGGTTAGCTCAGCTCCAATCAAGAATCCCCAGGGGATTCCAAGAATTCTTTGTATACGTTCGTTCCAACCTTCAACTCTCCTTTCTAGATTCATCGATATTGAATCAATCGAATGCACTTCTAAGATTTG